>VZDJ01001247.1:22981518-23129582 GCA_008694505.1 Cyanoderma ruficeps | reverse complement strand
GTCAATGCTACAAAAACAATAAAAACTATAAAAATAGATTGCACTGCATTTTTACTGACATTTTCTGACTTATCCATTCTCAGCGTTACTTTCTGAGTTCCTTGGAGCCTGTGCAATACATGAGGGCACAAAGGTACTTTTGCCTATACGTATTTGAGGACAAAGATACTTATTTTGAGAATGTCATTGCAAAAAAGTTAAAACAAAACACCTCCCAGACTGCCTGGTCCCTGCAGTTTGCTTAACAGAAAGAAATATGATATATTATTTAATATCTCAAGAAGCCTAGGGCCCGAATTTATCAAAGCAAATAAGTCTCTTTGATTTCAAGGATGCTTAAAGTTAACTGTGTGCTTCATTGCCTTGTGGAATTGGGGCCATATACTTAGTGGTAATGCACAGCCTATTAAAAAATGACCTGGCAAAAGCATGGGATTACAAGGTTTTAATAGTGTTCAGTTTCATTTATAAATAATTCCACTTTCTTACAAACACATAAAAGTATATAAACATTAACACATAAAAACTTAAGGAGTTTTGGCCATAGGATCGATTTGCATCTGATGAAATAATTCTGTTTCTCTCCTTATTGAAGCTTGGTTTTGATCCCGCAGATATATATATAAAATATACATCTGTGTATATTTATATGTAATATATATAATTGTAGTTTATTCCTGCAGTCAGGTCAAGACTCCTTTTGAATTTATAATAGCACATATAATAGAGGGGATAGAAAATCTTGTTTGACTTAGAGTTCTTGGCTGTTATTTCTTTCTTTTAAGTATTTTCCCCCTATTTCCTCATTTTATTCATTACAACGACAGAAACAGAAAAATTTTGAAAATGTTTGGGACTCATTTAAATTTCTCCTCTTAATCCATCTATTTTTTTTAGTATCCTTTAGAAGAGAATGTTTTCAACTGTACACAGGGTACACAAGGACCTTTTAAAGTAGTGATTGTGATTTTGCTTTCAGGGTTTTGTACATTAAATATACCACTGAAATATGCAGTGAATTCTTACCTATGACTTTCTCCTATAAACTTTATTGACCTGGATTATTGTTCATGTACTTAGGTGTTTTGTTTACAGCAGACTGCTGACAAGCTTTATGAATGGGACAACAACATAATTTTAAAAAGAGTATTACTTCAAATCCCTAAGGAAGAACAGTTTCCCAGCATTTTAAGGCAGCATACAATGTTCCATCACCCTGACGCCAACCTTTTCTTTGAGTTATTTTCAAGACAAGAAACAATATGATCACAACCTACAGAAACTTGGCAGGGTAATTAAATAATCATTTTTCTTCCAATGTCCAATCGGGCCATAAGGTGAAAAATCACAAAGATGAGACAAATTTTATTTTGCCTTATATGCACTGAGTGGTTTCTGAGAAATATAATTTCCTCACTACAGGGAACCAGTGTTCACTAATAGCAGAGCCAAGCAAAATTTCTGAAAATTGTTATTGTAATGTTTACATAATGAGATCATATTTTTTTCCCTTATGAAGTACAGGTGCAAAATCTAAGCACTTTGCTCCCAGAAGTGCAACTTTCCAGCCATTTCTTTCTTAAGTGTTCCTTGCAAATGTAACCAGCCAACTATTAATAGGCTATTGACAACTTTGGGAAATCTCTTTTTCTTTTTTTTTTTTCCCCTTTGCAACCCTACCAATGCAAAAACCCAAACCTATCGTTCAAAATCTTTCTGCTCTTTCATTTCCTTTCTCTCTCTCTCTCTCTTTTTTTTTTTTTTTTTTTTTTTTTTTTTTTTTTTTTTNTGAGGGCCAGTCAACCTACAGAAGAGCATCTGCTGGACCCCGTGTGGAGAAGCAGACATGTGGAAGCCTTGCAAATGTAAAAGCCAGGAGTGGGTCGGGCCCCAGATGGTGAGTGTTTGATCTTAACAAGGAGAGTCTTTCTCCTCCAAAAGAAGGGAGGTAGCACCCTCTAGCACTGAGCCTTTGCTACCACTCCAATGACAGGCACTCCCAAACATAAATCAGAGTGATAACAGCCTCTACTGGGGATTCAGACCCACATTTTCCTGCATGGAAGATAAAATCTTTTCTGGTTCTTAATTCAATCACATACCCAACTGGCAATCTTGCATATCAAAATGGGAATCCTGGGAGGCTGCTGGAATATGCAGATCAACAGAAGCTAATTAGCATTTACTTGCAGCCATCCTTAACTGATTGGCAGCACAGCTGTGGGGACCAAGCAGAACATGCTGAGTTGCATATTTGTATGGCCACCTGCCATTTGGTGGGATCCAAAATAGTGTAAACTACCACTTCACAATAACTCAGTGACCTTAGTTTTGAAGTAATATTGAACAGACATATTTGGCTAAGTGTATAATTAGTGCTTATTTCACCTGACACACAGTTCAACAATAGGCTGTGCAGCAGTACCTTCCTAATTCGACATGTTGATGTCTTAATTGAGATTGACAACTTGTTAGAGAGGTACTGCATTTCCAACGCAGGCTGAGATCTACCCATCATCACCAACTTCCCTGAGCATATGAAACAATGTGCTTTTATGCCTTAAAACATATTCCAGCTATTCAGATCTGAACAATCAAACATGAGGGGAGCTCACTGATGAAAGCAGCGGGTTTCTTGCAGGGGCTTTATGTGAGTAGTTTTATTGCTTTGCTCCTGGTACGTAGTGGAGTGGGGTATGACCCAGAAAATAAAAATGTCAGGAAGCATAACAACAAAAAAATAAAGGGAGAAAGCACGCTTAGGCAAAAGGAATGTCAGCACTGTAGGCCAGCTCACACAATGGTGGTGAAGTGAAAATGAATGAAAGCTGTACCAAGTATTTACCATAAAATATTGAGAAGAGAGTGGTGCCTCCCAAGGTTAAGCAAGCAAAGATCTGTAGCCTGATTGTCTCATCATCCTAATCTGGAAATCTGGGTTACCTGAACACTGAGATACCTCTTTGCTCCCAGGCAAAAATATCTGAAAGAGATCAAATCTGTGTATCCATTGCAAACGAAATATAAATTACCTCTGTCAATTGGCATGCTTTCTCAGGGTGCCTGGACTGGCTTGTAGCAACAAGAAATTTGATTCTGTTTTAGACTGCAGCCAGAAAATTGAAAAGAAATAAATAAATATATATATTACATGCATCTGGGAAGTGATAAGAAAAGTATATCTAGGATTGCTGATTAGTGGAATGTAATGAAATATGCAGTGGAAGTGCTAGAATAGTGGAAGACATAGGAGAGTAACAATAGGTCAGAATGGAGTTCCTGCTTGTGTGTTTCCAAACGGGGACCACAGCTTGTGGAAAAATAAGTCCCCTCAATCAAAACTATGTCCTCATTATTCCTGTGTCACATATGGACAGGAGCAAGGCCTGGAGTTCATCTGCTGTTCTTTACCTGAGGAAATGCTATAAAGAAATCCTGCTATACCATTCTTGGTGTGCTAGGGATAAGTGTATTCAGAGATATTCTGGAGGCACTCAACCACAAGGCATTGCATGTTATTAAAGCCCACACATTTAAGCACATGCCTGATAATGCAAGAGGAGAAGCGGCCAAGTTCAGAACCCTCCCCTCTGTAGCCCCATGAACCACGTGAGGTATAGATGGACAGAACCCACCAGGCCAGTAGGTCCAGGTGAGCTGCTTCTGCAGAAGTCATTCCAATAATTGCTTGATGCTCTTTTCCACATTTTTCATCACTGAATGTTGCAGCAGCTCTGTTCTTGAGCCCTGATGTGAAGGCTTTGCACGCATAGCCCCAGAATTGCCTTGGCTCTCTTTCTGTAGCCGCACTGAATCAAACCATCTGCCTTATTCAGTTACTGAAAGAGAAAAATCTCAACTTGACTACTGAAAAGCCCTGCCAGATAAGCAAATACTTCTGAGCTGAGGCTCTGTAGGCAATTTATCTCTATTGCAATGAATTTTCCAATATGCAGTAGATACTGCAAGGTGTTGTAGATGCAGCCTCCGGGCTCACAGGCAACTGAAGGTAACAGAAATTCTCCTGTTGTCTTGGATGTGCTTTAATCACTGACAATTATATGGAAATTTTATAGTTTTGTTTCTGGACATAAACGGGAACACCCTCAAGTTAGGGAGATCACATTTGTCAAGGATCTTGCTCCTGCCCAGACAGATGTGGATTTCCCAGAAAGTAACTTGAACACTGTCTTGTGAGGATCTGAGCAGGATTTGTAGCTGGTTGAATGCAAAGTGGAAGAGGCATTGGAGTTTCAGCTGATGGGCAACTTGACAGCCCATTGAGCAGATTGCTGCAGCTCTGGGCTCTGTGCATGCATGGAAAGCCAGGAGCATTGGCTCCCAAGCACTGAGACTCCCATTCATCTGGGACTTCCAAGTTCCTGTCTCTGTATTATGCAACCAAGTGGAATGTCAATTGGAGACTTATCCAAATTGCCTGATAATTTTTCAAACCTTCTAGATTTCCTTCTTCTCTTTCCAAATCAGAATGAAAACAAACTCCAGAATATTAAAATAATTCCCGTGCCAGAATTCCGTATCTTCATCCAAGTCTGCTTCTAAATTTGTGTCACAATAGGGTTTGGGACTGAGCTGTGTCATATTGCATCATGCTGTGGGAATAACAGCCTGACATTGTTCATGCTCATCACAGTGCCTTTTATGTATAAAGATGATTGTAGCTCATCTCCAGGTGTTCTTAGGGGATGCATTGGCCATGTGCTGTGTACCCCAGGCAGTTGCTTCTCTCACATTTTCACCAGAGCATGGCACTTGTACTTATGACTGCTCCATCCCCTTTTCAATGAAGCTGGCTCTCACTTAGGAAACTCAAGAGCTAAAGAAGCTTAAATATGACAAAAAAGCTACTGGACCCTGCAGAGGACAGGCTGGGAAATACGTTGTGCCATCCCTGAAGTTGGAGAGGGGGACTCTGCTAGAATTAAAGAAAATTATATGTAACTTTCTTTTAGTGAAGAAAAGCACTCTACCTGTTTAGGAGCACATCCTGGAATTTCACTCAGTGGAAATGTCCATCTCTCCCATCCAGGTGAGATCTCATAAGCAGCAGGGCAGTTCATCCACCAGGCAGGCTCTGGGACACCCTTTCATTAGGATTTGTCCTGATCTGTGGTGATGATTTAATAGTTAATTGGAGCACTCCAGTTTGAAGCCTGTGCTGCAAGCAGCAGCGGGATGCAGTCCTCACTGAAGACTTTTGCTTCTTTTCCACTATGCAAAATAACAAAAAAGACTAATCTTAAAACTGCTCTTAATGAGTATAACCAAAATATTAACAGTAGTAAACAAGAATACATTTGCTCATAACTTGTCATATCAGTGTAATAAATTAAGCCAGAAACACATTAACATTTGACAGCTTAAACAATGCAGGAAAAAATACAAACCACACAGGGACTATGTGAAGCATGTTGGCAGTTTAACAGACATTTTGAGATGTAGATACATATATCAACCTTTCTGAATTTAGTCTTGATAACTCCTTTTCCTCTGTGTGCCAAAACACTGCCGTGTGAAGACTAATGAGTTCCAGATTTGTTTATCTTTGGTGGCTGAGGCAGATTCATGAGCCCCCTGAACCTATTTTACAGCGGCCCTGTGATACCAGCGTGCAACACCAGAGGCAGAAATGTCTCTTTTGTGCTGATGGATACATAAGATCTTCTAAGAAAGATGTGCTTGGCCATCTGACACAAGAGATCATGTCAGATGTGTTCTGGATGATCCATATGAGTGAGTTGTCCTGCCTGTTGTCTTTCATATGTGTTTTATGTTTATGTTTAGAGGTGTAATAAAAAATGCTCGGAATAAATCTTGAGTATGAAATAGGGTTTATTATGTCTTATGGCAAGGCTTTGTGTCGTGTACTCACCAGATTTTCATATGGGTGATTGTGTTTCCCATTTTTTTTAATATTTATATTGTAAGATCTCTCAAATAAACGCCATAGGTCAGGAAGACTTTGGGCCACCTAAATGAAACTTCTTCCTTTTATTTTTCCCCTATTTGAGTTCTACTGACTCGTTTGGTTCTTTAGTATTTTGGGTTTTTATTACTCAAGGATTTTTGGTGTTTCAGTGTTTGCCTTTGTTAAGACATGTGGCCATAACTGGCAAAAGAAAGGGTTGGGGTAATGATTTGAGTTGATGATCTGAGAGGTCTTTTCCAACCCAATCATGCTTCCATGATTATGCATCTTTATTGAAGTTAACACACAACACTTTGAGTAGCCTTTTGTGAAAGCAGAGCAGAGCATTTTTCCTGCTGAAAGTTCAAGCTGGTGATTTCTTTGTGGACTAATCTTTGCTCAGTTCTGAAGAAAGGGGGTGGTTTTGACCTATTGCCCCCTCAAACCCACGGCTGGTTTTCATCTCTTGATGGGACAAATGTGGTGCAAAGGTACCTGGAACAACTTGAAGCAGAGAATGTCCCTGGAGGACATCAGTCACTGTGGTGGATCTGCCTCTCCTGCCCTGGGTCTGCCCAGGGACACAAGGGACAGCCAAGGCACGTGCCCAGGGATAGCTGTGGGTATCACACAGCAATTTAAAACAACTCTGATGAACACTTCACTTTCTGCCTCCAGATTTCTTATTCATTATTAGCAGTGTAGCAGAGGATCTAATGTACCCTTACCATAGTTACGGTCCAAAAATAACGTTTTTTCCTCGAATTTGAATGTGGTGTACATGTTTAAGTAACTTTGCTGTTGATTTTTTTCCTGTTTTAACAGATGTATTTTGACTAACTACTTCTGCAGAGCTATTCCTTCTTTAGCAGAGACTGCTCTGTGTCCTCCTCTTTCTTGTAAGCAACATTTTTTCAGAATTTTTAACTGGTGGGGACAGGTCATAGGTATTAAATAAGCAGCAAGAGAAGTCAATTATCCGCTATCCCCTCTATTTTGATTTGAAAATTATAAAATCCACATGCAACCAGAACCACAGCAGAGTTTCTGTGCAAGTGCCATGGTACACAGCTGTGTCCCATGGAGGTGCAGTGCATGCAGCCGCTTGTACTGTGTGATTTTGGAAGGAAGAGTGAAACAAGGTTTGTTAGGAAAACTGCCTTCTCTGCAGGGAATATTTTTGGGGTTATTTGTAAGAGAAGCTTACTTGCTATTTGAATATTTAATAAGTGATACAATGTCTGGACTCTGCTTTTCTGGGAACTGGCCCTAAGCTCTTTGCAATAGCAATACTAAACCAAGGTCAGAATTTATTGCAGAGTAAAATGAGGTAACAAATGCTTTTGGGGTTTCACTGTCCGTGGATGTCTGTGTTGTTTGCCGTGTGCTGCTCAATCCTGTGACAGCCCAACACAGCCTGGAGCCCCCCCGTGCTGTGCATGGGATGAACACACGGTGAGAGACAGTTCCTGGCCTGGAACATTTACAATCTAAATAGATGTGGCAGGTGAGAAGGGGATAACAGGGAATTTTGTTATAAATGGACATCTGATTTGGTGAGAGGGGGAATCCATTCAGCCGTGGGCAAGAATTTTGCCCACTCCAGGTGGTTGCTGAGCTTCCTCTCCCAGGTCATGCTGCTCTCTGCAGCTCTATTTCATGCCTGTAAAAACAACAATTTAAGTTTGATTTTCTGAACAGAAAAAAAAATGTACAAATCAAAAAAAACCACCCCACATAAGAACAGTAGCCCATTTCTGTACCATAAGCCATGACTGTTCTTGCTCCAGTAAAAGCCAGACCTCCTCATAACATACCTTATAACCTGTTAATTATGATTTCCTTCTCTAACATTTGGATCACACTACTAAATATTTTTAAATATCTATATATGTGTTTTTTAAGCTGCTGGGTTTGGGTTACACCTTTTCCATATGCCCAACCCACACAATCCCATCAACGCTTTCACACACCAGTCAAACACTCTATATTTGTGTGAAACTCACTGAAGGAAAAAAATTCCTATTACTACTACTACTAATACAAATTCATTTCTCACAACTATTAGTGTTTTCCTGAATGCTGCTGAATGAATTCCCTGCAATTCAATGTCTAACTTTTTATTGTGTTGATTCAGTGAAGATTTTTGATTTGTATTCATAATTACTCCAGCCCCATCACCACATGCCTTTTTCTTTTTTTTTTTTTTGTGCTTGACAAAGCTCCCTCTACAAAACTTAATCACTTTCTGTTTGAGCAATCCCTGAATACATTTTTACATTCTGTTGTTACTGTGAATGATGTTCTGAAAGTTGATATACATTGCAACAGCAGGTGTTAAGGCAGGCAAGTAGGGAACAAAAGCTTTTAGAGCATGAAAGAGTCTAATAATAGACAATTTGTTCACCTGGCACTGGCTGCTTAAGCATTTGAGATGAGCTCATTGTTATTTGGCCATGAGCTTTCTTGGTCGTAGGGATGAAAATATGGAAAATCCAGGTTGTGGAAACAAAGGTCTGCTAATATTAGAACAGCACTAAATGGGGCATGATCGAGCTGGGGAGGTTGCAGGGTGAGCTGAGGGGTTTAAAGCAGTGAAACATTTCCGTAACTAGGAAAGCAATCAATAAAGTCACAGTTGTGTCTGTTCTTGCAATAAAATTACATGTGTAAATGTTTTCAGTAACTCTACAACTGGACAAGCTGTTCAGAGCAGCCTCGCACTCAGAAGTGCAGTTCAAGCTTTTTCCAGGCTCATTGGAAACGTGGCTGTTAGTTAGGGAAGCTCCCTATGGCCAGCAGAGATGGGCAATCTGCTCAGGATGGAATCACCCACCCTCAAAGGCAACTCCCAGCAGTGATCCATGGGAGCCATGGGACAGTGCTGGGAGCACCATCATCCCTCACTGGAGTCCCAGGAGTGTGGAGTGCAGGGTGTGTGGCCAGACCCAGAGCAGGGGCTGTGAGGAAGATGCTGGTCCCTCGGAGTGGACTGAATGCCTCCCTGCAGGCTGTTGGTGTTGGGAGAATTTGGGCAGCTTTCTCTTCAAAAAGGGGAGTTCACCCACTCTGGGGGAGCCTGGAGGAGAGCAGAGATGACTCTGTGCTTGGCTGTGGTTCCTGTCATTCCCCAGAAGATAAAGGGGAAGCTGCATTTCAATTAAAGAACAGCACTGTAGCTGAGTGTCCCTAAATCACCTTTCTTTGGCATGTACTCTGTCCCTAGAAGAGGGCCATGCATGCTTCCCCAAAACAGACCTCAAAATAAGCATCCTTCACCCAGAGATGCATTTTCACATTCATCTTTTCATGTTCTTTTCACATGACTCTAAACTTTAGGAAATTGTGTTAATTATAGCATATCATTAACTGTTGGTTTTGCTTTTGGAGAGCAAAAATCCCTCAGATTTTTAAATTTTCTTTGATTTCCGTAGGAAACCACACGACCCTGTTCCAATTTACCCCTCTAAGCCATGAACACAGTTGTTTGCTTGGATCCCAGGGAGATTAAAGGATGAGGAGACTATAAATGCCACTAGATTTCTTTCCTTAGGCAGCCTGTGGAGATGAATCCTGTGTCAGCAGTCGCAACTGGTGAGCTCCCTCTTGGCTTCAGTTCTACTAAAACTTCACTTTATCTTCATGAAGTCAGGTTGACCTTCTAGTTTGGTTAATCAAAAGTCTCAATTCCTCAATATTATGGGTTCAGTTTCCAGGAAACACTAATCTTAAAATCTTTACGAATCACGGTAGGTCAATGAGCCCCCGCCACCAAGCAGGGAATTGGGCTCATTTTCCAAACCATCACAGTTGGGGCACATTTTGGGCCAAAGCCACCTTTCCAATAAGTTTAAACTGTAGTGGATTGACAGTTGTGTTGCTGTCAAGCAGGGCTCACTTCACACCAGTGGTATTCATCAGGTATTGCAAACATTTACGGCCAAGTTCAGCTCATGCAACAAGAGGTCAACATCATCCTACACCACCCCCCCCAAAAATCATAATTAGAATACTTGAAACTGATGATGCTAATAAATGTTTCACAAGTAGGCAATGGTTTTAAAAAAATAGAAGTGTCTAATACCTCATACTCTGAATAACAACTTTGCTGGAGAACTTTGTCAACATTTAGCAATCAGTTCATGCATTCCTTGACCAGACCAGTTGTGCAGGCACAGCTTTAGTGCCAGTGTGCAGCTCTGCTTGCCCCATACATGTATCACTGAGAAATAAAGGACCAAGGAGTTATTTGCTTCACCTCAGATGTTTTTGTTCTCCATTCATTTAATTTTTCCTTTGGAAATGTCAGCTGGAATTTGGCATGTCATGGTTTAGGTATCTGAAGGGAGGCCACAGCACTGAGCATAGATCAGATTGCTTTTCCTTGCTGAACTCCCCCCTTTGCATTCCAGCCTGACAAAGTTTTGTTGCAGTTACTCAGTACATAGATAACTAAGTGCTTTAAATACTAATTAAAATATATGATGTTTAACTGTTGGCTTATGCCATTTGTTTATGATAGAAGACAGCAGGGAAGCAGGATCATCTATTATAGTTATCAGCAGAGTCTTTCTTTTAATCTCTTCCTATCCAAGCAATAAGTATGTCCAAGCACTGACTTGGTTCTTGTAAACATCCTTGTTTCCAACAGAATTTCTTCCTCCGCATTTCCATTGTCTTATCTTTCAATTCACCCTGAATCTACCTTAAAACAATACATTCCAAGTTCCCTTTTTTTCTATACTTGAAACTTTCTGTTGGAATTGTTTCAGGCCAGCAAGCTTGCTGCCCTGGTCTCAGTATGCAGAAGCGTGTTCCCATTAATCAAAGGAAAAGTTGAGTAAAGTGGTACAATCCATATTCTCATTTTGGAAAATGAAAAGGCAGTATCATTATTAAAAGGCAGTTCTGCTAAATGTTTTCTGATGGAGGGAGAATTGGGACACACTACACTGTCCAATCACTTTGCCAAAGACATGACACCAAGAGACACAATAAATGAATGTATAAATAGTAATTGTTCTGAAAGGGATAGTCATAAATCACAAAGTGAGTTGCAGAAGGTTTCTTTATTGGTGATACTTGAAATGTGGTCTATGTTGAATTAAAAGAAAATCAGATTTTCTCTTTTGGTTGTGTTGAAATGATATAGAAACCTGAAACGCAATTTCCCTGAGGCAGAATCCTATGCAAAATACGAAGCCCTGCAGTAAACATTAGACCAAGGTTTGCAAAAGGAGGGGTTTGTTGAAGAGTACAAACCAGCAATTTGTTGGAGTAAGAGGTTATTAATCATTCTGCACTTAGGGTTAGCAAAACTCTGGCCTTGAATCAGCAACGCACTACAACAAATTGAATCACTCCAGTAAGAACAAATAAGTTGCTCTGCGAAGTTCTGCAATGGATCTCAAAAGACCTTTTCCCTTGCAAAACAGCGCTGGTTGTAATGAAAAATCATCCTTGTATTTGTTGTGATCATTTATCAGCAGAATTTAACCCATCTCATGCTGTCTGTAGATATTTTCCCAGGGTTCATCCACAGGGCTCATGTGGAGAGATTACCTGCAGATCACCACTTCCCTTTCTTCCCTGCATAGCATCTGTCTTAATGTCTGCTTCCTGGAAGCAGGACTGCTGAAAACTTGGAACCTGAAGAGTTTGCAGGACAGCTGAGTGATGGACCTTATCAAAAGGTGTTTCTTCCTAAGAGCTGGAGTCCTGCAGAACTGATCCAACTCTGGTTTAAGCATCAGACCAGATACAGCATTCATAAGGCACTTTGAAGCCTGGGTCCAGAAATCCTCTAGCCACCTTCCTGTCCTCTTCCAGGGGCCTCTCCATGACCAAGTTTCTGCTGTGCCTATAGCTGTGGTGTGTAGGTTGGCATCACTAGCTGCAGTTCCTTGTAATAACATCAGGAAGTAGACCCTTGATAAGATTTGGAAACAGGGACTGGCTCAATTATGCAGCTGTGACTTTATTTTATTTGCTTTGGTTTCACAGTCTGCCTCTTGTCCTGCTGCTTGTTTGTCACACTCTCTTGTGCTCTGGTTTAGATCAAATGAGCTCTCTTTCTATTTGTATAACATAGGGTATATGGATACCCCAGGAAAACAGCCTGGAGCCTTGAAAAACACAAATTTGCTTGGGGAAGGACAGTTTTGGAAAGGTAGGGGAGAAGAGGGAACCTTGTTAACAAGATGAAAGGTGATGGCTTTTACCTAAAAGAGGGTTGATTTAGATTAGGTATAAGGAAGATGTTTTTTACAATGAGGGTGGTAAGGCACTGGAATTGGTTTTCCAGAGAAGCTGTTGCTGCCTCATCTCTGAAAGTCAGTCAGGTTGGATAGGTTTTGGAGCAATCTGGTCTAGTGGAAGATGTCCCTGCCCATGGCAAAGGATTAGACTAGAGGAACTCAAAACATCCCTTTCAACCCAAGCTATTCTATGATTCTATGAAGAAGGTTGGCAGTCACAAGGGCACCAGGGTAAAAGTGGACGTAACCAGGACTTGATGCACCTCACCAACCCTTTCATTAGGTTGCAAGGAGAATTTTAATTGTCTGTGAGCAGGACATGGGACATCAACTGCCAGCCCAAAGAGAAGCTCTTCCAAGACTATTGTATTTTTGATATTCCCATAAATCTGTAATGGTCAAATGACAGTATCTTTGCTTCTTTTAAGGGATTATTCTAAAAGAGTAGTGTGTCTCTTTTGCTGGGTACCTGAACCCCAATTATATGATGCAGGCACTCAAGATGCTCAGGCAGGCCATCATATTCTATTGATGCACTTTCTGGTTTCATAAGTCATTGTCATCAGACCAGTGACTTCCTCAGCAGCAGCCAAGAAGCTAACCTGACTCCCAGGCTGGCTGGAGCCAAGCAGAGATTTCTGGAGCTCAGTGGCAGGTGTAGAAACCATTGGTAATTTAGGAGTTAGCTGAGGATGTTTCCTTAGTATAGCCTGCAGGTCAGACATTGCCTGCTAGTAAATAGGTAATAAATAACCACTAACAGTCTCAGCTTCCTCCTATTTATTCCTTTAATCTGTATTCTGAGTTTCTTTGTTCCACTGGAGAAATGACCTGGTTGGAAAGGCACAAGCCAAAGCCAGCTCTCCCTGCTGACTCCTGCTTCCTGTGCAAGTCTGTGGAATTGGTGCCTCAGGCCATCCCGATACCTGCAGGACTGCAGGTAAATCACTGCTGCCATCAGGGAACTCCCAGCCAACCTTGCTGTGTCTGTCTCTTGCATATCTGTGTGACTGACCTGGTCCTCAGCCAGGGATCATTCTCCAGCTGGGAATTTGGCTTTCTAGCAGCAGTCTGCTCTTTTTTGTCAGAGCGAATAGTCAGGTACGTTTGCCTTCTTCTTCATTTTTTCTCCTGTATTTAGTTTGGTTTATCCACCTCGCTAAATCTGGTTAAAAGGTAACTGTCAGAAGATTGATGCAATAAATTTCATGCTGTACCTGCAGTAAGCGAAGTTTTTTCTGCCCATTATTCATCCAGCTCCTGGAGTTTGGACAGATAGTTTATATTAATAAAATATACACTAATATCAAAACATTTTTCAAGCCAAATCAATTAATTACTTTTTCCATTACCTGCCCAGCTCTACACATGAATAAATGAAAAGAAGCAGAGAAGACAGAGACATGACAAGATCTGTTATGTAAATCACTCTGTACATCCCGAACTATCTTCTGGGGCAATGCTAACTAATTCATGACAGGTCACCCAATAGTTATTAATAAGTTATTAAATTGACATAAAATAAATCCAGCAATACTTCTTGAATTAACAATACCTGACTCACAACTTGAACCAGCCTGTTTGGCAAAAAAAAAAGACAAAAAATCCTGGCAAGTTTCAAGCGCTGTGTTCAGAAAATTACATTTCTCTCTGTGCGTGGGTAGATGCTGAATCCCTCCGTCATAGCTGGGAAAGTTTCATCATTGCATTGCTTCACTGCATAGTCCATTTCCTCACCTGAAAGGATGGAGGAGCCACTTTGTGCCCTCCACTTGCATATCCAAGATGTTGCAGATCCCAGTTTGCTCTGGGACATCCCAGTCACATTTTCTAGCTTCAGGATTTGACTAAATACTTGAGCCTGACTTTGGGTGCACTGAGTTTTCCAGAGGCATGAGCACAGATCTTAAAATCTCACTGTCATGGATCCTTGCTAAAGATATACATAATTATTGAAATTAAATTGACAGAGAGTAGGGTTAGATAAGATAGTAGGAAGAAATTCTTCCCTGTGAGGGTGGTGAGGCCCTCCCACAGGTTGCCCAGAGAAGTTGTGGATGACCCATACCTGGAAAAATTCAAAGCCAGATTAGATGGGGCGTGGAGAAATTTGGGATAGTGGAAGGTGTCTCTGTCCACAGCAGGGGGTTGGAACAAGATGAGCTTAGCCCCTTTCCCATCCAAATCATTCCATAATTTTCCCTTTTGCCAGTGAAGAACAGCTCCATAGATGTGTGCCCTCAATGTATCTTGGGTCCAGATTACTTCTCTCCATGTCCTCTGCAGCCTTTGTGTTTCCCCTCATTATGTTAATGGGTGTCCACGTGCTGTGGACTCCACTTGCCTTTGCTTGAATTTTGCATTGAGCTTTCAATTAGAGGGATTCAAACTGATTATTCTGGCAGCACTTCCCCCTCCAGAAATCCAACTCTTATTGCACATCAATTTTTAAAAAGGTGTTACTGATACTCAAGGAGCTGTCAGATATCTGCTCTGCTGTGCCTAAGGACAAGGAAAGAAACTCACCTGGAATTAGCATAAAACTCTTTCCCATAACCATGGAGTCACGTGTCCATGGGATGGCAGGAGATGGCACACCCCTGCTGGTCCCCTAACCTGAAAACTGGGAATTTGATGAGAAAGGGGAAGGTAGCGTAAGACTCAGTTCAAGCACAGAAAACATTTTGGTGAGAATTTTTTTAAAAATGCATTAATATTGGGTGGGTTGTCACATCCCCAGCTACGAATCATTTGAAGTTTGCTAGCCCTCATATCTTTCATTAATCACAGATATTTGCTTCATTTTCCACCCATTTTTCTTCCTTTTGTCACCTCAGCTTTGCTGTCTTCAAGGAAACAATACATTCCAGAGGCTGCTTTGCCCATAGAGAGTGTCCAGGATTATTTAGCTCTGGTGCTGCTCATCTCCTGGCAATGCAGTCTGAAACTCAGCCCCTACCTGTCTGTAATCCAAACTATTTTTCTTAAGCAGGAGTTAACCCTTTATTTGTCAAGGGAATCATGCCTTATCTGCTGCAGTATCAGTCACACAGGAATGTCCCCTGAGCCCCAGCCTGCTGCCTCAGCAGTGCAGGAAAGACACGCTGTGAGTTCAGCCCTACTTTCTCCTCAAAGGAATTATAGGATCCTGAAATGGTTGGGGTTGGAAGGGACCTTAGAGATCATTTTTTCCAACCCCCTGCCTCGGGCAGAGACACTTCCCACTAGACCAGATCACCCAAAGCCTTGCCCAATCTGGCTAAATTCAGCCTAGCAGAGTTCAGCTAAGCTTTCTAACCACAGCTGTCTAAAAACATTTGGAGCCTTTTGGTTCACTGTACACCATTTTGATTAATGCCGTGGTTATTCCAAGCTGTTACTTTACAGGTTTGTACTGGGTTTTAGTGGGATTGAGCTACTGGTCTTACTGATACAGCAGGATTGCAAATGCTGGTGTTATTGATAGAAATGCAGTTGCCTTGTGTTGATGCTTTTGCACATCAAATATCATCTGATAAGAATAATCTCAGGAAGAGAAGTGTTGCTGGTTTTGACAGTCAGGGAACTATTTGTATGCAGGATTTTGAATTCTCCATTTCAAATGTATCTGAGAACTAATTAGGTAAAGTTAAACTGGCTTAGAGATGGCTAAAGAGGTGCTGAAGTTGGAGGATGGTGGGGGCTCATGTCTGTGTCCTTGTGACCCTCCAGATTCCCTGAGACCACCCTCCACCAATTTGAAGCAGTTGCAAGTGCTGCATCACACTGGTGGTGTGGTGATGCAGGGCTGGGCTCACTCCAGTTAAAAGACCCTGAGTGTGGGTGGTGAGAGCTGCCAAGAGCACGTTTGCAGATGTCTGCTGGCTCTGGAGCCTGTCCCCAGCCCCAGTGGTGTGAAACAGCCCAAACATTACTGACCCTTCCAGCCTGATGTAGAAAACCATCTGCATGCAACAGCTTTGGAGGAGGCCTGAGTGGGACTGGGAGCTGGGTGGGGCTTGATTCTGCCACTTGATTTATTGGCTGGTCATATTAATTTGCTTTGTTGTGAGGGAGGATCATTATGTTGCCAGGTGTTTATTCCAATTGGACAGTGAATCTAGCTAATTGCCAGGGCAGGCACCCAGAGCTTGGGAATAACCTTTTGTGAAAACAAAAACTTAATGTACAAAACAACACAAAATGTCTTGAAAAGGAAACCTCTTCAGCTATTGAGTGGGGAGGAATGGGAAAGGAATTTAGGGCAGGCTGGGGTTGTGGATCCAGCAGCACAGCCTGGAGCAGAGCTTTGGCCCTCAAAGCACAGGTAGGACTTGCTCAGGGCTGTACCCAGGGACGATGCTCATCTCTGCTTCCCCAGAGAGGAGTTCAGTAATTCCCCTGGCAGGGAGGGGAGTGAAGCAGAGACAGAAGCAGCTGGAGGGATGGGATGGCATCACTACTCAGGTCCTGCTGCCCAGCCAGCACCAGCCTAAGCCCTGTGTACTCCAGGACTGGGATGACAGGATCCCAGATTTGGTCATCAGCTCTTTCCACCCCCCTTCTGCCTGGCCTTGTTGAGCATCTCCTCTTCATCCACCTGCTCTCCCCAGGTGAGCAGTGTGGGGTGGGGACAACTTCTGATGGCCAGCACTAGAAGAATTTGCATTACCTGCATCACCCACTTGGGGACCTGCTCGCTCCCTCATTTGGAGCCCTAAGTGGCAGGACGTAGAGTCCTATTTGTTTTTACTGTTAGTAAAAGTAAAGAGTTCTATTTATTTTTACTGTTACTCTCACAGGTTATAGGCTGTGCCTTTTTTCCCTCCCACATTGCTAATGCAATTGTTGAAATTTTGAAGGCTGCTGGGCACATTGGAGGGATGTGTCCTTGGTCTCTTAGGAAGAGATAACTTTCCTCCAGGTTTTTAGCAACAATGCCATAAATTATTACCCCGACATAGAATTTAATTGCGCAGTTAAAAACATCATTTACAAGGCTTTTAGCATGCCCTGCTAAATTCTCCACTTTTTCATCTAATCTCTGTAGGCCCTCGTTACATTTGCAGAGACCTCTATGGGTTTCATTCCTGTTAAACATGTCGGTAAATCACAGCAGGAAGAAACCCTGACACATTTCCCTAGGAATTTTCTCTGCAGCCTGAGCTCCCAACCCTGCGGCTTCCCGTTCAATAGGTCAGCCCAGACCCCATTTGTCATTGCTCTTTAATTACTGTGGAACCTCTAATCCAGGCCACAAATTCCTCCCTGCTCATACTTCTTTTTACTTCAGAATGCGTATCTAATAGCAACCAAGGACTTTTCCTATTTTCTCACTTGGAATCTGTTTTGGGAGCTTGGAATTGCTATCTAACTGAATCAGTAACATCTGTGACTTCAGGGCAGCTTGAGTGGGAATAGTGAGAGGGTTAGACAGATTTCCTGCATTTTAGGGGTCCTTTCCTCTGAAGAAGCTGCTTTGGGACAATTCAGTTCCATTCAATGCTGCTTCTCCCTTTTTCCTCCCATTTATTTTTTGTTGTTTAACCCCATCTCTGCTTCCTCTTTCTTCTTCTCCCCCATCCCTCCAAGACGTTTAGGTTTCTCAGAAGTAAAAAATTATTTTAAAGAGCCTCGCCAACATTTTGAAAAGTTTCAGTTTCAAACACATGAAAAGGAAAAGTCAGAAGGGATTCCTAGAACTGTACTGCAGCTTGCAGGTATGGCTTTGATTTTCCTTTTGGCAGGCTTTCGCCATTCCCTCTTTCATTGCCCTTCCAAGAATCGCTGCTGGGTGCCTAAAGACCTGTATGCTTCTTACACTTGGCAGGAGCAGATAACAGGAATGCTACAGTTTGGGCTTTGAAAGATTAAAAGCAACATTTATTCCTTACAGTACTTTTAAACTTCCTCAAGTTAATTTAAAATACATTTTTGAGAATGTTTAGGTATTAATACTGGATTTTTTAAACTTTTTTTTTCTTTTTTAATTCTCCACATGCCATACCTGTTTTTTAAACCAAATAAGAGGTGGATTAAAGTCAGTGCAATTCTTTAAAGTGCATTAACTACTTTGAGCAGTCCTTGGAAGGGGTACCCTGTGCCTCTGTGACTGGTCTCTTTATGATATCTTTGTAAAAGTTCTGGCAAGGAATGACCACAGTTTGTGAGTGAATTTCCACTTCTCAGAAACTTTTTGCTTCTGGTCACCAAGTCGTTGCTAGTTGAGTACACAACACAAGCGTCCCTTCCCTGCCTGGTGGAGCAGCTGATAAATTATTCATACGACTAATGAGGATTTTGAATTTCCAGGCAAACTGTGATGGCATTTTTAAAGGCTTGCATCACTTCAGCAACATTTTCCCCACACCTGAATCCTTCAGGCACTCAGGTGGTTTAATCACCAAGGCAGAGTTTTGCCCCTTCTCCTCCTCCAAGGGCCTTGCTCCACACAGGAATCCTGTGGCTGTTTTGTCTGTTTGTCTGCATGAGGATTTTCTGTGCTAATAAACGTGAGGGGAAAGGGGAATCCGAGAGGGCTGAATTAATTACCGAAGGGGATCACATAACTTGCCTTATATTAATTTTGAAATGACAAGACACAGGTGCACTTTAGGTGATGTTTCAATGGATGTTTGCATTTAAGGCCCCTTCATTTTTTTTTTCCCCTTCCTATGGATCTTACTTTAGCTGGAGCATATCAGAAAAAAAAATATATCAGAGAAGGAATCTCCTGCTGAAGCAAAGAGTTCCATGATGTGAAAGGGCTGATTATGTTTATATTACGTGTTCTCCTGTGAAAGAACCGAGCCCCCCAGCTAGTAGGGGAAGAAAGGTCACTGAAACTGAAGAAACAACTGACTCAGTGTCTTAATTCTGAAGGAAATGAGCCCTTTGGAGATGAGAGGGTCTCTCTGATCTACTTCAGGACAAGGCATGCAACTATGAAAATAAGCTTTTCCTGTTCTGTTGAAGAATAAAGCAGCAAATCAGAAAGTCTGGGGATTGGAAGTAAAAAAAATGTTTACACTGATTTTATTTTTACCTTTAAATGCTACACATGTGATTGGCAAAGGTGTATTATTCTCCCAGATTATCATCCACAGCATCCTTAAGAAGAATTTGAGAAAAAAAAAGTTAACAATGAATTAATTCTTTCTCTCATGTGGCAGCCAGACTTCTGTGGCTGGGCTGGAAAGAGCCTTTCCATCACTGGCCAGCCTGGTGGCTTTGGGTCCTGAGACTCTCACATCTCCTTCTGCATCCACCACACACGAACATTTAAATGGAGAGGAGATGATAGAAAGACCACTGTCCAAAAATCCCTCTACAGGTGTTTTGGTATGTATGTACTGCAGTTCAAATGAGGACCTGAGCCTGTATTTGAGCCCTAACTCACCTTCAGGACACACTTTGTGGAGCTGAGCTTGCAGGGGTTTTTGCTGAACATGAGAATTAGAAACTTGCATCATTCCTGGTCCCTGTCCCAGGGAATGTCCTGGATGGGATGGCCTAGGACAGTTCTGCCCTGCTTGCCCTGACAGGTGTGTCTCAAGAGCACAAAATCCTTCCCACCTATGTCACCACAAGGGACAGGGTGACCTGTGAGCAGCAGGAAGGGAGGGATGTTTGCAGAACAGTGCGGATTTCTACTGCTGAAGTGCAGATGGCAAATTGAATTTGGCTCCAAACACTTAAAAATGGTCTTAAACTCAGCTTGTTCCCTTCCTTGGCATCACAGTGGACAGAGTAATTGTGGTCATGCATAAGGACAAGGAGTGAATAGTCAGTTTTTACCACAGGTTGTGTTGGTGAAGGCATCGACCACTCTCGGGGGTTGCCAAGAGTTTAGAAATGTGCTGAGAAATTAAAATCCTCATTTAAACTGCAACAGCATTGTGAAGTACGACCTCTATAAATCTTTACAGATTATTGGTCACCTGAATAGATAGACTTGAGAGTTTTGGTGCTTGTGCCAGTCATCCAGTCACTCTTGGGCAAGAGTTTTGCTGTGAAAAAACCCAAATGGAGCAACTATAGCTACTCCCACGGTAGCGGTAGGCACAGCACACACTGACTGCAACTCTTACAACAAAAGTGACCATTTTGGAAAAGCAAATCACCCTGGAAGTTGATCAGAAATGCAACAGAGGATGGTTTTTAATGGCTTTAGGGGGAATATTAAGATTTATTCCTGTAAAGACTTACTCAGCATGTTGCACAAACTCCTCTTAGCACACTAATAAGTCAATGTGTTACCGAATGCTTTGCCATTATAATTACAGCCACATGTTGTCCTTTTAACAAATAGGTCTGGCTTAATTGCATCGTTTTTCAGCAGGATTTATGTGGTCCTGCTTAATCTAAAATTAGTACATGCACAAATGAAGTGCAAACTATTTTCCATCACTGAACTGTGAAATGTTTTCCAGAACAGAGATATACCAACATGTTCCTAAAAAGATGCAATAAGCAGTCAGGCAACTTTTTGATTTGTGTGAGAGTCTGCACCTATACAATTTTGACAAGAGTAAGGGAAAATATACTGAAATATACATTAACTACACAAAATGACAAAACAGTCAGCTAAATGGTCTAAATCAAGTAGTCATTTTTGATTATCACTGGTAAAACAAGGGATGGGGAAATCATAAATCTATCTCAATATTGCTAGCTCTCAGCATTTATTAAATACAGTAAGAGCTAATGTGTTTTATATATTATATCAATCTATCACAGGTAAATATATCATATTTATAAGATACTCTATATGCCAAGATTGTGTTGGCCTAAATTTTAAGTTACTTTCACTAATATTCCATACTGCCTCTGAGGGCCCAAGGATATGTACAGGACATAGTAAGGATAAGAGTTTACCTGAACCTAGGCCAGATATTGCAATTGCCATCCCTACATACTGATTGGAAGTTTGGAACATGCATGATTTCCAAGAGTGTCAGAACTCAGACATTAAAATATAAATGAATGGCCAAATTCCAACTAGATGCAAAAGCCTAATGCTGGAAGAGGATTAAATCCTCTTTCAGTTTGTATCTCATAGGGAAAAGTTACTTTGACTACAGCAGAGTGGAGATCTTGCCATCCAGAATGGAGATGTACTTCCTGCTGTGAGGAAGTCTGCTGAATTTTAGTGAGTATATCAGAAAGCCAAGAGAGATTCTGGTATTGCTTAAGCACTAATATAGAAGTCCTAAGCTTTGTTCTTCCTCTAAACATGGCAGCTTCTCTCTCAATTTCTTGATAGATAAATGCAGTTTGTGAGAGCTACTCAGTTTTGTGTCAAACATGGTTTGGGTAGAAAGTAAGAGAAAGGTTCTATTACTAAAACTACCCTTTATTACTAAAACTACTATTAGCCCTTAGTTTAAATTTTATGTTCCTGATTTTTTTACTCCTTTAAAGTATTTCTCCTTGTGTGTCTCAATGGGCCCAAATTCCAAGGACTTACTTAGAGCAGGGCACCTAATGACCTGTACAATATGCTTTCAGCCATGAGAAATGCTTATGGCTGTGGGTAGGAATGGGTTAACACACTTCTGAACAGGAGCTTGCAGGTCACTGCCATTTCTCTCTGCCTCATCATGTCACCACAGTAATTCACACTCTGAAACCTTAAGGATATAGCTGCAAACGTGCTGCAAACAGAAGCTTCAGCTGAGCTGTCTCTGAAATAAGGCTGGTCCTGAATGAGCAGAGCGATCCTTGGAGCTCCTTGCCATCCACAACACACCTGTCTGGGTCTGTTTGGCTTAAAGTGAGGATTCTGGTGCATTATCCCAAAGCTAAGGTATCTGATAAACCAGCAGTGGATGGCTGGATTCATAATTCCTGGCAGCCCTTTAATCTGGATCCTTGGAGACAACAACAGGGATGTGCCCAAAATAAGGCCTCTGGTCTTTCCAGTGGTTCATGACTGTACTGGTGTTTGAACCAGGGCACCAACCCTCCCATTCTCCCTGCTGCCTCCTGCACATTCACAACTTCTGCTTTTCCTAAGAATGTTTATTTTGTAAATTAATGGCAAATACTCAGGCTGAAGGATTTGCTACCTTTGTAAATCAGGAATTGAGCATTTGCCTGGTATTTCTCACATAGACTTTTCCAAAAGCACTTTTATGAAAGCATTCAAGCACCAATAGTTTTGCTTGGTTTGAGCAAAGTGTGATGCAGTAGGATGCAGGTGTTACAATCACATTTGGAAAAATCATACATGAAAAGGGAGGCACTGAGGAATTTTAGAGAACACTTTCCTAAGAAGATGTGACATCCTCCATGGATGTGGCACCACTCTCTGTGAACCAGGCTTGCCATAAAGCCCTTTCTGGTGCAAAGGAGATTTTAACCACTTTGGCTTCTCATGCAGGACACGGGTCTTTCATAGATCAGGAAACTGTCCTTGGAGTTGGGTTTTCCAGAATAACAGTCCACGAAACAAAATAAGGGAAGAAGAGTGCTCTGCCATCTGCTATGTAAGCAAAGAATTTACAAGGTTCTGTAATTTTTGGTTACTGTCACGACTGAATAAGCATTTTTGGTGCTGAGTGTATGGTTTTGAACACCTTCGGGTAAAAAAACAGCTTCTGCCTGCTCTGATGTTATTGTAGGGTATTTCTCTGGAGTGTTCCTCAGCCTGTCTGACTGCCAGGGGAGCCATCTCCATCTGCTGAACACTCCTCAGGTGAACTGACCTCCACCATTCCAACACGTAAGACACCCATGAGCTGCTCAGCTGTGGCCATTGGGCCACTGAGTAGCACCGAGCAAGATGCGCCTGCAACAGCTTGGAGGAAACTGGGTGGCTTTTTTATAGTCTTTAAAATGAAATAGGAATCAAAACTCCTTCTGATGGTGGTAAAGCTGGAAGCAATTCCAAGCCTTTCTTGAGCAGAAAGGCTGCTCTTGTCTGTTACTCCCAGAAACAAGCACTGTCATCCGCTGAACACTTCAACCACACTAAAGGAGGCACCTGGACTCAGAAGATCGAAGCTCTGCTCAGTTTTCTCAAGTTAGATATTCTGGTATTTCTGGTGCATCCTTGCATATGTAGAAGCAGCAAAATTTGTCTTGGGGAACGGAGGCATCAGCGCAGAGAGGGGACAGATGGTGAACGTTACCGAGACCAAACTGCGGCTTGATCTTCCCGGAGAGAGCGGGTCCTGCAAGGTAGGAAAAGTGGTTTTAAACGAGACAGTGACACAGAAAGTTGGAATATGTATGGCTCGGGTAGGGGACTGTTCTGATGCTGAGAGGGAAGAGGTGGTCTGAGGACAAGCGCCTTGAGCATGGAAATTGGTGTGGGGGGAGCTGCTGTCAGAGCAGCTGGTGCAGAGATCATCACCTGCTCTGAAGGCTTAATAAGTGACTTTAAAGAAAAGTGTGTGGTTGGTTTAGGTGAGTTCCATGTTTTTCACGAGAAGTTTTCTCCCACCCCACCCTTCTACAGATGTCATTCCCTGAACTGAGAGTTCATAAACCTTTTAGAAAACTTCTGTTTGATCTTTAGGCTTTAATATTGTACATCGAGATGGTTTTATTTGCCATGTTATTGTTCCTAGCATAATTGCTCTTGCAATTAGAAAACACAATAGATTAATTAATAGCTAGAGTTTTGAGCTTATTGTGTTTCAGAGAATTTATATTTTTCCTTAAAATCTTGCAATTAAATTGAAATAAAAAACCCATAAGCCAGCAGCATATTTCTATACCACCAACTCCTGCAGGCTGTCTGTAGGATGTCTGGGCTGAGGATGAGCTTGGAAAGGATACTTATATGCTCCTGGAATATAAATTAATCCCCAACTTCTCCAAGTCAAATTTACTATATCCTTTTTTATCTTTTCAGAACAAGAGAAGATATCAGTTAAATTGTCACAAATAAGCCCCAAACTGTTGTGAAAGAGCATCTGATTTCCTAAATTAATCTGAAAGGTACGTTTTCAGATTTCAGAACCCTCTCCTTAACCTCAGTTCCACAAATAGCTTTATGCTGAGATGAAGTGTAGACAAACACACAATAGAACTTTCTAACCAGAACTGCTGAGGGGTGTGTGCTATATCCTCTCATAGCAACCATAGGCCCCAGCTCAGCTCTGGAGGCTGAATGGATCCAATGCCATGGTTTCCATGGTTGCACAGGGTCTCATGTACCCAATAACATTAATATTCCAGTCCTTAATAGAATAACTTGTGCAAAGGCAATTTTTTTCCTCTTTATTTCCTGTCTTAAATTACTGCTGTCTTAATGACAGAATAAAGTTATAGCATGAAAGTTATCGTACTAAAGCGTAAAAGGTTGTTGAGATTGTCTTAGCATGAGCTCAAGCCTGTAATACTTATGTAAGCAAAATTTCAGGTGCCTCCTGAGACAACAATGCTGGTAAAATAATGACGTTTTTTCTCTTTACCGGTTTATCAGTATTTATCTTAACAAAAAGTTTGATTGCCACTAAGAAGTTAAGAATACTGACAATGGCTGACCAGTTTTTTGAAGAAAATAGTGCGAGTCTGAGAACTTAGAGGTGAGAACTCAGTTGTGCTAATGTGACTTAAATTTTAAGGGAGTGCCCTCTTTTGTGTTTCAACACTGACTAGGGGGTGATTATTGTCCTTGCCTTTTTTGCTATCTAGGGTTTTCCAAAGCTCACCTCTGTTGGAAGTTGTCCACCACCTCACATTTTATGTCCTTCTGAAAAATCTCAGCTGTAATTAAGAGCTGCGGTACCTCTTATGAGAAGATCACTTCAGAACTACACCTCAGCCAAGTGCCAAAGAAAACTTCTTGACAAATATTGATGTCCTTGGGTACCGCCAGCTGACTGGGACTTCCCTACACCTTAAAATACCCTTTTAAAACTTAAAAAAAAAAAAAATGCTTGGTCTGTGTGAATGATTCCTTTCAAGGTGACAATAACTTGCAGATGCTGTCCCAGTTCTGGCCATGGCTGAATGAGGAGTTGGGCCATGGGGAAAACTTGCTGTGGGCATCATGGAGCTGTCTGTTTGATTTACAGGAGAAAGAAATGTTCTGGCAGTCCTTTTTTGATGTTTCAAGTGAGATATCCAGCCCTACTCAAGCATGGGGTGCAAGTATCTAAGTACCACAGAATAAAAGATGCAGAAGTCTGAAGAGAGCTCTTCAGAAACAGAACACAAAGTTCCAAGAAATTGTCCAAATGAATGCAACTTTGATATTTATAACGGTTAGTTGCTACTGAGGTGTAATCAGTGCTGACTTCTGGCCTCTGCTCTACAACTGAAAGTCTGAGAGAGCATGTAGAGCACTCTAAACCTTCCAGTGATTTATCTGAAGTGTTTATTATCTGGCTCACAGATGTGTATCAAAGCATGGTTTACAAAGAAGAGCTCCATGTGCAAAAAGATTACATTTTCAGCTTGTGTAAACTGTTGTTCCCCCACCAAAGCCAACCAAGTTGCCGTGTGATGTCCCCCAGCAGAGGATCTGCTCTCCAACCAGTGCTTGGTTATTGTTCTTGGCTGTATCCATGAATATTTCAGAGCGTGCTGGAGCTGGGCTCTCAATGCCTTCATTCACAGACCGCTGTATATATGATCAAAGGAGAGGCTTCTTGATCTGGTGTGTAATAAATCCTCTGCTTTCAGGTCTGCTGCACTGGAGACTATCATAGAAATACTTGTTCCTCATGTACAGATCAGGAAGCTGGAGTCAAGTATTCCTCCTGTTGGACAAATGCCTCTGGAATTCCACGAATTGCTCGGCACATCTGACAGAGCAGGCAGAAGAATCCCAGCCTTCGTTTCCTGTGCAGTCTGCCTGCATGGAGCCTGGCTTTGGAGACACTGCTCCCTGCTTCAGGTCAAGTAGTGGCAGGAGAGAAGGGGCATCTACCTGAATATCTGAAAAAATGCAAGTAGAAGGAAAGATTTGAAAACAAATAGCGCTGGCATAAGCTTATTTTTGGCCTCCAAAGTGTTTGTTGTAGAAACATTGCCTGGATTTTTAACGAGGGTTTGTCTCAGCTTGCATCTCATCTAGCTTTGTTTTGCATCTTGCAGGTGTCTTTGCAAAATAGTGGTAAAACAAAAGAAAAACTGATGTAGAGGAGTTTAATGGATCTTGAAAGAAAATAAAATTGTGGCTTTCTGGTACCTGGACACCTCCTATCTTTCTGTGATCTTGTCAGGAATCAAGTTAGTGCCTTGCCATGAATAAATGATATAGGAAGAAAATAATGGTCAATCACAACACCTGTCCATTTTTAGTTAAAAAAATACCTGTGATTACCTGTCTGAATTGAATTAATTTTATTTATAAAAAGTAGAGGAGAGGTAGTGTGGTAATGGGGACTTAATCAGAAGTAGCTATGGCCACAATTACACAGAGTCACTTCTGTGAATCTGAAAACCCTATGGGTTTTTTTCCCCTCTGGAGACTATACATAATTTCTATTCAAAATTCCAGTTCTCTGAATTAAAGAATACAAACTGGACTTTTAAAGTTTTCCGGGGCTCATCATCCATGCCATGCCTTTCTACACTTAACTGACATAACTAATAAAAGCCAAGTGCCAAAATCTAGGAAATCCATGACTGGATTGCTCTGTTCATCTAGGCTAACCTGTGCATCACCTTTCTTTGTGCAGTTGTTCAAGAGTCGAATGCAGAATCCTGCCCTTTTGAATGGGAATTTTGCCAGCTGCATTAACTGGGACAAGATTATTGACTGTCTGAGGCAAAGCTTAGAGGATAATTGTTGTGTTTAACTGTTAATTCTCTAGCATTATCCCAGTAACTTTTTGATGCATCCAAGAGTTGCTTGAAGTCTATATATACACATACACACACCCACGTGTGTGCACTCGCCTGCCTTTGGGAATTCCCTCGCCCTTGCTAATATGAGTACAAAGATTCACTGGGCTTTCTTATTTATAAACAGAAAATGTTTGGAATTATATCCTGATAAAGGGAGATATTACAAACACAATGTAAAGCTGCCTTTTGTGTCTATGTTCATCTCAGAAGCTCAGCAGCTCACCCTTGCACACTGACGGCCACGGCTCAAGATGCTGAAGATGCAGAAACAGCAAAGGGAAAAAGTAACGTTGCACGTTGCTAATTCTCCTGCTGCAGGGATGGCTCACCCGTTTGGAGAGCTGTGCACAGCCCATGACACCCCTCACTCGGCAGGATCTCTGTGATCTGAGAATTGGTACCTGCCACCCGATGTGTCTCCTGCTGCGAGACAGGTCTATGAAGTAATGGAGCCTGGCTGTCTGCAGTCAGCACTGCTGTACTACATCCAAAGCAAGCTTGCCAGTCAGCAAATGCTGCATTAATCTTTCAGGAAGTGTTTGTTTTGCTTGTTTTGCTAGGCTGAGTTTCAAGCAACTGATAATGTGCTCATGAGCAGTTCTCCTGTTGCAGCCCATTTTTCAAAAAGAAGTGTGAAGGCCGAAGCTCCCAAGGTTGGGTGGAACATGGGTTGGAAGGGTTATATATGGTCTTGCTTCACTGTGTGAGCTCACAGTGCTTTTGAGTGCATGTTAATAGACCTGCAGGTACATTTGGGACAGTGGAGCTGTGGCTCCTTGAAGTCTGATGAGTGTTTTAAAAATATACCTTGGACTTGGTTCTTCTCAGTGCAAATTCTGCTTGTGGAGTTATCTCACTGCGAATGAGATTTACTTTTGTTTGCTGAGCAATAGTCAAACCTTCTGACTGCTGCTTCTGAGGGTTAGATAAGAAAAACATCTTACAGGTCAGAGGGTTTTAAGTGTTGAAATGCCTGGAATTTTGGGACATAAATGACAGTGTGCCTGGCTTGTTCCCACTTATCCCCGCAGTGTTGCTGCTCTGTTCAGCTGCAGCACTGAAGTTACAGCTCTCACTTAATGGCCCATCCTTCCAAGCCTTTTTACATTTAGCTCCTCTAAGCAAAAAGGAATTTAGACACACAAATAACTTTTAGGATGTGGAAAATTCAAGTCTGGAAGCTCTTGTACGTACAGAACCTTTAAATACAAGGCATTTTTCTGGACTTCTTTTGGTGGTTTATTTTAAGACACTCTGTGCTCTTTGATGACTTGCAAAATAAAATCTCGCAACATTTCCACAAGTGAAGAGAATTTTAGCTCCCAGAGTGAGAACAGAAGGATGCACTGTGATCTTGAGGTCTTTTAGCCTGCTTACATAGTCTGAAAGAATGTGGCTGGGCAGTGAGTCTGTTACAAAATGACAATTTTTATGGTGGTGGGTTAAGACAAATCCTGTGGATATTTCATGTGCACATACTTCTCCTACAAACTTTTGCTGAGAATTAATTTTTACACAAAATCTATTCTGCTAAAAGTATACACAACAGTATTTTTTGAAGTATTTTTGATCAAAATATATACCCCCTGCTTAAATTTTAAGTGGGAATGTACTTCGAGAAGGTTTTGGGGGGAGAAACAGGGGTAAAAATTAAGTGCTTTTCTCTTTTCTGCCTCTTAGTTTTTAGAAATTTTCCTCTCTTTTACTAACATAATCTTGCACTTTTTCCTGCTCACAATAAGGGGGAATAAAAAGGCAGGAATGAATATATATATATATATAATATGTGTGTGTGGTTTTAAATACACCAGTTGGGGAGCTGTTTGTACACATTTTCATGATTCTTTCTGGTTTTGGATTAGGTTTCTACTCCAAAGTTCCAATTTCCTGGTTAACATATTGTTCTGGAAGGACCCAGGGCTCGTGCAGACCTGGCACACGGCAGGCAGGCTGGCTCAGGGGGGAAAGCTGTTGCTTTTCCTTGCCTGCTGCAGACACGAGCGCTGTGAGAATTCCCTTGGTGCAGGAAAGTGTTGTGGTATTACACTCAACATTTATTGGTGTGCTAACAGGATAGTTCCTCCAGGCTCAAATAAACATTATAAAACCTGCCTTTCCCAAATGAATCGCTTAAACGGGATGCAAGAGAGGATTTGGCATCTTGGGTTTTGCTGTGAAGAGCAATGCAAATCCTTATTATCAGCCTTCAGTTTTTTTATATGCATGTGTATCATAGGGCTGGGCTGTGGAGTCGTGCTGTGTTATGTAGGACACACAGGACAAGAGGAAATGGCCTCCAGTTGTGCCAGGGGAGAGTTTAGATTGGATATTAGCAAACGTTTCTTCACTGAAAGAGTGGTTAAACATTGGAACAGGCTCCCCAGGGAAGTGGTTCCTCAAGTCACCATCCAAAAGTGGAAGTGTACAAAAAAATGAGCAGACAGTTCATGGCAATTCATGATATGGTTTAGTTGACAAAGTGGTTCTTGGCTGGTGGTTGGACTTGATGACCTTGGAGTCTTTTCCAGCCTTGGTGAGTCTGTGATTCTCTGATCCTCTACAGAGAAGGATGCCCATGATTACCTGAATGCTGTCCAGTTCCTGGTGATGGGAGGTCCCTTGCATGGATGGATCATACTGTGAGGTGCTGTGTCAGATCTGAGTTCAACTATGGGATGCAATGCAACACCTACAGAATACAAAAACACAGTTTATCTTGTTAAACCTACCCCCATAATCTGCCTAGGCAAGGTTAGACTTTTTTGCATGTGTCCCAGAAAAATTAATAGAAATTCTTCTAAAAGAAACATAAGATTTTCACATCTTTTCGGATTTCTGCAGTGAGAGTCTGCAGAGTTCAGGCTTGTTACTAAGAACAGCCCAGTGTATATTTGAGGGTGAAAAAATAATCATGTCACTTCTTTGGAACGTGATCTAAAGTTCACTGAAGTGAATGAAAAGGCTCCTGTTGTTTTTAAGTGGATCCAGCCTTTACACGGGGAACAGAAGACATGTGTCTCATCTGCTCAAATTTGAAAATCTTATTGGTAACTCGTGTTGATAGAAAGAGCACATGGTAACTTTCTTTCTGCATTTATATAACAGGAGGCAAAAGCCTTGAGTTTGAAAACATTGAGGATGCAGTTGCCTATTTCCAGCACGATGAGAGAGACACAGCCAAGGATTGGGCTGTTTTAAGAATATTTGATGGAAGGCAAAGCATTAGGCACTGGTTTCCCCTCAGGCAATGGTGTCCCATTGCCATCCCACCAACAGATGACAACCCGGTGAGCAATGTCACCTTCAAGCTTGCAAAAGGGAAGATGATTCTTCCTGAAACATCTATATTGATGTTTTATTTGTGGGTTTAATTCAAGTGATTATTATACTCTCACCAAAACAACTGAGCCAACGAGTGCTGGAGGTTATCAAAGAATCCACTGTAGATGAGCCAAGTAGGTGCTGCAGCCTGGGGAGGTCCCCTGGTCCTGCTCTGTGATGGAGTGAACAGTGCTGGGCTTGGCAGTGTTGGGCTCATGGTTGGATTTGATCTTAAAGACCTTTCCCAGCTGCAGTGATCCTGTGGTTCAACGATGAATATTTGGGACTGCAGGACAGAGTTGTCCACATGGCTGAAAAGGCATAACTGCTGTTGCTCCCCTGGTGTGATGGATGGGGTTTCCTGGGGCTCAAATTAATAGAGGAGTAGAGGAGAAACGAAAAACAGCAGATGAGTGCCTGAAAGGATCTGTGATGGGTCATGTATTTTTAAGATATCCCTGTGTCAATGTGCTTGCAAAGCAATCTCTTCTACAGCCTTGTCTACCATGGCCATTTTCAAGAAGAGATCTTTTCATGACTCACTGAAATTAATCTTATCTGATAGTCAAGAAGTGCCTAATCTTTGATGCACATATAAGTAAGGGTTTGGTTTTTTTTAATGACATAGCATTCAAAATATTTGAAAGCCATGCAGAGAAATATTGAGAAATAATAGGAAATCATTCAGGAAGGAGAAGGGTGAAGCTGCTCATCTGTAATAACACCATGCTTCTGTTTTGCACAAATGACTTGATTAAAATCACGACTTGCTCTGGATTTTCATCAGTATTAAAACAGGTAAAAGCAAAAGCAAAAAGACCAATTGACTTTTATTTTTCTTCTTTTCTTTTCTTTAGGTATGCTGTTTCAATTCATTCCTTGCAACACTTAAACAAATACAGAAAATTAATAGAAATGTCAAGACATTGGAAAAAACAAAGCTTGAAAGAGAAATTTTATTAATTGATGAGCTGAGAGCTGAGCTGGTACCAGTAGAGCAGGATCAGTCTGGATTTCCACATTTTTCAGCCATCTTTTAGACTGTTTCCTCATGTTACGTGAGCCAGAGGGAGCCTGGAACCACACTCAACTTGTTGTCAAAGAAACTTGCAGCATCACAAGGCATCAGCTCTGCTCTCCAGAGACCAAATCTCCAGATAATCAACTCGTGTGTGCTGTTAATGCTTTGTTTCTCTCACTTCTCCCGTGTATAGGAAACTGTCAAGCTGAATTACACTTTATAAGGTGATAGGGAAAAGATCTAACATTTCTTTTTCCCCGTTACAAATTTTTACAGTGTGTGGAAGCTAATTTTTGCAGCCTAGAAGCCAACCAAACAAAACAAGTCCTGCTGCTTCAGACCTGACATCTTTCAGGTAAACAAGAAAAGCTTTTGACATAATTTGCAATTATTATTACTATAATTTTTTTAAAGCTCTGCTTTCATGAAAAGGTGCTGGGAGAGGCATGGGAACAAATGATGCTTATTGGAATCTAAATTTTTAAGTTAAAATACAACAAATGATCACAAAAGTAGAAAAAAGAAGCCTGGCATCACCTTCTCAATCCTATTTCTGACTGTTGAAGATAGTGCAGCTTCACTGCAGAGAGCAACATTGCACACCAGTGCAGAGATTTGGGAATTCCTCTATGATTCTTGATAAAAAGGACCAAAATCAGTGATTTTCTTAGTGTTTTACTGAAATCTATCCAGTGACGACTCCAGTGCTTTCCAGCAACATGAGTCACTTTCTTTTTGATAATGGACAAGCCTCGTATTTCACAGACCTGCACAAGCTCCTGGGTTCCCTGTGGCAAAAAGCAGCTGTGCTCACTCCTGAATCTCTGCAGAGTAAGAGCTTGGCAGTTTCTGTGCCAAACCAGTCAAACCCCACCTCTGATTTCATTCAATAAAAAATGAAAATGGTGAGCTGTACCCACCACTGGTGTTTCTATTCCCAGCCAGCACTTTGACACATTTGGCAGGAAAGTTCACTCAATGAGGTGTTTTCTACCTTTCTATCTTTTCATGGCATTGCTCGAAAAATCCAGGTTTGGCAATTCCTTTGCTGAATAATAAGCCCTGCAGATTGTTCCACACATTTATTGCCTGACTTCTTCCTATAGTTTTGGAATGTATTTGTATTGTACCATTTAGGAAGCATTTAGTAAGCAAGCCCCTGCTAAAGGCAGAGCATAAAGCTTATTCAAGGTGCCTGCATTCCTTGAAAGGAGCCAGGCAAGCATTTTCTCCACAAATGCGAATTATTCATCAAATTTATTCCATCTGGGGTTTGTATGTGTGCATGTATTCTTTGTTAAGTGTTCTAGCAAATACTAAAATCCCAGGTAGGTTAAGAGGATCAGCAAAATTCCTGCCAGTATTAAATGAATATTTGTGGAGGGTGAATTTTGAGTGTGCTGCGTGAAGCTTATAATGCTCAAGGCTATATTCTTCAGCTAAATGGTTAAACTCTGCCCTAAGACCAATTTGCCCAGAACAGTGGGAAAGCAGAAAAGAAGTGAGAGTTTCTTGTAGTGAAGAAAATACAACCATAGGAAAGGATTATTTGAGAAATTAAAACAAGCAGTTGAAGTCTTGGAGTCGTTCAAGAAGCTTCACTGTTTCAACAGCCAATTGTTTATGAAGAGAAATAAAACAACTTATTCTTTTGTTTTCCAAGTATCTTTAGTAACTCGTAAGATTTGTGTCAGACTCCAAGTAGAAAATTATCACCAATTATATTCCAAAGAACAGCAATAAAAGCTTGGTAAAAGGAAAGCAATACTGAAGCTTCTTCAGTCAGCTCAGTAGTTTTAATTGCTATGTTTTTTTTCTGAAGGATATTTTTAAAACTCCGAGCCCATTTTCTCTTCCGTAGAAATACCGCGTTGTCTTGTTCTTGCCTTTCTCAAAATCCCATTTTAGCTGTGTGCAATGTCTAGCTATTAACCCTGTGGATTTCTTTTAGACAGGAGAAAGATTGATTCCAGAAATCCATGAGCCTCAAAAGCCATCAGAGTGGGGTAATACCCCACTTATCCCCTGTTTCTGATGGCACAGAGGAAAGCATCTCTCTCCTCCCTTGCTGAGAAGGCACGGCAGCTTGACTTCTGACTGAAGAGTCTTGGATAGACAGGCACCCTTGTTTTTCTTGTATTGTTTTTGTCCATCTCTCATGCCAAGTGACAAGATTCCTCCTATTCCAAAAGCACGGACACACCTGCTAAGCACCAGAGAAACCCCCCCAGGCCCAAACTGCAGGCAGGCTCACTGGTGGAATGGTTGGTCCTGGTACAGTCCCCCTTGGATGCAGCAAAGGAAAACCCAGCTTCATGCTCCCATGAGGATCTGAAAGTTTTTATAGTTAATAAACCTCCTCTCTCAAGTTTCATTGATCTGCATGGACTTGCCAAGGTGGAAGGAGTTTTGTTTACAGGCTTTTAAAATAAGTTAGTTTGAGTTCTTCCTGTAAAATTCTCCATAGCTTGTTACTACCCTGAATTTCAAAAGTTGACCCTCTGCTCTGGGATTTGGGGAGGTGAAGCCTATATATTATCCATAACTGTGTAATGGTGTCTGAAAGTTCATATATATTTTTTTTAATGGTTTCAAATGAACCCTGTGATTTTGTGAGGACAAATCCTAACAGGCCAGAGGGAAGGAAGTGGAAGGGAGCAGAGTTCAGGAAAGACTGTGGCATAAGCTTTGCCTTCTGCTACCTGCAGGCACATCTAAACCAGCTGCTGCTGTATTAAAGAGGGGGGTTCTTTAATATCTAAGATATATGCACAAAAATATGAAATATTTATTCTGACTATTTAACTGAGTATAAATATAGTACCCTCTGCTTTAGATCCTTCTTAAAGGCTGAAATTACCAGAATATTTCTCTTGCCATTTCAGCAGGTGACGATCCAGTGCCAAGGACACCTTGTCCAGCACAGCCATTCCTCCTCTGACAGGTGAGCAATTCCCAAGGTTTCACATCCTGCCCCACCAGAAGCTTTGGCCATGGGACACACCCTTAAGTCTGTGCTGTCTTCACACCCTGATGTGGATGCCAGTCATGAAGCCACTTCTCTTGCCCACCTCCACCTGACAGAATAAAGCTGAGGGACCTGGTCTGCATGAGAGGTGTTAACAAAACATCAGTGAAAGCAGTGGGACTGGTGGTGCTAAATCCAGAGCCCAGAGCAATACTTCAAGTGAGAGAAGCCAACATGATCAATTGAGATAGTGGGCAGTGCTGGACCTCAGCTCTTCCCTTGCTCCCCTCCCCTCATATTTATAGGTTTCTAATTTCCGCTGGATAATGAATATCACTCTTCATTATAATTATGTTAAAAGGTACCAGCATGATGATTCAGAAACCCTTGAAGATATAGTCATATTTTCAGCAACAGATGGATTTAACACTGCAGATGGAGTGTTAAGAGTGCAGGTAATAACAAACTCAGCAATGTACTGTACTGAAATATAATTGGAAAGTATTAATCATATATTGGTTACTTCAGCTTCACTAAGTAGATGTTTAATTTTCATCAATCTTTTTACCAGATTCCCGGAAAGATTTCTGTGCAGACAGAGTGTGGCTTTAGGTGAAGCGATTGCCCAAGTTATTAATGACTGAGACCTTGATCTTGCAGGCATGTGCCCATGGCTTACCCAGGCATGCAGAATAAAAATCATTTGTGTTAATAAGGCTGTCAGAGGGGCCCCCATTCATATGGTCGAAGCTTCAGCTGGTGACCAGTCAGTGGTAAAGCCCAGACCCTTCCCTTCATGGGGGCTGCTGGAAATCTGCCAGCAGGAATGGCTGCCTGCAGGATTTGGGGTAGAACACAGCAATTTGAAAAGCTCCACTCATAGAAGTGAACTATCAGTCTAAGCCTTTGCAGGATTGGGAGTTAGAATGTAGACAAAATGGGGGGGAGGGCAGGGTGCCATTCCTCATTATTTTCTTCAAGTACAGACTTTTTAATTATCTGCATATTGAATTATCTGCATGCAGAGAAATGTCTGCTGTTATTCCCATAAACCCTGTCATCTTGCTGGGTTTTTTTTTTTAATGCACCTCTTTAGAGAGGTTGTATTTGAAGTCTGGATTATTCAGGGGAGTTTTTGCTCTGAGCAGACCATGCAGGACCAGAGTAATCAGCGATGCCTGGTTGCATGCCATGACTCTGATTCTTTAATTAATGCTATTTATAACTAGGATATTATTTGTAGGATTGCAAAGTGGTCCCTGCTCCAGTGTGCCACCTGGGGACTCAAGGAATGGGGAGTGTGGTAGGGCACAATTCCAGCTCATGCAAAAATCTATTTTAGACCAGGAATATAAAACGGGGGGTTGGTGACAATAGAAATATTATTATTTTGAATATGTTTTTTGTGGATGGTTTATGTTCACATTCTTTTCTGTGGGTTCTGGCATTTGGTGAGGCTGCATCTCCACTGATTTCCTAATGAGGTTTTCTTTCCCTGGTGGGAGTGCACAGCCATGGTGTTCCATGATGACCACGGACTGACCAGATGGACTGTTGTAAACAACATAAGCATTCAACACCTAAGTTTTAAGTCCCATGAAATACTTTGCCCAAATGTTGCTGTCTTTTGCTGAACTATTTAGATTTTAGCTATCCATGAACCTCGAAAATGTAATGAAAAACTTGAATTCTCTCTGGAAAACTGACTCTCACTTGACAATACAGTATCTTTATCTTGGCTGATAAAAAAAAAAAAAAAGACTGGGTAATAAAATTCCACTTGACTGGAAGTAAAATTGAGCATGACTAGAAACCACAGGTGAGCGTGTTTAATAATGTGAAATGAGCGTGCTGTCTACTTCCTGACAGGCTTTTGTACTCCACAGAGATACAAACAGGTACTGATCGATTGACCATGCTAATCAAATAAAGCTGTGAGTAGAAATGACTCTAAATATGGTGTCTTCTTAGGGGTACCAGTCGAGATGACTTGTTTGTACCTCAGGTCCCACACCGCTCTTGTGGGGAAGGGGGGGCTTGTTGCTAGACTGTAAAGGTAAGTATTTCTGTTTAATTTTCATTTACACCTTGAAATAAACTGTCCCTTATCTTCCCTTCCTGTGCTGTTCATATTCCATGGAGGAGCAGTGAGCCCCAGAGCTGCAGCAGGGATTGCAGGCAGGGATGGGTGTGTGCAGGAAGGATCAGCCGGGATCACCCTGAGCCTCTCCCTGCAGTGGAAGCCGAAGGTGTCGCACGGAGCTGACGAATGTGGCTCCCCAGGCACTGACTCGAGGGGTGACACAAAGGACATGAGTCATGGTGCATCAGTTTTCCAATCTGGAGATATTTCTCCCATGTGCCAACTGGTAGGATGGACTTTTCGTCTTACTGGCAATGTTTGAACCCTCCTTCTCTGTTTTTTTCTTCCTTACTTATGAGGATTAATTGAGTCAAAAATAGCTTAAATTGTCAGGTGTCTCGGTTTTGTTTTAAATAGTGTCTTTTAAAACTTGTTCTGCGTTTGTAGCACAGAGTTGTGTTGCTTGGGAGAGGTTCAGTCTCAGTTTTCACCAGCAGGACAGCACATTTGGTACCCGTTTGTGAGAAACAGGTGGGCAAAGCACTGCATTTACACATAATAGTATAACTTAATACATATTAAGAAGCTGTCTAGGTCTGTAGAGAAGATACTGGGAGGCAAAATATTCCTTTTAATAAATCATCACATACTCTGCTCCGAAAGTCTCAAACTGCAGCTCAACCAAAGAGCATTGAGCAAAGGGGTGTAACTTAAATCACTGGTACCTGTGAAAGCTGGAGAGCCTCTGTTCCTTCCCCGTTGTCATCAGGACTTCCACATGTCCCTGTCTGCCCTGCATCATCTCAGGATTTGCTTTTCCAGTTAAAGTGACGATGTTTTTAATTTGTGATTCATGTCAGAGTGCTTCGGATGAAAATCGTAATTCAAGCAAAATCACGAACACACGCTTTACGACGGCATTTTATTTCCTAGCTCAGACTGTGTGAAGTTTGCTGGATGTATCAGAAAATAAAGGTAAATAACTTGTTTTTCAAAACTTGATAAATTATTGACAAAGGAGAAATGCCCTGAGTTAATCAATCTGATGTTTTTTCCACCATTTGTCCCTGGAGGATTTAGATGTAGTGGATCGTGCTTTAGTGCTGGTCTGCTCTCATCATTTGCAAGAGAGAAAATAAACATTCCTGCCTCTCAGCTCCTCATCAGTGTCTGAACTGGAATGAATCAGCTATTGAGCTGAAGGAAATGAAATATAAATTGACATGAAGAAAATGTTCTCCCTGCAGCTGCAGAAGCAGCTATGGTTGTCAAAAGCTGATTTTTATCCCTTCAAAGACCAGTATTTTGGGTCACATCACCCAATTAAATAACTGGTCTTTCTATAAAAGTTTAGCCTAAAGTTACTGCTTTAATACTATTTTTAAAAATTTATTAAACTAAGTTCAATGAGAGATTGTCTTAATTTCAGTTGTGACTTTTGGCACCCATTTAGAATGGAAAATCAGACTACAAGCTGCTCTTTTTAAATGTTAATCCTGTTTCTCCCTTGATCATTACTACAAACACAGCATTTAGTAGTTTCACAGTAATTCAAAAACATAGTTGGTATTCTTTTAGTCTAAGACTTTTAACTCAGGAGTTTGTGTTGCAGCAGTGCTCCTGTCTGGGAGTCAGGTGGTTGCATTTGCTCACCTTGCTTTTGCTGGGCTTGCACACACAACTGTGCAATTACATAATGCCACCATTTATGGCACAAATGTTCTAAATAAATACTAAATAGTCTGTTTGGTGGAGTGATTTCAAACCATTTAGATTTCTGGTGCTGCACTCTAGAGCCCTCTGCTGCACTGAATTACCTGGAATAAGTTCTTTCAACTCAGGTTGCCCAAATATCCTTCTCAAGTGTTGCCATTATTTAAATACCGTATTTTTCTGGGCAATTTCTTTGCTCTGCAACTTTCCTGGCTTTACTTCATACTAGAATACACAGGGGAACACGACACAGTTTCTCCTTGCTTCTCTTCTCATGCATGCTTGGAGAAATGAAAGATCATTAAAAGACAATTGTCTTGTAGAATGCATTCATTATACGAAGGAGGAAAAAAGGAACAACTTGTTTGTTGGTATTCTGGAGATGCCTTTGGAGATGTATTAGGAGATGTCTCCATATACAGATCTTTGATCCTTCAGTTCTCTATCACAGCAACTTCTCAGAACTACTCTGCTGTAGCACAGATATCAAATTTATTATCAAACTTAGATCATTGCTCAAGTCACTGGCATAAAGAGCTCTATTGCAACATATCAATCTTTTTTTCAAGTTCAACTCCTGCTTCTCTCCTTCTTCACCTGTTTTTCCCCCCATCTTCAGTGCCCTCATCTTCTGAGACAGGAAAACATTTTCCTTGCTGGTTTGCTCTTTCTCCCAGCAGCTGTTGCCCATCTTGTAGGCAGAGTGGACTTTTTAATCTCTGCCAGTGTTGTATTTCCCTCTGAATACTCCTCCTATTGCCAGGTCTTCTATAATTGGATGCCTCATAATTGCTGTTAAATAACATAAATCTACTTTGAAGTCAGCTGCAGTGAGCATTTCTGGAAGTTGGGTCTTTCCCCTTTGGATCCTTTAAAATCTATCCCATGAGACCCCTTTGCTTTTCTTAGAGCTATTTTTATTATTATTTTCATGGAGATGGAGTTGATTTGGGACACGACAAAAAACCACTTTTGGTACAGCACTGAGACCTGCTGAGTTTATAGAATTGAATCCTACATACAAACATCTTTCCCTACATAACTGGTATTCCTCATTTCACTAGAATACATTTTTAAAGCTGAACATTGAAGCTGATCCCTCTCTAATACATGGTGGCCCTCCCTAACTAAACAAAAGATTTTTATTATTTTTAAAGGATTTGTACACTGTCAGATGAACAGATGTAACATGCACCTGTAGTCTATCTCCACTGGGAACCATTTTTACTGCTATTGTTTAGAGCTGTTCAGAAAATTTTGAACCAACTTTGTGATAAGAGAATACACTTTCATGTAAAAAAGCTTTAGCGAAAAGCATCTGCTTTGTATGTCTAGTTTGGTGTGGGGTTTTTTTTGATTTTTTTGGTTTTTTTTCCTAGAACTAAAAATTGATGTATCTTTTGACTTGAGAATTTCTGTTCAAAATACCAACATACCGTGGAAAAGGGAGATGGAGAAGATTTATCTGAGGACTTGTCAAAATTCTGTCCAGACATGGTGATGACAACTTCTGTGTTTTAGCTACTTATCATAATTTGTTGATGTTTTAGATACTCTTGTTTGATATTTGTGTTCATATGGCTGAAGTAAATGGCTTATTTGGGATTTATTCCTGATTTTGCCATAGACTCATCTTCCAAGACATTGGCCAGGTTTTTTCTGCTTTATTTTAGGAGCTGGTGGATGAGGAATGGAGTAAGAAAGACAACCTGAAGACCCTTAAGCCTTAACTCTGAGGTTCTTAGTGCTCTTATCTCCAATCAATCATGAATTCCCAGTATGAATTAAGTCCTACCTGTTGCAGAGTACTGGGTAGACATGTGGACATAGAGTCACAGAACAGTTTGAGTTGGAAGGGACGTTTAAAGGTCATCTAGTCCAACACCCCTGCAATGAGCAGGGACACCCTCCACCAGCCCAGGTTGCCCAGACCCCCATCTAACCTGGCCTTGAACTCTACCAGAGATGGGGCAGCTTCTCTGGGGAACCTGTGCCAAGGTCTCACAACCCTTATTGTAAAAAATGTGCAAGAATATCCAGAAAGACAAAGTCAAACCAAACCAAGCACAGAGATAAAATAACTGCATCATCAGAAGAATGGAGGGTCTATCCTCAGAGATGATGAGGAGTTTGGCTTATTGACCTCTGCAAAACAAATCCTGAGATGGAGATAAGTTACCCTCAAGTATCTTGAGGGAATAAACACAGGGGGTAAATAAAACCTAAATTATTTATGCTAATAGGGAATACTGGCAAAAAACCCAAACAGATTAAAACCGCCATAAGAAAATTCAGGCCAGTACTTAAAGGATGGTTTCCACCCAGTAGAGGGAAAGTATTCTCAGCAGCTCTGAGCTCTGGGTGCTCCCTTCCCTTTGCTGGGATTATCCCTCCCACAGCAATGAACCCCCCACAAGGCATTAGGTTCTAACCCTGTTTCCAGCTCTGAATCAGTTTGTGTATTCACCTGAGTGTGACTTCTGGGCTGTGTGTGATCTCTGCTCCTCCCTCAGGCACGTCCTGTGCAAACACCTCCACACTGTCTCTGACAAAGGGATGGGTGCAGTGGCAGATTTCTTTTTATAAAGGTCTTCATCCACCTCTTCTACCTCCTACTGCTCTCCCAGTTTGTAACCTGAATGCTGCATCCCTGCCTGTTGATAACCCGTGGCTCAAGCCTCACGAGGGCACCTTGTGCAACAAGATTTCACCTTCAAATTCAACCTAAATTACTACCTGCATGTAATTTTTAAAGTTTGTATTTATGCCTGAATTGTTTCAGGCCGGACTGCAGTGACAGGATTTACCCTATTTAGAACCAAAATCGTGCTGTTGGCCCTGCTGTAAGACCCATCATTTAGCAGGCAGAGACTGTCACACTGTCACAAGCTGGGTTGCACAGGAGCCAGCAGCAATGCTCAGCTTCTCTGGAGATGAGTCATGCTATTTTCAAACTATCTAGTTAATCAGTAAACTGAGATCTGCTGCTTTACAGACAATAATATAATATTTGCTTTGCCTTTGTGCACTACTTTACATTTTGGATCCCTTGCCATTAGGATTCGAAGCATATAGACTGCATCTAATCCAATGTATCCTGTTCATCTTGGCAGTGCTCGCAATGCTGACAGCTTAAAGAAAACACTTAATTTGACTAAGTGTTTTCAGTTTGCCTCTCAAAATATTTGAAATCATTAAAGCCAGAGTACCCCTGCACTGCAATACACACAGTCCTGACCTACTTCAGCAAGTTAATTACAATTTGTGTGATCCCATGGCCTCTGATTATGCCACAGGCTGAAGCAGTTTACCTGGTTAAGAAAGGGCTTGATGTTAGAGAATAATTCTCCTGTCTTGATGCTTTTTAATATGACTTTTAAAGAGGCTCTTGGAGCAAAAATGAGGCATACTGGGGACTTGGTGTGACATGTTGTATCTCTTGCCTCGCTGGGCAGGGCGCAGGGGGCTGAGTGCTGAGCTCCCCGTGCAGATGCTCTCCTGCTGTAAGGCTGCTCAGTCCGTGTATTCAGAGCTATTTGTATTCATTGCTACCTGCCAGAGGTGAGGCACAGTGCAGGGATGTAGAGCAGCCCTGGAAGTGCCCTGGTGAGCACAGGTGATTATGAATGGTGGCTCAGTAGCACTGGAGCGTGCCAGAGCTGATGGGGTCACACGCTGCAGCCTCTTCCTCTGCTGGTGTGCTCATAACTGAGGACTTGTCACAAACCCCTCTGTGATGGCATCTCACCCTTCCCCTGCTGCAACCCAACGGGAAGAAATATCATCCAGGCTTGCTGTCAGAGCCAAACACAGATCCCAGGCACCAAGCACAGTTGAAGGGAAGGGAGAGGACGTACAGGAGAATAGAAATGGTCCAAACGGATTTATCCATGCAAGCACTAAATGTTGTATAGGTGTGAGTCAGGTGAGGTTGCAAATGTCAACACAGATAATGTTGAGGCAGCATAAGCAACAGTACATGCTAATGAGCAGAAAATACATCCTGAGCTCCTCAGTGCTCTCACACCTTGGTCAGCTCATTCACTGTGTCTCTTCTGCCAGTGCAGGTCACAACTGCTTCCTTAGATGCTGTGTCTGAGGTTTTGGGAGATGCCAATAAACTCCCGATAGTCTGTGTGTCTTATGATCTGTTTTGTCATTTGGATTTGTGTTTACTGTAGTTAATGATTCAAAAATTATTAAATAGTTAATGAATCCAAATTTCTTATAAAGATGACATTTAAAAAATGCTGTTGTGAATGGCTGATTTTATTGCTGGAGAGGACCAGGTGATTCAGTATTGTGGTTTGGTGGCACTGGAGCATCTGTCTGCAGTGACAAGACCGGTGAAATTGCCAGTCATTGCAGGGCAGGTGATACAATCATGCTGCCACAACACAGAGATAACTTGATTTGGCACATCAACACGCTATAATTTTCCTCTGTGATACGTTTTGTTTCCTTTTAAATGATTTGCTCAAGGCTTCCCTTTCAGAGATGAGTGCTGGCAAGTTGCAATACCGCAGAGAAGGGAAGGTCCGGAGCTGCAGTAGGAGTAAGGAACTTGGAAAAATGCAACTGGTGCGGAAGAGCGAGCAAGGTCACTGGTGACAAGGCTCTGCTCCATCTGTGCCGGCACACTCCTGAGCAGAAGCATTCCAGCAACATGGCATTTCATCACGTTATCCCTTTCCTTTCCACTTTCAATAGCTGGTTATTTCCCTGTCTTCAGTGAGGAGATAAAGCCTCTCTTTGTGCAGCCACACAACACAGTATCGTGTAACAGAGCAATGAAATGCAAATTTCTCTGATAAGGCAGGAACGGGGCTTGTCTGGGGGAGAAGGAAGCACTGCCTGCCTGCAGGAGCAGAAGAAGGTGGTGTTGACCACTGCCTCTGCCATTCAGTCCCAAAAAAACCTGGAAGAAACTACAGTTTGGGGAGTCTTCTGATGACATCAACATTAAACCTTCCATGACCCCATTTCATTTTTCATATAAAAGGAACAAAAATTACTCCCCTGTTTTGTGCAATTCAGCAAAGCATTTTAACCTGGACTTCCTTTTTTTTCAGTACACAAGAAGTTGCCCAACTGTCGGCACGGAACAATATACATGCTAAGGCATTATTTACACAAGGTCTGAGTAATTTGTAAAGGACTAGGAGAAATTTAACAATGAATATGAAAATTACTGATTAAGAAACTCTCTTAAACATCTTCTCTTTTAAAATTAATTTTTCAAGGAAGTAGAAATTTTTGCATTAAATGTTAATTTTTTGGGAGGTTTTTTTTTTTTTTTTTGTGGAGGTGTGGTGAGGAGTAAATGACTAGTTAAAAAATAGACAAGTAAAGGAAAACTAATGCTGGAGCAAATGCAAACCTTTGAAATATCACTCAAAAATTCATTTGTTCAGTATAAGCACCCTGATTAGAGCAATACTAATGTGCATTGTGCATATGAAGAGCTATTCTGAGTCTAAATTGGTGACACAGGCAGGGGACAGTTTAACCTCTGGCATTAGCTAGAACTGGGCAGCAACAGGAGCCAGTGCAGCAGTGCTAATTAATGCACCCTGAGGGGACACAACGAGGCATTGGCCCTGTACACCTGAGACATACTTCTGTCAGCACCGAGGTGCCAATTACTGTTCTCTCAGAAAAAAAAAACCCGCGTTAAAAAATAACAAAAAGGCAGAAGTCCAAGTAATATAGATAAAACAAGATTTAGCCATAAAATTTATCAAGTGGATTCACTAATGCATCTCCCCAGTTTGTTAATACAAGGCAGGATGAGGTCTGTTTTGTAGCTGCTGTTTTGTTGCTGGGCTGGGCAGACCCATCTTTGCTAAGCTCATTTTCCCCAGCTGCTCTGACACCTGGCAGCTCTCATATCCATCATCTTGGAGCAAACTCCACTGGGCAGCAAGGATGAACCTATCAGGGTTCAACCACTGCAGCAACCATGGAGGTGTCTGGGAAAGGATCTCTACCTACACTGATGGAGGACACAAAATAACCTCTTTAGGACTGGACAAGAAACCAGAAATTCCTATTTTGCTTCTAGCTCAACATTATCAGCACGTTGCTTTTAGTAGGTGCTCAGTTTCAAATAATTTAGTAATAAGAATCCCCAAACACTCAGCAGTCCTCCAGCTGAAAACCACTGCACAGAAAACCAAGATGTTTTGGGAGTACAGGCAAGCTCTTGGTTTTGTCAGATGACACATTGTTGATAACTGAGGCAAGGAAGAGGTTTGTCCACACTAGAGGCATATCAACATGGGTTTGCCTCAGCAGGTGCTTTTGGGGCGAATAAGGAACATTAGGCATGTATCAGATTGAAACATGTCAGTGTTTTTGAACAAGACCTCAAGGATCTTAAGTTCACATCAAAGGCAAACCCTGACTACAGCTTGCTAGAAAATGCTCTTCCCCCAGCTAGCGCAAGAAGATGGAATTGACAGGTATATACCCCACAAAATGCTACTATTCCTCTAAAAAAATATTTATTGGAGTTTAATATGGTAATAGTGCCTGGTTGTATGGGGCACTACTTTACAGCTGGCTGCATGGTAGAAGAGAGGAACCATTTGGCAAATCAGGCCAGACCAAATAGCATTCATTTGGTTAATCACCAGCTATTAAAATAGCATCAAATCATAGCAACCTATTTGCTTATAATTCAGTGCACAATTTTCTGCACAGTATATTCATAACTGCTGTACCCAAGCTAATTTTAAATGAGCCAACAAAGCCATTTTCCACCACTCTCCTGGGAAATGAATCTGTGGACTGATGGATCTTTCTGCTTCTGGGGCTAAGCCCCCACAAAATCTGAGCTGATGACATTGGTGGTTTAACTTTGAAACAAACTGGTTTCAAATTTAGCCTATTTTTTAAAGCTTGGTGTGGTTTAAATCTCTTGCATTACTTCAAAATTCATCTAACTTCCAGTGCCTAGAAAGTTATTCCCATTATGTTCTCTCCAAACATACCAACGCTCAGGAATCATTGCAGATCACTTTGTGAATTGTATTAGAGACAACCTTCAATAGTTTCCAGGTGGTTCCTCTCTTTGTCACCATGAATTCAGTAAATCATGAAATACCTTTCCTTCTAACTCAGGAATATATCAGTAACTTTGAATTTGGTCTTAAAAGTGTTGACCCTTTATTTCTGAGAAGTGATACCTCACTGCTGGAGTAGGAGCCCTGTACAGTTGTGGGGAGCAGAACAGTAGAGCTGTGGCCTGTGCAATGATTAAATGTTTTTTGTAATGAGGGAAAAAAATCAATGAAGGCGTGGTAGCAGCATGTACACAATGAAGTTTTGTTGTTTGTAAATATCGTGCACACTGTTGTTTTTCTGTACTGCAGTAAAGCCTGTAAGTCTTAATGATGAGTCTCTGGGCTCAGCAAAAGCTGAGGAATGAGTGTTACCTGCCCCAAACACTTCTTTCAGATAAATAAACAAATGGAGAGTTCAAAATTTCTCCTTTGGCACTGCTGGTGTCCTCCCAGTCCAGCTTCCCCATCTTTAATCCAGCTGCAGAGATATGAGGACAAACTCTGGCTCTGAAGGCAGAACCCAGCCTTGCACATATTCCCGCAGTGTCCACACTCATGTCAGTGAAACAAGCACGTGCTTACTTTTAGGGATGCAGTGGGATACAGTGGGATACAATGAAACCTCAGAGCCATCTTAAGGGTATCTGAATCCTTGGCTTGGCATTTCATTCTGCACGTCAGTTGATTGGTCATTTTATCACCAGTTATGAAGTGAAATTAGATAATCTCGCTGCCATATGGTATAGAGTATTTATAGTTTAGTATGTTTTCCATATATGTGCACTAAAGCCTGCTTCAGGGATTTGTTACGGTCCTTGTGTTTACAGGATTTGGGTCTTGGGTGAAAGAAGAAATTGACAGTTGCTAATGTTTGATTTAAACTGATACTTCAGAGGCCACATGAGTGATCCCTAATTAAAATCAATTTACACTTTCTGTCCTTTGCCAGGGAGGCTGGCAGGGCTTTCCAGACCAGAGCTCATGTCCACCCAGCTCTGCTCCCTCTAGTAGCAATCAGGAAAGGCTGACCTTTCCTGGGATGGGGGAGAGGCTCATGGAACGCCAGGGATGCTTAACTTCCACCTCAGCTCCCTTCCCAAACAACCAGGAGTACCCAGGGACTCCCCCAGGTCTTTCAGGTAGCCTGAACCCTGAATCATCTCTCCAAGAATTTTCTCTGTGTTAGGTTTAACTGCTGATTTCTCGCTTTCCATCAAAATGCTCCATTCCCCTTGAAATTTTGATAAATAAGGAGCTGCAGGATTAATTATGTGGGACATTAGTCATTCAATATGTGTCATTATTGTCTCAAAACAAACCTTAAATGAGCACCACAGAAGGGTCTTAGAGATCTGCATTTGGAGCTTACCCAAATGTGATGGAACAGGAGTGTATTCTCAAAACAAAACATTGCCTGGTACAGACACCAGTGCTGGGGAGTTGTATGGTGTAAGTATCCCTCATACAATTTTCTGTGCAAAGCTTCAGGGCACTTGTATGGGTCTGCTTGAGACCTACACCCCCCACTCCTCTCCTGTCCCTGCTGCCATGTCTTGGTCATTTTAAGTTGCAATGTCAGACACAACAGAAACTGGCTGAAGCTCGACCAACCACTTTTAAAAAGTGGTAAATAATAATAACAAAAAACAACTTCTGAGAGAGGAGAAGCAATGTTCAATTGTCCTGTAAGAATCCTATGAGCACTTGAACAAAGAGGAGTTAATAAATGTTACGGTCAGGTTTTTTGGATAGGATTCTTGCAGAATATGATTTCATAATCCCCTGTCTCTAGTGAACAACAAGACCTCTGTAAACACTCAATATTCAAATAGAAAATTGTTTCTTGTAGGCTTCCATGGCACAAAATAAAAGCTCTGTAAATCTGGGCCTCCATATGTGGTTCTCAGCTGGTGTAAGTCCCTGAATGAATTACATGTGAACAGAGAAATTAATGCTATGCACATGGTGGCCAAACTTGAAAGCAAAAATTGCAACTGAGAATATACTGCAGCGGATTGTGAAATTTTTGAAGATAAATGGAAGCTTGAGTCCTTGTTGATGTAATGCAACATCAACGCATTTCAAGGGATAGACGGCTATCACAGTGAGATACTACAATACTGAGATCACATTTGGGAGAGTAAAGGGATTTGCTCTTTAAAATCAAAGACTGAAATTGAAAAGGCAAATATTCAAGAATCCAATGTAACTTTGAACAAAAAATTGGGTAAAATATTTCCCCCTTTTTTAAGTCTGTCAAATTACTGTGGCAGTAAATGTATATGCTATCCATGTTTTGAAATGATTGTTCTCTAAAGCCACTTTTGTTAATCAGCCAGCGTTGATGATGAATTACCCAAGAGTTTTGGTACTTTACAAACAGTTACGATCTTTTTGTTGTTGTTTTCTTTCTCCCTTCTCCTCTCGACAGAGGAGGGAAGAATGTGCATGTTACAGTGAATTCTAAATGAGGCCTGTGCCTCCCCTGTTTGCAAAAAGCCAAGCAAAGCAGTAAAATAATAAATAAAACAAATTAAACCCTCTTTAATCCATTCATGAGCTCGAGTGTTTCAAGTAGGCCATAATATTAAGACACAGAGCTCTGAAAGAGATGGATCAGAGGAAAGGGCTATTGCTCAAACAATGCCAGCCCATTTAATTGAATTACGTATTTGTCAGCACTGTATTTTCCCATGTCCAGGATTCTTACCGTTGATTCAGGGCTTAAGGCCTAAATGGAAAGGGCAACAACTGCCGTGTATTTTGGGCCCCAACAAGCCGTGTCCTTTGAAACGCCAGCGCTCGACATTGGGAAGAATGCTGGAGTGCTTCGCAGCAACAGAGGCCACCAGCAAAAGAGGTAATGAAAATATGTTACCCCCGTGGATTCGACCTTGCTGCGGCATACCGAGGAACTTGACTGAGAATTTTTAAGCCTGATGTTATTTCTGTAGCAGTTTATTTGTGTTTATCACAAGGACAACTGGGGTTGTCCTTGAACAAGAGGACAAGAGCCAGAAATTCCTGACTTTTTTCTTTAAATTGATTTGGCAGAGTTTTTTTTAAGGTACAAAATCTATAGTTTAGCCAAGGACATTAGTTACCAAATGTTCATTGTCTTATGATCAAAGTTTCAACTGTTTTCCTTGATTTGTTGCATAAAATAAGCACTTGTGTATTCATTCCCTCCCTCTAGGAGCATTTTATGCCTCATACGCCACAAAAGGGCTGGAGGAAGCCCCAGGGACCTGGACAGCAACAGCTCAGGCTGGAGGAGGAGACAAGGAAAACTTGTAAGTGTGAGGCAGGAGTATCTGCTCTGTTCCTGTACAGAGCTTCCCACTGTGGCATTCCCCTCTGTCCCAGCCACCTTGCTACTACTGCTATATACATAACAACAACAACAAAAAAAATGGCTGTTTTTTCTCTGCTGTACTCATGCAAGTGTTCTTTCCAGATTATTTTGAGGATAAGTGTCTGTGATTACAAAGAGCATGATCGTTCCTTCGTCCCGCTCTTCCAGTCATCTGTGACAAAATTTTGGAGGCATATTCCCCAAAACCAATCTGTTTTTGGAGCAGAAGTGTTGCCAGGGCATCCTGACTTCAGCAGAGATGACTCTAGACAAAGAATGCTTGAAATTGGTCCCTCCATACAACTGTCCATATAAGAAAATTCTGCTGAGTCAGTTCCTAAACTTCAACCAAATGCTCTGTAACTCTGAGCCATATTTGCCCAGTTTACTGACCCTCAGTCGCATTTCATTACAGTGAGATTACATAGCCAACGTACCTCCTCTTCTATTGTGTTGTACTCGAAATGAACATGAAATTCCATTGTGTTTTGAAGTTGGAACAACTCTTCCCAGATTAGTACACAAGTGACATAGAATTATGTAGGTTTTACTTGAAGAAATGCCATTGTGAAATACAAGTTAGCAGGTTCAACAGAGCAATGATTGGAAGAAATTCTTTATTTATGACACTGCATGGGTCTGGCTGTCTTAGCTGATAGATCTTAAAAATCTACAGTGCTTCAAAGCACACTTGTCTCTGCTAACAAGCCCACCTATCTCTCTGCCACTCACATCAGCTTTTTCCAATGAATTTTTCCATCACTAGAAGTGTCTTTGTTTTACGTAAAGTTCAAGGTGAGATTGTATTTCTTTCAGCTGGCTCTAGTTCTCCCAAGCTGTGTCAGGGCACAGTTTTTCCTCTTGCTGAACATGCAATTTTAGCTGCATTAATTGTAGGCAATTTTTTAAGAAGTGCTAAAATAGGTTCCATAAATAGGAGTGTTATGACCCAAGGAAACGACTCACACGGGTGGAAGGGTCTGCTGCTTGTGCATCTATAACCTGGTTCTACAGAAAATGTGCAGCAAAACTCTGGAGTTCTAACCTGCCCATAGAGTGGTTTCATTTGGTACTTCCAGTTCCATGAGGTTGGGATCACAAAAAAGGGGCACAGGGCTGTGTGGTCCTGTCACCTCTGCACCACTCTTCATTTGTCCCCATAAAAGGTTGTAGGAAGAGATGTGTCACCACCTCCAGCCACGGAGAAGGAAGTAGGATGCAAAGAGGTTAAAGATTTGTGTGAGATGGTTCAGGAATGGTGCATTCAAATCAAAATTTCAGAACACTGAGCTAATCACTAATTTGTCCTTCTACCACAGAGCAAATGGGCTGTGCCCTATCAGCAAAAATTTGAAGGACTTTTTGTAAAATCAGACCGAAAATCCTTTGCCAATCTCTTGCCAATCCAATTCAATGCAAAAATGCTTCTGTGGAATCTAAAGATTTCATTTGCCATCTTGCCTAATTATTTTATGAAGATTTTAGTTGAAATATGATTTCAAATAACACCTGAAGTACTCCATTTTAAACACTTCTAAACAGAAATTACTATTTTACCCACTACTTTTTTGTTCAAGTTTTGTGAGCTTTGAATTTATTTTCATTGATGCATTCCTTTCTCTCTCTTTTTGCCTTTTATTTTGTGCATCATGCAATTCAGATGCATTTCAAACAGTTTCTGCTCATGTCTGAGCTCTGGTTCTGATGTGTGCAAAGAGCATGGCTGCTCTGAACCCGCCACATGTTAAAAGGATGAATATTAACTTTTGTTTTTTCAAAGTGACTCTTTAATTGAAAAATTAAATATTTAATGAGCTATTTCCATCCAGAAGGGAGGGAGGAAAAAAAAAAATCCTGTGGTTCATTCCCAAGAAAAACTCCTGCTTGTGTCTGGTACGCTGTCAGTGGTGAGCTGGCAGCAATTAGTGCTAACACAGCCCAAACACAGGACACCCTTGGGGGTGCTGGTCTGCACCCCCAGCCCTCACTCCCTTACCTGCATCCCTTAACATTCAGCCTGTGTCCAGTATTTCAGCTGGAAAACAGCTCAGGCTGTGGTTCTTCATACACGTCCTTATTCAATGTATTAGGGTAAAATTTGGTTCTACTCACATAAAACCTCATAATCAAAACAAATGGCATTTCTAATTGAGCAAGGCCCTCTTGGTAATGAAGGGCAGCAGTGCTGCTGAGATCACTGGTTTGTGTTTCTCTCCCTGTTCAGAAGACTAAACTAATTTATTTATGAAATCAAAGCAACCCACCAGATTAGCCATCTAACTAGCTCGCTGCGCTGTTTAGATTCACTCGTTTGCTCTCTCATGACATCCAAGTGAACAAGCTATATGTCAATGAAAGCGTTGGCGCTCCATCGTACATTATAGACTACTTTGAAGTGCAAAAAAAAGATCCTGCAGTGGGGCTACCAGCAGTAATTTTTTTTTTATGTTTTTTTTTCCAGCGAGCATATGCTGCGAGTGGGAAAAGGACCGAGCAATGTAAACGGAGGTTTCATTAGCGATGATATGTGGCAGTCCTCGGGTGAAGGGAGAGAAAGCAAATCTGGGAGCACCTGTAGAGTTTGCTGCCTTGTACCCAATGTGGCAGGGCATGTGCAGAGGGCAACCACGGGATCTGTGCTTCCCTCTTAGGATCCTCTCATGCCTCCCAGTAAAGGCAGGGCAGGGTCATCAGGTTTGGGTGCAGAATGAGTCTCTCTGTGCATCCGGCCTCCAGAAACTGATATTTGAAAACAAAAGGCAAACAGATGCTTTCACTGGAATTTAGAATATTTCTATCTAAAAGGCAGAAGGGTCTGTTGGGATATATTTTTGCCCAAATGTCTCCTGTGTACACATCATTATGTTTTAAAAGTTCTTGTTTAACTTTTTTCCATAGATCTTGATGATTGGCCTGGTTGTATTTCCTCTCCTCTGACATTTTCCTTGCAGCAGGATGGAGAAGGTGTCCAGAGTGTTACAGGACTAACCATGCTGAATGCTGAAGACTTTGCAATCCCCATGGGCACACTGAGTATCCCATCATCAGCCTCCACCAGCTCATGGGCTCATCAGTGAAGACACTGGTGATGTGCCGTACTGGGGTGTGACACTGGAACAGGCTACACAGAAAAGCTGTGGATGACCCATCCCTGGACGTGTTCAAGGCAAGGTTGGACAGGACTTGGAGCAACATGGTCTAGTGGAAGGTGTCCCTGCCCACGGCAGAGGGTGAAATGCGATGGGCTTTAAACTTCCTTCTGACCCAAACCGTTCTAGGATTCTATGATTCAATGCTTTTTCTCCAGGTGAGCTCCAGCAACGTGTGAGTGATGGCACTTCAGCTTTCCTTGTACCCTTTATTGTTTAGCTCTTTTGGTTCAATTTTGGGCTGGAGCACAGGTGTGATGAGGAGCGGCTGAGGGAGCTAAAAAGAGGCTTTCGGAGAAAAGGAGGATCCAGGGGAACCTTCTGGCTCTGCACAACTCCCTGACAGGAGGGGACAGCCAGGTGGGTTATTTGGGGATCTGCTCCCAAATAACAAGAAACAGGACAAGAGGAAACAGCCTCAAGCTGTGCCAAGGAAAGTTTACATTGAATATTTCGGCAAATTTCCTCGCGGAAAGGATTGCCCTGCTGCCCAGGGCAGTAGTTGAGTCCCCATCACTGGAGGCATTTAAAAGCTGTGTGGATGCGGCATTTGGAGACATGGTTTAGTAGCGGCCTTGGCGGGGCTGGCGGAGCAGTCGGATTCGGTGTTCTGGGAGAGTTTTTCGTAAGAGAACGACTCTGTTTACACCGCTGTGGGGTGAGAGGCGGCGGGGCCGAGCCTGTCCCCTCACGGCCCGGCCGCGCGGGGAGAGCGGGCTGCGCGGGCCGCGGGGGGCCCCTGCCGGGGGCGGCCGCTCACTGCACCCGGCCCCACAGCGGAGCCGGCTCTTTCTTCCGGGGAAATAGTTCACGGAATGTTTGTTCGGGTTTAATGTAGTCTTTTCAACTCAAAAAACATTCGAGTATTTTTCCCGCCAGTGTATTCAAGCACACGCTGTATGTATTTACCTGCGTACACTGCTAGTTAAGCCCATTCCATGAACACCTTGATCCCATGTTTTCCCCATTTTCTTGCCCCAAAATGGGTTGAAAAGCCACACATGGATAGGAAGCGGCACCAGATCTACAGGAGCATGGTTTCCGATCTTCCTCCAGCCACTGACTTTCCAGGTTACTTGTTAAATTTGGCTTGTGCCCGCCTGTGTTTTCCTGCTGCAGTGAGGGCTTGGCAAGCCAGGGCAACTGACCAAGTGTGAAGCATTTGGATACCGTGTGACAAGGGCTGTGTTCGTGCCCAGGGAATTTAGGGAGAGCTCTGGCCCTGCAAAGCAGATGTGTTGAAGAACACATCATGTATGAATCTCTTTTAAGTGCCCCCAAAATTTACTGAAGATATTGCCAGTATCTCACTAGCAATCGAGGCCTCCCGTGGGGACTGCTCCAAAGCCTGCCGAGCTTGGCTCACTCTCTGCTCCGTAAGTTAGCTGGGAATGACTTCCAGAGTCCTGCTGTGCTGCTTCTGCTCTTGCATTTGCAGGAATCACAGCAAGAATAAAGCCTCCACCCAGGGCTGCTAAACACAGTCTTAGCCCCTTGGGAGGGGTCCGAGCTGCGAGTCAAGGTGGGAGACCACAGACGAGAAATATGAAAGCCTCGGAATGCTCAGCTGTGGGGAAGACCAGCTGTAGGGAGACACTGGCAGAGGAGCAGCATCTCGTTTGATTGCTACCTTGGGCTGTGGGTTGTACAGGCTTACACGGGCACTGGCATCACAGCAGCAACAAGGATTTCTTTCAGTGGAAGCAGGATGGGCTTTCTGGATCTGTAATGTTTAAAGATCACAACTGATGTCTTAAATTCCAGACATTTGTGGAGCTTTTTTTAAATTATTTTTTTTAAATAATATGATACCTATGTTCTAAGTTTTTAGAGAATGCAGGATTTCCATTTTAATTTTCCCCTTTTTCCTGTAGGACTGATGCTGCTGTACATGCATAATGACACAGAAAGCCTAGAGGATAGTTTTACCATGCAGCTGACAGATGGCAAGCGCACAGTCCAAGGGACACTTTACATCTACATCATGCCAGTCAACGATGAAATCCCTCATCTTTCCAGGTTAGCTATCTAAGTGACATTTGGTGCACAAAGACTTACAAAGAAAAAAAGAAAGAAATGAGAGGAACTCATCTCAACACCAGCATCTCCCAAGCCCACCCACATTACAGAGGAGATCTGGCTTCCATTGCATGGGTTGTCCCTGAAAGCTGGTTCATAACAGGGCTGTGCACTCTGCTGCCTGGTGCAGGACTGTGACAAGCCACACAATGCCATCCAGCACAAACCATTCATGCAGAAAAAGCTGGTTTCTGGTCTCTGAGCAAAGGCTTGTTTATATTTAAGTTAGGGGAAAAACTCTAAACTTCAGTTAGGCTAGAGTAGCTCTTTTTTCACACTCTATGTCTCTCTCCCACTTTCTTTATTCCCTTCTGTATGTTTTCTCCATTCTCTTTAATCTATTTTTAACAGTGAATCTTGTTGGGAAGAACATGGCATGGTTTGGTTGGTTTTTTTTAAAAATATTTAAGGTCCAAAGCCAGTTGAAGGCAATGTTAATGCTCATGCTCCTTTCCAGAGAGCCAGAGTGCCATCTCTGGGAATAAAGCTTCAAAGAGGTGGAAGCTACATGGAGAGTAATATTATTAATTGTCTCTCTTGGCCAGCGTGAAGTCCTTCTGACATCCTTTCACCATAAAATAGTTAATCATAAGGTTTTTGAGTGGCATGGCAAGTCTAAACCCTGTCCTCCCCGGGCTGTAGGCTAAAACTTCACTGAATGGTGATGGTACATTTTCTTGACTCACAAAAACAATTTGTATTATTAAAAAATAATTTCTATTCTTATGCCAAAAGAATATTTAAGGCTTTCCAAACAAACCTTTTGTCTCAAATTTGTATCCAGGTCTAACTCTTCCGACTAGCGAGGTTTGAATCCCCATTTTCAGGGCACAAGAAATCTGTTGGATCATAAAATACCTGGTGGACTCTAGTTGTGGAAAAGAGTACAAGCCTTCTTTTTGAGGCAGAAATCAGTGCACATATGAAATCCTATGTTGCTCTGCCTGGGTGCCTGGGACCCCTTTTCTGGGTCCTTTTTGCAGGGACAAGCAGAAAAATCCACTGTGGTTGCCCCTCTCTGGAGGGGAGCAGCAGCCCATGGCATGCACAGAGGGGCATCGAAGCTTGAAACAGTTTTGGCTTCTTTCCCAGAGCATCACGTGTGTATTTTGAAAAATTTCATAGAAGTAGTGAACAACGTGAAATTATAAAATGGACAAGTGTCCCTCCTTCCTACCATTTCCTTAGGAGCTCATGGATGAGGAGCCATCAAGCCCCTTTGCTTGGGGGGAGTGCTGCCAGCCTCCCCTTCCCTCTCCAGCCAGGTCCTCTGCTTGCAAGGCATGATCTGCAGCTGTGTCATCTCCTCCATCCTGCTCTTTGCCTACTTCCTCAGTCTGATTTGCTCATGCTTCATGTCTTTACCTCCTTTCCCCCATTTCCTCCAATTTCGCCCTCTGAGGATGGTTCCTTGCTGCCATTTCTATTTTCACACATGTGAAATGGCTTTCCTGGATCCATATGTTCTCTCCTTCCTACTGTGAGCAACCCCATGGAGACACCCCTTATTTAGTCTTTTAATTTCCACGTTGTTTTCTAGTCCATCAGAGACAAGCTTCGTATCTCAGATCATGTTTATATACTCCCAGCCCATGGATCAAACTGACCCCTCTTGTAAGGGAAGGAAATGTGCCCATATTACCATTTCCCACCAAGCCACAGAGCTGGAAGTGCACTCTTCTTCTGCATAAGGCCATAAATCCAATTCTTAGTTTCATCAAAACCCGTGAGGCTGAGGGGCAACATAAGAAAAAAACCACATGTGCATACATGGCAAAGCTTTCCGTCCCAGTCCCACAGGAGCAGATTTGTTGAAATGTTTTTAAAAAATTCTATCTGCTCCATGCTAAGAGGAGCCTGTTCATGCTTAATAAATCGGAGAAATTGCTCACAAATACTTCATCCATATGAAAGTGCGAGCCCTGTACTGCTGCCAAGAGACGTGAGACCGGTGGTGTCGTGCCGAGTAAGTGATGGCCACACGAATTAGAAAAGCTTAGGTACAGATCCCTCGCTGCCACAGTTTTCCCCAAGATGTGAAAATATCGCAAGGAAAATACTAAGCAGCATTCAGTCTTTCCAGCCAAATCTGCCTCTTTTGGACACAGTCACGGGCCGCGTACCAAGCGGTGTAGGAGAGACCAAAATAACATCTTTAAACAATCTGAGCTGCCTCTTCCACCACTTTGAAATTAGAAATAACTAAGAAATAAGGAGCCTCAGAAGGGGCTGCTGCCTGTCACCCTGTGCTGGGTGTTGTACCAGCACATCAGGGCTGTTCCTGCTGCAGGTCATGCAGAGAAGCCAGTGGCCTTTCTTGCAGCACGTGCATGTATTTTAATTATTTTTACCCAGATTTGTGATGTTAACTAATTTTTTCCCAGCCTCTCTCCTTAGTAAGCTGCTATTCCCACAGTAATCTTGAGGAATCTCTTAGTTCCCATCCTCAGGAAAAAGGATGGCATTGGAAGTGTTGCTCTGAGTTTGGACAAGAGTGTGTGAAGTGAGTAACTGCTGTGCAATATGTAGACACGCTGAGCTCAGGGAAGTCTGGCTCAAATCATTAAATCCCCCTCACTAAATAGGCAGTGACTGCTGCTGGTTTGTTTTTTCACCAGTGTCTCACTTCCTGTTTCTTTTTACATTTTTTCTCCCCAGGAATATGGGTTTGGAAGCTGAGGCAGCCGACAAAAAGCCACTTCCAGTGCTGGGTCACAAGCAGACACCAAAGATCCTTCAGGGAATGAGCTCAACCAAACTGTCCCCATGTGCCCAGATCTGGAGGCAGCAGTAGCTTTAGGGATTTTATTCTTTCTTTTTCCTGGGAATGAGTGAAATCCCTAGCCAGCTCCTGCAGCAGTAGGCTTGTTCTGGAAATGGTTTAGTTCATGACTTGGCTTCGTTGATAGGGTAAGCAGCAAGACCAAACACAGGTTTTTATCTGACACTTTCCCCTGTGTTGAGGTGGCTCTGGAAGGTCTCCTGCAGGATTTCTTTCTTGTTCCCTCCTTGTTTTTTGCTTCAAGGTACCCATAGCCTCTGTCCCTATCCCACTTGGAGTGAGCACAACATACTTATGGAACACCAGGGCAAGCTGGAAGCCATCCTCAGCCTCACCCTGCAGCATTCCAGCTGGGGAATAACTCAGAGAGAAAGTTTTGCCTCTTGGGCTCAGACCCTAAAAACTGCTTTTTGCTGCCCATCTCTCTCCACCATCCCTCTCTGTAATGACACATTTTAGCTGACTTTTATATTGGTTCACTAAGCCACTGTGCTGTCTTCTTCCTTTTATAATTAAGCAACTTGAGAAATCCTTTGAGGTCAATAAATTCTGAGGAGGCTTACATAAAACAGAATATAAAGTGGAGAGCCCTGCCATCAGAAGCCAGTAAAAGTCAGTGACACCTCTGCAAATGGCATTATGTCATTGCCTAATATTAGTAAGAAACAGTAAGATTATGTTTTTTGTTCAGAGCTATAAAAAGTAATGAGTCTCACATAATCTACTGAAAGGAAAGGGTGGGGGGAATGCATGAGAGGGGAGAAAGGTGACTGGAAAAGTGAACTTCCATTTTTTTGGGCATCCTGAGTGCATTAGTAAATCTAGCTCGTTACAGCCAAATAGACTTTAATGTGCTTTGTCCTGTGAATTTAATTTATTTTGTTTTGCTTTGCTTGCCGGGAACACACACACGCACAACCTTTCAGGAGTCAGGTGGTCTCATTTCAGTAAACACAACATAATAATCAGAAGCTGAAAAATATTACCAGAAGCCAGAAAAGGACTCTTCATCAGGAACTTTGGGGATAGGACAAAGAGTCATGGGTGAAAATTTAGGTTAGATATATGGAAGAAATTCTTCTCTGGGAGGAGGTGAGGCATGGGGACACATTGCCCAGAGAAACTGTGGATGCCCCCATCCCTGAAAGTGTCGAAGGCCAGGTTGAATGGGGCTTGAAGCAACCTGATCTAGTGAAAGGTGTCCCTCCTCATGGCAGGGGAGTTGAAACTAGATTAATTTAATGTCCCATCTAAACCAAACCAGTCTGTGACTCCGTGACTTTGGGGTGGATGAGGATGGTGTTATTCATCCTGGGTCATGACACAGTGCTGCGAGTGTCTTGGATCCTGCTGATCCCAGCTCAATGAAGCCCAGGGCATTATTCTCAGTCTTCACAAACAGGGTGAAATATTTACTTGCTCTCCATAGGAATATCTGTGCCCAGCCAACAGATCTGTGGAGTCATTCATTTCAGAAGAGGAAGGAAGTGACCCTCTGAGGGAGGCTTTGTGCTACCAAACTGAATACACAGGTTGTGTGGGAGTTAAATACGAGCTGTGAGGGCTGGGGATGCAGCAGAGCATTGCCCTGCTGCAAGCCAGCAATTTGGGAGCAGTAATCTCTAATAAGGACCAGGCTTTACAGGGAGGGCCAAGCAAGGGCTGGCTTTCATCCTGCTTGGTCCTGGTGAAGGTGAAAATCTTCAGAAAGGGGCTGGGAAAGAAAGGCCTGTGGACTGTGCTCAATAAATACCAGTACTAAATCTCAGACTGGGCTGAGGGTGGGGAAATATTTTAGCAGTGATATTCTGCCACCAAAGGATAGGAAGGTTTTTTTTCACACACCATAGCTGTTCACTAATGCATGCATGAACTAACTGTCCTTTCTGTCAAGCGCCTTCATTAGTATTCTTTTTCTTTCTTTACTGGCGTTAGATTGAAAGAGAGATTATACCAAAAGTTGGCTGGCTATCAGTTGGTCCAATTTTGTGTGTTTTAAAATGTGTGCTTTTTATAGGGCTAAAAATTGGTCTGGAGCCTCTGTGTAAGCAGCAGCTACTAGGGCTGGTGGGTGTTAGCTCTCTCTTTGGATCCCAAATTCATTCTCATGTGCTGTGGGATTAATTTCCAATATGTGCAAGTTCCTCAAACACCACCGAGTGTTTTCTGGAGCTTATGAGTGCTCATGAGCGGGGAATAGTGCAAGAGCCATCAGTGATTGCAACTGTCAGGATGCAAAATAATCCATATGAATGCATGGAAAACCGATAGATGGTAGCAGCCCTAGGAGGTGCTTCAACCCAGGGATTTATAAATCACAGAATTATTTAGGTTGGAAAAGGACTTCTGAGATCATTGAGTTCAAACTTTGACTTATCACCACCTTGTCAACTAGACCACAGCACTGCCACATGGAATCTTTTGTTGAATAGTTCTACACTGAAAAAGGTGCAGCTTTTAATGCATGAAGCAATGTCTTGTTCACTTCTGCTCCTCCATTCTGTAGTGACACCATGCCCCTGTCCTGCTCTTCCTGTGCATGTCTCACGTGATCCATCTCCGTATATTTCCAAGAGATTGCTCCTATTTCCTAACTTGCCTTCTTGACACCTCGTAATTTTTCTTGCTTTGCCATGGGTAGCCAATACAAATGGTCGATAAAGGGTGACCTCCTTAGGGCCATCAGAGCTGCTCTTGCCCTTTTCTCTTTTTCCTTTCTGAAATTTCATCCAAGAAGTGAGAACCTCTGGATTTACCCTGAGTAGAAATGTATGGGATCACGTAGCAGGTGCATGTCGGCCCAGCACCTCTGATTGTGTCAGCAAAGGCTGCCAACCCTCCAGAAACCCTGCCTGGGCCACAGCATACGCATGGTGCATGGCTTTATAGCCCACACACCACTGATCCAAGGCTTTCTGGAGTGAGCCAGCGCTGCACAGTTGCTCTCCACATGTGTCGCAGGTTTGGCACGTCTCCGAAGAGTTGGACCCTGCTCGTACGTGCTGCTCCGAACGCACCCGCTGCAGACAGCTGGGGAGCCCCCGCCAGCCAGATGGTCGAAAAGCTCTCTGCACCTGAATCCTTAAAAGCATTTGTTCTCCAAAAAATTGTTTGCTCTGCAAAAAGGGTTTAGCTGAGACGTGGGCAGCTCTGGCTCCGTGCGGGGGGCTGGTGCATGAAACCGCGCCGCGTCCCTTTGCCCATCCGCTGCGAGCGTTGCCGTGTCACCTGGGGTGTGAAGCTGCTGCTTGTGGTGTCTAGACTTGTGATTACTGAAAATTAATTAAACTGAAGGAAATTAGGCTGGAAGGGGAGTAGACTCCTGGGAGGGGAAAATGGAAGAGAAAATAGGATACTGATGTTAACCCTTTCCAGCTACTGATATTAAATAGGAAGGGCTCATAAATACTCTCCAGGCCACTCAAATACATGCAGACAGACAGTTGGTGTGATTTCAGGAGCTCTGCTCCTTACACATTCAGACCCTGTGCAGGCAGTGTCCATAACCCAGGTGGGATGAGCACATCAGAAATGGACAGCCCATTCTCCCTCTGCCCACATCTTTTAAATAAGTCACTTCATTGTTAGCCAGACCTGAAATAACTTGCAGATCAGCAGTAGGTTTGAAATGAGCTGGTGTGACAGTGGATAAGGTCAGGGGAACAGGGATGCTTGGATAGAATCCAGTAATAAATCAGAGCTTTATGGGGACGGGAGGCTGGATGTGCAGCAGAGGGAGGTGTTTGCTGGTGGACAGGTCTCCTCTTGCTTTTGCTTAGCCTCTTACCTGCTCTTCTGTCTCTTAAAGTGTCTCTTATATAGCTTTTCGGCACGGTATCCAAGTGCTTTGTGCCTTCCCCTTGGCACGCAGCCACCGTCTGGCTAGCGAGCAAGTACAAACTGTAACACCTGGGTGTCAGCTATGAACATTAGGGTGTGCTACAATGGACCCATCTGTAGTACTTGGCACATGCCGGAGATTTTTATGTGTGGTTGGCTGAAAAGCAGGATCAGAGAGAGAGAGGAGGGAGAGCAGGGGAAGAGGGCTCCGCTGGGCACGCGGAGAACATCATTTTGGCAAAGGTGCCAGTAGGTTTCCATGGGCTTGTCTGCTTCTTCGCTCAGCTCATGCATTCAATAAAAATATCCGGGTTGTTTCAAAGAAAAGCAGGAGTAGATTTCCCCAAAGAGCAAGCCTAGAAGCCTCATTCTTTGTCTCTGGAGAACAAGTCTTATGCCATAACTAGATTTAATAAGAATACATTTAATAGTAATAGATATAATAAACCCCTGATTTAATAATACATAGTTTTATTGTTCTTCCATGTGTACTGGGTGCTGTTGACTGGCCCCTGAGCACCACCTGAGCTTTTCTAGCTGGGTTTGGAGGGAGAAGTGCTCTGGTTTTCAGGCTGTGGTGGCTTTGACAATGTTGTGCCCTAGAATAAATTTCATTTGGGAGAGTATGGACAGGGCTATTTACACACTGGTATCTTGAGTCCAAAGAGTCACGATAGTTTCCAGTTTTATTCAATGAATGGAAAAAACATGTCCCCGTTTGAAAATGTCTATGTATCCCTGAGAAATCCCAGGAAAGGTAGGAAATGAGTTTACAGCAATAAAAAGAGCCATAGCTTATTGCATCAGGTTCAACTAAGTGAAAACTGCAGTGCACTGAAAGGAGAGGAAACATTTCTTTTTTCTCCTTTATGTGGCACTGATGTGTTTTAAAATGCATAGGCAAAGTTTGTAGTTTATTTCCTCCAGAGGGGCCAAGTCCTCCTGGCATTCTTATGAACAAGCTCATTAGAATAAAATCCATTATGCGCATAACTAATAACACAAATTTACAAATCTGTTGACAATTATGACCACATCCCTCATCGCATTTGCTTGTAGCTCACTGAAGTGACCAGGTGAAGGAGTTCAATCCAGAAGTTTTACAGCTCATGAGCTCCGAGTGCAGCCATGTGAGATTATTTCCCAACTGGATTACAAAGCTGTCATTAGGCAGGGCAACTTGGGAGGACCAGGGCACGAGACCGTAAACTGTCCTCGGGAGACTCGAAGTCATTTTGAAGGCAGGGTGAGATATTCCTGGCTGCAGAGACCATTATATTTTATATTTTCTTTTTAGCTGGGGAGGGGGGAAACACATGCGCGTGCACACAAACCAGGGCTGTTCCAAGTAGTGCCTGGCATCCTCTGGAAATGAATAGAAATTAAATTGAGACGCTGGTATCCTCCGAGTGTTAAATATTTCCAAGTTCTTGCCAGGCGAGTATAATTTATTGAATATAGGTTTTGTGAAATAGTGCTCCTGTCAGGGGGAGATTGGCACCAGAGAAATGAAGGCGGCTAATTCTCAGGGGGTCCTCCCTGGCAAAAACCCTCTATTGAGTCCTCATGCTACTTGTGCTCATAACTGCCGAAAAACCAGGAGTGCCATCTGCAAACTGTGATTCATAAACACTCTGTCAGTCTGCCATCTACCCTGACATCATAAAATAACAAGAAGCAGCATTGTAATAAAGAGAGGAGGTTTGCAGTCGACCAATTAAATGCATCTAATTTATTTCTGTTACAGCTGAGGCTTTATTTATTAGTAAACAGCTGCATTTGTTACACTTCCCCCCCCCCCTTTTTTTTTCTCTTTAGCAGGAGTGTGCCAACTGGCACTTTTGATAATCCATTAATCCTAAATAATCATCTGGGTACTTCATGGTCGGTAGGGGGAAAAAAATAGAAAAAAAAAGGTTATTAAAAGTTAAAATGTAACCTTGCAAGGAGGCTGGAGAGCGCTTCTCTGCTGTGGGTTTGCATGAGTTATGGTGAGCTTAAGTTTGCAGGCCAAGTCCTACACTCAATTTACACCTGCGAGTAACTGGCGTGACAGCCAGCTGAAAGGGCTATAAATCCAGGAGCAGGATCTGGCCCTGGGCATATTTTTTTCTTTAGGACAGCCTGTTTGTGGTACAAGAGGAGCATTTTGCGTGTTTGGTTTACTTGCCTTCTCATTTCTCGGTGCTAACTTGATTCTCAGCAAAGCTAAAAATCTGCTAATTGGTTGTCAAAGTCTAATTAGCTGATATTACANAAAAAAAAAAAAGATAAGTTTGCCTTTTATAATTGGAGCTGACCCCCACCCCCCTTCCCCTCCCCTTAAACCCCCTGGTGTGTGTTAATTGAGCTGCAGGACTTTTCAGTGTATTTTAATGCTCTCTCCTTTTCAGTGCTCTGGAAAGGTTTGCAGTTAATGAGACAATAATATGTATAATCAAGTAAAAAGGCAGTAAAAAAATAGGTGAAACTGTATGGAACTGGGATGGTGTGTGCATGTGTGAAGAGGTTCACCAGCCTCCCTAATGCTTCATATGGTCAATAATGTCCCATCATTTTTAATTTTCCTTCTTGGGAATTTCCTTTCCCTTACAAGGGGGTTTTTTTTTTTTTTAATTTTTTTTTTCTGCTTGAGGATGTGTTTAGTTAAGGGAAGAAGGCTGTACTGTGTGTAGTGATCAAATGAATGTGATGAGGATGCTCAAGAAGCCAAACTAGGTGAAACATAGAGGGGAGACCTTGTAGCTGTCTACAACTTCCTCATGAGGGCAAGCACAGGGGAAGGCACTGATCTCTCCTTTCTGGTGCTCAGTGACAGGACCCAAGGGCATGAAGCTGGCTCGGGGGAGGTCTAGGCTGGATATTAGGAAAAGGTTTTTCACTCAGAGGGTGGTTGGGACTGGGACAGGCTCCCCAGGACAGTGGTCACAGCATCAAGTCTGCCAGAGCTCAAGAAACACTTAAACAATGCCCTCAGGCACATGGTGTGATCTTTGGGCTGTCCTGTGTGAGACCAGAAGTTGGATGATGATGATGATCCTGGTGAGTCCTTTCCAGCTCAGAATATTCTGTGATTCTATGATTGATCTCCGCTATGTTCTCTCTGCGTGTGCGTCTTCAGACATAAATGCCTCCTGTAGCCAGAAACCAAGCCCACCTTCAAGTCTATATGGGCTCTTCTTCCTCTTCTTCCCGTAAGATCCCAGAACATTCCAGTGGGAAGTTAAACACTGTGGAGAACACCTGCCCTGCACTTGTGCCACGGCCACCTCTGTGGGAGCAGTGCGTGCCATGCTGTGCCTTGTTTTGGTCGCTCGGTTTTAAAGCCTATTTCTTGTTTTATGTTAAAAAAACAATGTTCAAAAGAAGTGAGCACAGGTGGGTGCTCTATATATGGGTGCTCTTTTTCAATATGTATAACATTGAATTTACTTACTCAGTCATGTTTTCCTCTTTCTCCTCCTCCCATCTTCCTCCTCCACACCTGCTTTCAATCAGTCCCCTCTGCCCCGCCTGTCATCCTATCCTCTCTGCTTCTTTTACCACAAACCCACTAATGTTATATTTCAAGTCAAACTTTCAAGCCTACGACATTTAAGCAAGTGAATAAAAAAAATAAAAAATCCGAGTGGCTTCACCAGCCTCTCAAGGCAGGGAGCTGCCGTGGCCCCGAGGAGTGTGCGGGGGATGCTGCTGACCGCTCTGAGCTGCTGAGGTCTTGGGGTTTCACCCTTCCTAGCAGTTGGAGTCTGGATTGTTTTTGTTTTTTTCCTTTGTATCTGAAAGTGCTTCTTGGCTTTTTTTTCTAGAGTCTATAAAAAAATGAACATATTAAAGCCAAATGTTGCTGCTAGATGAACAACTTCAGATGTACATGTCTTCTTGTCATGCGTCACATAGGCTTAGAAGGGTTTGACCTGACCATGATGGGTGTTGGGCTGAAGAAAGAAAGAAAGAAGAAAATCAGGCTACTCAGAAGATCAGATGAACATTTATTTATTCTTTGAATTATTGTACTTCCAATACCTGAAGTGACTACAGGAGAGCTGGAGAGGGAATATTGACAAAGGCATGGAGTGACAGCTTAATGGCTTCACACTGACAGAGGGCAGGGTTAGATATTAGGAAGAAATTCTTCCCTGTGAGAATGGTGAGGCCCTGTCTCAGGTTGCCCAGAGAAGCTGTAGATGATGCAACCCTGGAAGTGTCCAAGGCCAGGTTGGACAGGGCTTGGAGCAACTTGGAAGAGTGAAAGGTATCCCTGCCCACATCAGGGGGTTGGAAAAAAATGGTCTTTAAAGTCCTTTCCAACCCAAAGCATTCTAGGACTCTGTGGTTATTTCAAATAATATCTAGTTCATGGTAACCAAACTGTACTGGTTGATGGCTGACATCTCAGTTTGGGTTTGTACTTGGATCACTGTGACTTAAGAAAGGGCTTGAAAGCTTCATCCTTGGGCTCATAATTAGGGACATAAGGAGCCTGATTCTTCCCACAATTTCAAGCAAGGGGAGTATATAACTGGCTGGTCAAAGGACTGATCAGGAGGGTCTTCTCTATTTCATGGGGCTTTGGGTAAAAAGGCTTTCAAGCTGCCATGGGAAACCTGGCCCTTTTTCTATGAGGGCAAAGATAATTTGAATCACCTGCGCTTGCCTATTTCACTGTTGCCTCTTTATATTATCTTATTTGTTTGGATTTCTTGTAAAGAAAATGAGTCAGCATGAGCACTGCATCTACTTAATCAGCCTGGGCTTGACTGTGGACTTCTGAAACCCTTGAGCAGATTGTACAGTGAGTCAATGTCCTGTATTTCTGGCTGCTTCCTACAGTGTTGTCCTGTCCTTTGCCTTCTCAGGTCCTCTCTCTGCACTCCTTCTTGGTCTCAGATCACTTTTGAAAACAGATCAAAGGAGTCCCCATTCAGCGAGATTTCATACAAATTTAGGGTAGTTCAAAGGTGCAACCAAAAACTAAAAAAAATCCAATTTCTTCTCCAACACACACAAACAATTTGTCTAAATGCTCCAAGACTGGTGAGTTCTGACAATGTTGCTTGTGCTGGGGAAGGGGTTGGTTATTTTCCTTTTTGTTGCTTTTTCTCAAACACAATTACATTTTTCATTATGTGAAGGTAAGCTAGCTAATTGTATTTATATTTTGAATGACGAAGATGTCTTGGACTAATTTCCTCAGATAACAGTCACTTCTTGAATGTGTCAAGTCTCGGCCACACTTTTCATTTGCCCTGCTAGCTGCATGGGAGAAGTGGAGTTAAATGAGTTAATAGCAAAGATGAGCCATCAAATTGGGCCAAAAGCATGGAAATTGGGGCACATTTTGTTGTGGAAATAAAATTTTAAATCCCCTCAAGCTCTGACAACCACTATACTCAAATTTTGCTGGCAGCTTTCTCCACTTAATAAGGAACCTGTTGTTTTTAAAACTCAGTTGGCAACATAGTAGACAAGAAACAGAAAAAAACTCCCATGGAGCCCAGGCTAGAAATGCCACTATTGTATATTGTCATCAGCAGGTTGACTGACAGCAATGGAAGCTGATTGACATTATTCTCTCGCTCTTGCAACATCCTCTGATAAAAACTTGTCTCTGTTTCTGCCTTTGGTAGATCAACCCTTGTGCTGCCATGCTGATTTAGATATGTTTTTAAAAACAAGTAGGGCTATGATAGAGAAGGACGAAGTGGATATGATGAGCTAAATCATTGCTACTCCTCTTCTGAGAAGACCAGTTCATCTTTCCAGCAACCTCAATTTTCTGGGGCTACTCCTTTGTACAAGTGAAAATTGCCCTGGCCCTTGGCCGATGCAGTGGAGCTCCTCATAAATAAACCTAATGGAGCCAGAACTGCTGTTGCTGAGGTTACAGCACCACTATCGGCTTAAAACACGGCGTTTGTGCTTAACGCTTAGTTCATTAACGCGTCCTGTCCATTGGCTCGTTTGGGTCTATTAACATAATTGTTCTTCCTAAACAACTGGGTCATTCTCTCTGCCCAAACAGAAAATCAAAGCTGGCTTCGATATTTCGGACAAATCACACAGCCAGATAAAGACACGGGCTCCTCTATAAACTCACCCAGGCTGAGGTTAGATTAAAGTGTTGTGATTCCATTTAGCATCGGCCGCAAAGTGAGACTCTCTGTGGGGCACATTTGAAAACAAACGAGATGGCTCTTCAGCTTTTTCTGTTGTAAATGTCCTGTCTGCCTCTGAAACCTAAAGCAAAGATATTTTCCCAGCCTATTTTGCTAACGTTCTTCTCCTTGCCTTGAACAGAAGGGCTCACTTTTACCCTATTCTTTCCTGGTCTGCTATGTAAAAAAAGGAATATTCCCCTTTTCAATTTCTCTCGCATTGGTTTCCCCTTTTACTCGTTTCATTTTTTTAGGTGACATTGTTCTACTCACCAAACCTGTAACTTTAACAGAGGGTGACAGGGTGACCTTGACGACAGATGTTCCTGTGGCAACAGATGGCACTAGCAAACCCGAGAAGCTGCTGTATGCCGTCTCCCTGCCACCTGTGCATGGTCAGATTGAGCACATCAATTATCCCGGCGTGCCCATTTCCAGTTACAGCCAGTTGGATGTGGTGGCCCAGAAGGTCTCCGACATCCACGACAATAGCCATGGGGCCGGTAAGGAGGCACTCAGGTGAGAACACCTCCTCTTTGCACACCAGTGTGCTGAAATCCCTCGCCCAGGGAAGGGTTAAGTCCTGCCTCTCCTTCTCCCCATACCAGTTGGTGCAATATTTAATGACTGATGTGGTTGTGGGGAAGAGGCTGCTGCAAACAGTAACACGATGTAATTTTATCATTACAGCAATTACATACTTTATTAACTGTAATAGTGAAGTTGTATGGCCAAAGGCAATAGGAGTCTCACAGGCTTAGGATTGGGGTGTAACCAGGTAGGCTTTCGTACCAATTAGCAAGTGAAATCAAACGATTTAAGTACACATAAAGAATTTACCACGTTTCTCAAAGATGCCAGCGGTAGAAAAGGTAAAGCAAAAATTCCCCATCTGCAACTGTTGTTGCTTTCTGGGCAGTTTGTTCTCCTGAAGGGGAAAAAAAAAATAATAATCGTAACATTGTCTGAAATGATCAGGAGAACTTAATCCAGATGGTGGTGTCATTTCTAAGAAAAAGCATATGTTGGCCATTATGATACTTAAATATAATGGTTTTACATTCCTCTAGTGGGCACAAAAGGCACACAACAGAGTTGGCGGGGTTTTTTAATCTTCTGAATGGTGGCAGTGGTGGTGGAGTGGTGGGAGATTTTATCTTCCAAATGGTGTGTTTCCCAGAAGACATGGCAAATTCAATTGAGGAGAGCCTGCTGTAAAAGCCGTGCTCCTGTGGAATGTAAATTTGTGCCTTCCTCCAACCAGTAACAGTGGAGAGGTTTAATTTACTGCCCCCTTCGGATGATCATCATTTTTTTATATTCTTCTGGCTTCTTTTTACTTTTTCTTCTTTTTTTTTTAAACGTGTTTTTCTTTCCGATTTGCTTTAAAAGTTATTCACGCTCCCTTTGCAGCAAAGTGGGCACTATAACTAATTTTATTCTTACCATGATTAACTATGAATAATTTCCTAAGAAATGAGTCAAATTAACAAGGGGAAGAAGGAATCAATAAATCATGAAAGCAGCCTATTTCTAAGTGGGGTTAAAACCACCATTAAATAAATCACAGGCTCTAAATGATGACCCGCTTGGATATGAGGGGGAGAAAAAAATGTCCATTTAAATTGCAGTGAAAGGAAAAAGGAAAGTGAGGGCCAACATCTGTGGCCCCCACACACTGCACAAGAAGGGGGGCACAGGAGAGGGAAAGAGCTCCAGGGAAGGACCCTGGGACAAGGCAGAGATGTGGTTGCCCTGTAATGGTTGCCACAGACCAGTTGTGGGGAGGCAGGCAATTCAGGGGTCAGAAAAGCTCTGGTTTTTGGATGTTTAGGCAGAAATGTTGTTTAATAGCACCTTCTGCCTCCATCCCTGCTCTGCACGGGAACTCAGGAATGCAGGGGCTGACCCAGCCTTGCTCAAAATATCTCAAATATTTTCACTCCACTTTGATATTTTATTTTTTTTCATTTGTCTTCATAGAGCAAGTGACAATTTAAACTGCTTGGAAGCCATTCCAGCACCAGGCCCATCGTGCTTCTTAGCTGGTTTATGTTACATCCTTTTAATCTTGCATTAAGGATCATACTTTGCCTGGTGTCATGTGGAGTGCAGTAATGTTACCTAGGGCTAGATTTCCATCTTTCTTGTTCATTGAGACTTAAAAATTTGAATTTTATACAAGGAATGCCATCACTTTTGCAGAAGAGTGGCTCATCCATCTTCACACCAATACGTTAGGACATCTTTAAACTGTAGAAATTGGGCAGACTTTCCTCCTTGAGTTTTCTGTGGGAAAGAAGGGGTCAAAATGCTTATTTCTTAGTTAAAAGGAAAAAATATAAAAGGAAGGGAGAAGCAATTCTGCTTGTAACCTCCCGTTTGCAATTCTTTTTATGATCTTCTCTCCTCCCTAAACACATTATGAAATGGCCCCAGCTCCCTGCTCACTGGGAAGGGGTACCTATTGCCTTGTGTTATGGGCTGGTTTGTCAGCTGGTTTAAATCAGGATATCTCCATTTGCTGAAATGATGCTGTAGCTATTTAGACTGTGGCTTATAAAGTTAGTTCATAAAGTGCTGAGAGAGTCTCTTTCCTAATGTACTTTTTGGTCATGGGAGCTCATCTTTTTTTTTTGTGGCACTGGGGAATATTCCATTGATTCAAGCCGATGTTGTGTCTAAGAACTTGTTTGTCCTCTCTCTCTTTTGCCCACCTGGCTGCTGTGGGCAGGATTTGGTTCAAGTCTTTTGGCAAAGCTGTGCATGGGACCACAGGGCCCCAAGGCACAGCAGTCTCTGCCTGTTCACAACATCCCCAATCACAGGGCTTCCACCAAAATTCAGTGTGAACCAGGGGAGCCTCATGCCCTCATCCCCCACTCTGAGCTGGCACTGAACCAGGGGAGGCACACAAGCATCTTCATCCCAGTGTCCTCCGTGGTGGTCTCAGTGGGTGAATCGTGCTTATCCAGTACTTCTGCACTGGTTTTAATCTTGGTCTTGTTCTTCAATAATAAATGCTGCTGAACAGAGTAGTGCTTACAGAGCAACTAAGAATGAAGTCTGGTTTTTTTCTGTATAAACACAGCCCAGTGTGTGTCCCCAGGGCAGAGGGACACGTGTGGGGAGGACTGGACCCATGCGATGGCCATGGAGTGTGTCTCCATTTCCTGCTGCTTGTGGGGGCAGAGAGCTGGGACATGGGGAATGGGCAGAGAGCAGAGGAGCAGCAGCAGGACCAAGGAATGGATTATGAAGGGTAGAACTTGAGTGGATAGACCAGTTGTCCCTGCAGGGTACCATCTCTCCTCTTCACAATTCCTTCCAAAAAAATAGAATTTTTGGGGCCGGTAGGGGACTGCATAGCCCAAGGGTGTCAGCGGCCAAGTTGTGTCCGAGGATCATGCAACCTTGGCCTTTCTCAGATATAAGGGAGATGCCTGTGAAAAGGAGGATGTAAGATGAAGCCAAAGGAGAGAGGACCCGCTGGCTGCTTCCACCACAGGAGTGTACAGTAGGTCCAACAGCTCTGCAGGAACACTGGGATTCAGGAAAAGAGATGGCAGGCTTGTCTTTCAGACATGAAGGAGTTAAAACACAGGGATTAAAAAAAATCCTTTCAAAAAAAAAAACCCCACACTCACACACACTCACACACTCACACACTCACACACTCTCACAAAACCCTGCACCCTAAATTAATTTCTGCTGGTAATCTATATCGGGTTAAATAACGCCTCATTATTCTGCAACACAGCTGAGGCTTCTCAAAATGTTTATCTTGTTTTGTAACTGGTACCTTCTGGCATATTCCAGTGCCAACTCTCCTAGCTCTTGCTATATTTCATTCTCACTATTTTTGGAATGGAGCTGCTGGTTCCAGGTGATTTAATAAATTGCTTTTTTTTGTGTTCCTTTTAACTTACCCATCTGCTCAACACATGCGTAACTTGCAATCTGTCGGCAGTTTGCAGAAAGACAAACTGTCAGAGCTGCATGCATTTGACAACTTTGTTCCCAATTAGATTAGTGGTAATTTTAACAGATTTCAGGGCAATCGAAAAAAGGGATGACATGTTATTAAAGCATCAATTTTGACAGACCCAAGCACATACAATTTCAGTGTAAATTATTTTAAATGCTTTAATTAAAGCTATGAAAGATTTACCCTTTTAAGCGGTAAGTGATTGCAAGACAAATATAAAGGGAAAGTGGATAACAGAGTTTCCTAAATGGTTTATGCTGCGCATGGCAGTCCACAAGTCACCACCACCATAATCTATGACTGTAATGTTGGAGGCATAGTTAATTATTCATAGCCTCATCTCTGGAGCAGACATGATTAAGAACATGAGGAGCATTCAGACGTCCAAGCAGTACCTATGAAACCAGAGTTCAAGCCCCTCTTAGAACAGATGCCGTTAGGAAAGAGTTTAGGGGTATCTAAATGGTGGATATTGGTGAAGGTGGTTGATATTTTTGTAGATACACTTTCATTTTTGTCCCAGTTCTGCTCTGGTTTAGCTGGCCAAAGCCCAGTGGTCAGGGTGATTTGAGACTTAGAGCAATTGGGAATTTTCTATACTTGGAGACACTTTACAGGCTGTACAAGTCCTGTAAAAAAGAAAAGAAAAGAAAAGAAAAAAACCATCATTTATTATTTAAACAGCACACAGCACTCTAAATTCGTCACTCCAGGAGCACTCTGCCACATGTGTAGCCATTTAACCATTTAAATGATTTTGTGAATTATGGCCTCCTTCCAGGATCCTTTGTTGAGTCAACGCTGACCTTGGCTTCGTGGTGAGAGGGATGGACTTGGCCCCTGTTTCCCAGCCCTTGGGTCCCAGCTGGAGGATCTTTGGCCTCCCTGCACCTTCATCGTACTCTGAAATGTTGGTCTGACTTGGAGCCCAAACCTTCCAGGATGGTCGTTCCAAGGGTTTTGTTTATTTTCTGTGTGGTGTAAACCTGTCTCATTTTCGGACTGTTAAGCATGAATATTGCCTTCCTGTGTAAGCTGTTGGTCCCGCAACCTGCACTGAAAGTTTATTTCCTTTTTAATTGAGGGTTTTTAGGGCTTCCTGTTGCTATTTAAAGTAGAAAACAACAAGCACACTTGTCCCCACCTTTCCCTGTTTCTTAAGACCAAGCTTGCATGCATCTGGTTTGGGTTTTTTCTTGTTTTCTTTGGAGTTGGGTATGGCTTGGTATGACTTTCAGAAAAGCTTAGAAGTTTTTCTTTGGGAGTTGCTGACCCAAAGTGTTGTAGTACCAAAGTGCAATGGAGGTGAGAGAAGTTTCTCTAGTGAGCACTGCAAAATGCTGGTCAGAACATGAGATTTCTTGCTCTTTCCATCAGTTTGGATGCTGGAATATGGAGTGGTTTGTAACTGGCACAGGAGTCCAGCAAACAGGACAAAATCCTGGTGGAAATGTCCCACCAACTTTGGGGCTGGTTTTAATCTTGATGCACATAGTGGCAGTCTGTTCTTTGCTTTGCAGGTCTGTGAACCAAACTTTGAAGCATTTCAGAGTTGGGACAGCTCCTAAATCCTCTCAGATCCCTTCCTCTAGTCCTCTTCTCAGCTGGTGTGAATCAGTGAGGCTGTGTTTAATCCAATTAACCTACTCAAATGTGCAGTTTAAGATCCACCTCATGTGTCAGTCAATGAGCGTTGGTCTCTTGGGATGTTTGAGTTTGTCCCAGAAAATCACCCTACTCCTTAGAAAGGGGACTGCATCAGAGATCAGAGTGAAAAAACAGGATTCTCCTTGTCATCCTGCCTAAAATCTGTGAAGTTTGAAGGCCACCAAGAGGATTGGGCCAAGTGATGGGTATGGTGCAGTGATAGCAACTGGAACAGATTGTTTCAATGCTAATATCAGACCACTCATGCTCACACGTATCCAAGTGCCTGCATTGAGCAATGGCATGGGAATCCTGCCCAGAGGTCCTTCACCTGGCACAGCCTCTCAAAAACCCTTTTGTTTATACTTTCTCCTTGCTCTGGTGTAGCCATTTGTATATGAAAGACATTGTTGTACACTGGGGCCAATTTAATAGGATGAAACGCTCCATTGGCACGAGAGATGCGGGAGGAAAATTGGAAACTTTTATTCCATTGGTACAAAATCGATTGAGGTTTTCTTTTCAGCAGGCCAAAAAAGAAGCCAGTAGGGCCTGTAATGCAGTGGGACCTGTGTCTTCACTGTAGACCTGTGTCTACAGTGGTCTTCTGATGTTACACCAAATACACCAAGTATTGAATGACAAGAATGTGATGTTGAGACTAAGACTTAGCATGCCAAAGATTGGATCCTGTGGTCTTCTCCTTGCTCATTAGCACTTCCCGTTCTGAAGGAGCTCTAATCATTTTGGGTCAAAGCAACACATGCGGAGATTGGAGAGATTTCATCTTCCATATGGATTAGAGTTGTGATAGAGGCACAAAGAGCTAGAAGTCTGAAAAATCTTCTAATTTTTAGTAAACTTACCTGAAGATTGTGGGCCAGTTAGAGTCTCTGAGATCAAGTCACTGGTGAAGGTGTTTCCTGTAAACTAAGCAGAGTCATAAAATTGCTTATTTAATCAAGTCACATACAAAGCAGAACAAAATCCCCTGCTTGCATACATATCAAGCTTTTCTGCCTAATCTATTTTATAATGTTTTACAATTAACAGGCCAGTGCTCATCAGCTGATAAATAATTAACAGCTGTTGTTTCTTCTAGGGCATGACGTAAAAGGCTTACATAGGACAAAAAGTAGCTGGAGCTGTTTGCCAGAACTCTGACCAAACATACATTTACCACTGAACAAGAACAACTTTCTCTGAAAAGTGGCACTTCCTCTTTAAGAGTCTGTCAAACTTACTAGGAGAAAAGTATTCACCTTCTCTTTGTGTCAGCCAGGTCTTGGAAATCTAAGGTGAAGCCTTTTCTTTTTTTTTTGGCGTTATTCAGACCAATCAAGAACTCAAATGTAAACATAAGGGTGTTTTTTATGAGTCACCTACATCTTGCTAATATCCACAGTTTTCCTGACATTGCACACAGGATTGTTTGATTTTTGCTCAAACTTTTTAGATCTGGGAGGAGAGAGACTTGAATGTGATGAGATGTAACCACCCCTAATGGGTTTAAACAACTGTAGCAGTCTAGTTTTTATTCATCTCAAATAACTAAAAATTGACTTGCTGTAGATTCTGGTCACAAACAAGAGATGCAGAAAAGAGATCATTTGGGAACTCCCTTTGACAGCATCTTGCTGACTGTCTCAGCAGCCTGCAACTCATTTATTTGCTTGCTTGTATCTGTTTTGAGTGAGGGGAGGGTCTGTGTGAGCCAGAAACACCAATAAGAGGAATACCTGCAACTGAATCCATACTGGAGGAGAGCTCGGTGCCTTCCTCCAGAGCTTTTCTGATTTATTTATTTTTATACTACATATTCATCAAGCAATTACAAGTGTTCTTGGCTGAGAGAGGGGGATGACTCCTGTTTACAGCACACACAATCATCTATGATTAAGCAAGTTCATACTATGCTCATACAAAAGTTCAGTCTCCCACTTAGACAAGCTTTACACCTGATGTGAAGGTTTCCACTGCAACAAAGAAGCGTGTTTCTTGTCCGTGTTTTTATCCAATAGTTTCATATAGTTTTTCATATATTCTAACTCCAGGCTAAGGAGCATCAGAAAGAAAAGGTTTAAAAGCTTGAACATGTCTCCAAATTAAAATTGTGAAGCTATTGTAGACAGTTGAGGATAGCTGTGATGTATTTGTGGCAGAGAGTGTCACTGAAGAGGTTTTCTGTAACATTTTGTACTGTTTGGAGTTTCCTAAGTGTTGCAGGCTTCATGCCCAGGTATATCGGTTTGCTGTAATACAGCCAAGTGACCAAGGTGTGAAAAACTAAGGCCAGGTCAGTATCTGCCAGGATGGGATGCAGTCTCCTAGCCAACTGAGGATGGTTGGAAGTGATAATTGCTGCTATGAGAGAGCTGAATGTACTTGTGGATTCTTCTCCNATGGATGGATGGATGGGAGTGGATCATCTTCTTCTCCATGGATGGCATGAGACCTCAGGTTGGTGGCAGCAGGACCATTTCAGCTGTGGGACTGGTGTGAGTCCAGTTTGTGCTAGGCTGGACCACAGGTCACAACAAAACAAATGTTCAGCTTCCTAGATAGAGCAGTCCAGCTATCCTGATCTGACACCAGAGGTTCATGCAGACATTTGTTTACTAATATACAATAGAGGGAACTTCTTTAGAAGCATTCGTTCAAAGGAGCAAAACCAGAGTCCTTTGCTGTATTTCATTGAGACTGCTTGGTTCATGAAGAGCACAACTTGTCTGTGATTCTGCCTCTAAACCATGGTGCTAAAACCAGGATCCTTGGTGGTTTATGTTGACTGCTTGTATCTTATAAATTCTGGACTAACCACTGCAGTAATGTGATCACAACCTGGGTTACCAGTGGGTGCAGTTCCCTCAAAATTATCAGGAAGGCTGAACACATTGTAAAGAGTGGCTTAGACCAGAAATTACTTGGGATCCTTAGCTATGAGTGGCCTATGTTTGAACAAAAAACCTTTAAGGTTTTTGCCTCTCATTTCTTTATAGCGGCTTGGGTTTTATTCTTTCCCACCCTTTATCTTTTGGGCTTCCCTGAGATCAGATTGTGCATCATCCTGCAAGAGCAGGGCTCTGTCTTTTAGAAAAGATGGATTTTGAAATTGGGGTAGCTCTCTCCACCCCACTGGGATGGAGAAAACCTACTGGTAATGGGGTCCCACAGCTCTCCCCAAATCCTCCAAAGCTTCCAGATACATAAGCAAGGCCTCCACCTCACCCAGCAAGGCAGACCCTGTTCCTTTAAATGCCTCCCCATGGAGGGTGCACACTTTTCTGCTTATTCTGAACTGACAGGTTTAACATGTCGTTTGCCTGGTCACTGGAGAGAGGCACCTCTGGCAAAAGTTCAGAAGTCAGTGTTTTGGAAAGATTGGTTTGACCAGCTCTCAAGCGAGAGCAAATCCCAGACCAAAGGCAGTCAAATCTTCAACAACATTTAACTGCTGTGGTGCTGTAGCTTGCTGACATCCTTTTAACCTGGAGAGGAGTGTTCAGCGCACTTAAACCTTCAATTTTATTTATTGTTTCTTTTCTGCTTTGTTGGCAGGGGGAACTTGGGGTGAAGACAGGATGTTTTGACTTAATTCTTATTAATTAATTAGCTTGCATCTTGTTCTGGCCCAAGACTATGGGACAGATAGCAATTTTTGATCTTGCCTTGGTATCTAGACTTCTATAATATATAGCATTGCAGTAAGGATATATATTCCCTTATTGCCTCTGCAGGGTTTGTTATTGAAATGATCTTAAGATTCACTGCATCTTGTTTTGTAAAATTGTTTTGTAAAATTGCCAGGTCACAAACTTCTTCTACTCCCTTGATATTTACATTGAACGGTAACAGTTTCTTAAAAACAAGCAAACAAACAGGAGCATGCAAACAGTTAATAGCAAGTGGTGCCCAAATTACATATTTCTTAAACTCGTGGCCTACTTTACTAATCAGTTGTCATAAGATGTCAGATGGGGACCCATCACTGAAGAATTGTAGAATGCAGCCAGTGAAGCAACTAATTAGTTGGGCAGTGGCATGGAGGTGTGTGTCCCCAAGGAGCTGAAATGATCAGAGCAGGTGAAGAAAGTTTGGACAGATCGGTATCTCTGTGGTATAAAACCCAACACTTGGCTGGATTCACGGGGATGCCGAGGGTGAGGGCACCACGGGTCCTCCTCGGGGACGTGCATGGTGGGGGACTGCAGCACTGCTGCTCCAGAAAGAAAGGCAAGTCAGCTGAACGCTTGGAGGAGCATGACCTGAGATGTGCAGGGATTAGAATAGTTGAGCAGTTTCTGGTTTCATTTGGGAGAGCTGTAGCTCTCTGGTTTATTTGCCAACTCATTCCCAAAACCTTTGCTTCCCGGTCACTGCGGGAGTCGGCGTTGGGCATTTCCTGTGGGTGCCAGACAGGCCTCCCTTCACAGGCCAGCAGAGCAGAGGAACCATTTCCTCCTGATGCACCTGGGGGCAAAAGGCCGCAGGAACAAATGTAAGAACCTCTCTTGTGGACTAAAAGATGTAAAAGATTTAACACTTACAAGTGTCCCATATACTCCTTTAACACTAATTGTTTTTAAAATGTTGTGTGAGTTTCGTCCCTTTTCCCTTCATCCTGCCCCAATACAGGTGTACCCCTGCTGCACTCATGGAATTCTGTCTCCCTATTCAAACTCCACAGGTGCAGCAGGGGAACAAATCCTCTCCAAAACTCCTCCAAAGGATGAGCCCCACCACCCTGCAGGACCTGAGTGTGGGTCAGTGTGGAACACCCGGAACCCCTCACATCTGTAAGTCACTCACTTTCCCAGCAAAAATGAGGATTTCAGTTGTGCCCTCATCTCTTAGGGTAAGCTCAAACCCAGGTATTTGATTTGGGATTTTAAGTGCAACAAGTCCTCAGGAGAAAATCATCTTTTGGTGCTTTGATTTTCAAAATGCTATTGCACACTGCAAGAAGAGTCACGCAAGGTTGATGTATTAAGTATTGGTAATATTTAGCTGTCTTGCTGTACAAATTAAGGATGGCCATGTCACAGGAATTATCAGGAGATTCCCAGACCTGGAGGTCACTTTCGAGCCTTACTCTTGCAAGGGTTTGATCCAGTGCAGTAGGCTACTACCAAATCCACTGCTCAGCCTGGACCCACAGTTTCAGGACTGACCAAACCCAGGGGAAAGGATGCTGTTGGAAGACAATATGATCATGTCACCAAGGCTGGCAGACAGGTCTGGAGGATCCCTTGCACAGGTAGTGTGGACCACATGCCCTGGCAGAACCACATTCAACAAGCCCACAGAAATGCTGTCTGGAGCTGTAAAAGTAAAAAGACACCAGTTCCTTCCATCCTGTTGAATTCAGGCAAGGTACTTACTTGAGGGACAGATTCTTGATTCCAAAAAAGCTGTTTTGACCTTTAAGCTGCCAAATTCCTTCCCCCATTACCTCCCATCTTTCTTTCTAGTGTTGCACAGCTACTCTGAGTCATTGTTTATCTAATTTAATTAACATTTGCTAGTGCCTGCAACCTAAAACACTGTCTTAAAACATTTGCTTGAAAAGCTTCCTTGTCCCAGAGCTGTCATTTTTAACATGATGGATAATGGATAGAAATAATTATCCTGAACAAGGTTAGACAGCTTAAATGATTTGAGTTTCAAGGAATTAGTAAGCTTAGCTAAACATCTTATTTTTCAAGACACATTAATAATAAAAAACACAGCAATGTCTATAATGGATTTTAAAATCTGCACTCTGCTAAAATTTTTGTGATCTCATACAGGTTCAACACCTTCATCCAGGAAGGTTAAAATCAGCACATCATCTCATGTGTGGAGTCACAGAATATCATGATTTGGAAGGTGCCCACAAGCATCATGAAATCCAAGTCCTGGTCCTATACAGGACATCTCCAAGAATCACAGCATCTGTCACCATGTACATCATCAGTCCCTGCACTGAAAGCAGTTTTGAACCCCAGATAAGATGCTTCCAGGGCTGTGAGTGCTGGTGTCCAGGTCAGCTTTTCCAAGTGGGAGGGCAATACATACATGGCTCTTGGGAGGACCTGGATCCATAAAAAGTCTGTGCTGCATCTGCAGTTCCCCAGAACAGCTCTGGAACAGGCCAGAAGAAATCAGAAGGCAGAGACTTGGTGCAAACAGAGTGAGCTATTTCAGCTTTACAAAGGTGTAAGGGAGAGTGGAATTGGGCTCGCTGCCTCTGTATTATTTCCCTAGTCCATAATTTTGGGGGAAATACAAGTTTTCAATTAATCATTGACTTTTAGCTTTGAAGAAAAACAGAACTTTGGCGCTGAAATTGCCAAAAAATAAGAGTAACAATTTGCAATTGCTCCATTTCCCTCCTAGAAAGCCAGGTGCAGGCAGGCCTCTGCGGCGCTTTGCACTGCGCAGAAGTGAGCTCTCCTCCAGGGACACTCAATCCAAGGCAGACAAAGAAAACATGGAGAAAAACAAGCACCTGGCAGAGAAGTGCCAAGCCACAGGCAATGGGATATGGGAATGTCCCCTCCCTGCCCTGCTCATTGCACTGACACTTTTCAAATAATGAACCTCCTGCACCTGGTGAGATGCACAGACCTGGTGCTGTTCCCCTTGTTTTGGAGCAGGGGGGTCACATCCTGCTGCGCATCGGCCACATTAACGCTCTCAGGAACTGCCCACACATCCCACATGGACCCAACCCCAGGAGCAGAGTCTGGATTACAGGCTCCTGCTGTCTAAATTGCTAAATGCATCAATATGATGGAGATTTCCACATAAGGTAGAGGTTTTCTTTCTTTAATTTTCATTCTACAAGTTTTATATTGCTGCGGCCTTTTTAAATAAAAATCCCCACTGAAAAAAAAAAAAAGTCCCTTTTCACTTCTGAAAGAAAAAGAAAATTTTCTTGGAAAATTTACCCCCTTGGTAAAATCCAGAAGTTTTGCTTTGACCTCACTTTTTACATTTTTAGATTTCTTTTTTAAAGATCTGCATTGGGGTAGAACGATTTAAAATTCCTCCAGCAAAGTGCAGTTTTATTGCTCCAGAGGCAGCATAAAGCTGAATGGGTGGCTGTATTTCAAGCAAGGAGCTGTGGGAGAGTGCAGCTTGCAAGTGGCAATAGAGCCCAGAAATTGAACTCTAGCCTTTCTATTCAGTGCTCTTTTTATTATTAAGTCACAGAATAAGTAAAATGTTACGGGGACACTTTAAATCTACACTTGTTTGTACAGCATCCAATGAATATGTGATGGGGAAAGAAAATGAAAAATGTGGGGATGTTGAAAATAAGAAGATTGGATGCTGAAGGATCAAGTGTGGTAAATTATGATACAGTTAAATCTGTAATTTTAGCCTGAAATGGAGGAGCACAGTTTGGTGCATTCTCATGGTTGTGAGGTGGCTTTGGGTTAGGTGCTCTCTGCTTGCTCAGAGGACGGGACATCTCTGTGACATCGCAGAAGGCAGCAATGGCCAGAAGCTGCCTCAGCTGTAGCAAAAAGAACTGTTGTTTTAATATTGAAGATCCCTTTTGTTTGGATTTTTTTTCAGACTTAAAACAAAACAGTCCAGATTTGCCCAGAACTTTTGATCGTGCTGGTGAAAGTGTTGTCACAGGTGGCAAAGAGAGATGAGAGTGTGGAGCCATCATTCACACCAACATCAAGGTAGGATATGAAAGAGGTTTGGGTGGAGGATGCCTGTAGGCTGCCATTAGCACCTCTTAATGATCTGAAGCCTAAATGTCTACTTGATGGCTCTAATTTAGACTAATGAGCCTTACTTTGTTTTTAAGGGCCAAGAAGGTTCATCTGGAGTTGGCTAAGGTTCACCTGCAGGGCTATAGATATCTTTTGTTCCTTCCAGGATAAGACAGTGCAGATAACACACCACCAGCACTTACCCTTTGTTTCCTATTGGGATCCAGCCTTACTAAGTTTTTTGGGTAAGTAGCCCTATCCCGAGAAGTGTTAGCGCCTCCCAGCATGAGGAAAGCAGGAAGAGGCAACAGTGTGATCACTTTTCCAAGCAAGGACAATGAACAAGCATTCCTAACGCGATGCAGGCTGCAGTTTTAAGAAGCAGCCTGCAATTCTGAAGTCCTTGGTTGTGCTTTTGTAACCCAGGATAGGCAATAAAATGCAAATATTGCTCCTATTCCTATGTCCTTGAACAGGATGGAAGAAAAACCTGAAAAAAAACCACAAACATTTCCTTGTCTTCTGGGTTGACAGAGACCACAAATTTATTTGTTTCTCACCAGTCTAAACCAGTTCCCTGGTGACCACCACTGGCACTGGAACTTCTATACTCACCTGCTTCTTTGTGCTGGCCTCATGATGGAAAGTCATGGTGATTTCCCCAGTGGGAGGAGGTGGGAATCCCTAGGCCAAACGTGCTGGGAAAGAATGGAAATGGGAGATTGTCCTGATGTTATTTCTTACCTTGTTTTAGATATAGTTTAAATGTTGCAAATTCCTTGTAATTGTTTTTCTCTTTCTCCTACTCTGAGAAAACAGTGCAGTGCTTAATATGGTTTCCTGACTGTGTTTTTAACATGCAGTAGTGGGACAGATGTGAACACTCAGGAGCTTTTGCCTGTGTTTTCTGTGCCCCAGATGAGGAGCAAGCAGCCCATGATCTGCCCCATCATTTCTAGCGTTGTAAATAACCACAGTTTGTGTTTTCTGTGTATCAGAGATGGGTGGGTCAAATGGGGTGCAGAGAGCACTGAACACAAGTCCCATGGCAAGGAGATTGCCCCGTGTACCATGGATTAAATCCCGCTGCCTAAAAAGTGATTCCAAGGTTGTCAGTGGACTCTTGCTCCAGATTTTATGGTACCCAACACTGTTGCAGTGCTGCAGCCATAAGAAAACCAGATCTGAGGGGTGAGAAAAGCAAAGTGTACACAAAACCTATGGGTGGCAAAGGTAGTTATCCACAAACCTTCCCCATGGAGCAGAAGGAGAGCCAGCTCTGCCTTCTTATCAAAACCAGAAATCAAATGAAAGGAACCACAACCTGCACTAGGTATCTGCTCCTGGGGTTTTCCTTCCTCTAGCACCGTTGGGTTTAACTGGTGCCATTTGTTCCCCGTGCTTGTGGATATGTAATGAGGCAGAGCATTCATTATTGGGGAGCCACAACTGAGAGATGGATAATGTGGTTGGGTGCCAGTGTTAGCCTTGGCCCAGCGTAACCATCGTGTTGGCAACCTGAGTGAAATTGCTCGTGGCAAAACCAAGAGATTGGTTTTCCTTAGCAACCACTTTGTAACTGCAGAGTGAGTCCAACAAAAGCAGTAGTAAAGTATCATAATGTAGGTACATTTTTACAGTTACCAGGTCATTCTTGGAGATATATAGATATATAGATATATCTGCCTCTGTGTGCTGGGTGGTTGTGAGCATGAAGCTCTGTGAGCTGGGCTTTGGAGCATGAAGTACCTGCAGCCTCCTCCATAGCTGGAGTTCAGGGGGTGTAACAGCCTCTGCTCACACTTCTTGGTTGGGAGGAAGAGCTGTTTTGCTCCCTGCCTTTTGATCATGTTGCCTGGCCAATTCTCGGCAGAACTCTGTCATCTCCTCCCATCTGATGGGACCTTTGCTTCTAGCCTGCCCCATGACTGTGTGAGTGGAGCATTTGTGGTTGTCCTGCCAGGATTTTGGCCAAATACCATGGCAGAAAGTGCTCTTAAACACATTAGGCAGCACTAGTGAAAACAGGTATAAGCACAGAAAACTGCTGCTAATATAGATGTATTTTTAATAGACAAAATGCCGAATGATTGTGGTGAGTGTTCTTTGGTCATGTACTGACTCTTCTGCCTAGTGCATGATGTGTAAAGCAGATTTCTGGGTGTTTGGGGTTTTTTAATTGAAGAAAAAGGAAGTTTCCACATGAAAACTTCAAGTTTACTGTGGAAAAACCTTACAGGGGTAATCAAAATGCAGCACTGTGTTCTGGGATCACACCAATGTGCCAAGGTCCAGCAGCTTCAGCTGATGTCCTGATCTCAGAACATCACAGTGTCCCATTGTATGTCCCATCCAACATAAACAGTTGTGACTTGATTTTTCTTCTGTAAGAAAACCTCAGTGTTCCAACATTTGGCTGAAAACAAACACCAGTTAATGTTCTTTATGTTTATTAAATAGGAAATCAGTGAATAAGAAAAAGAGTGTGAAAAACGTTCTATAATAATTTCAGATTTTGTTGATAATGACATAGATCCTTGCCCCAAAATTTTAAATTCAAGCAACTAGCCAACTTATGCAATATTTAGAAAATGTGTGATCTTCTGATTATTCCAGTGGAAAATGTTTAGGAATTTGCAGAGCAGTCTCTGTGGTGATTTAGATGTAGGGATTCATTCAAGCATCTGCTTAGGTCCTGTTGATGCTGTAAGACCTAAATCCCATTCCTAAACAGCAGTGCTTTCCCAGGTGAGGATGCAGGTTGGAAAAGTGCTTCCCTCTTGGGTCTCTTTCAAGTTTTTCTCACCACTGCTCCTGCACTGGGGTGGATGTTCAGGGGGAGGGAGTAATTTCCCTAAACATCTCCTGTTCCCTGCAGCTGGATGCAGTCTTGGCTGTGAATTGGACACAGTCCTCATGGTTTAGGAAGTGGTTCCTGTAAACCCAGAACAAGGCTAATTTCAGGTTATTAGAGTTTTGGCTCTCAAAGCCTTAGTTCCTCTCTCTGCTCAAACACTGGCAGGTGGGTTTGTGAGGTTGTTCCTTGTGCAAACAAGGAGAATCATTGAATCCTGCAAAACTGCCCCACTGTTTGACCAGGGGAAGTTGGGTAGGGCACTCGCCGTGTCTCTCTGCAGAGTTTTCTGTGATTTTCAAAGGACAGTTGACTTTTTCTAAATTTAAAATGTATTTCTATGGAAACTGCAAAGCTAGAAGAATGATTTGAAAAAGTTTCTTGCCTAATGGCAGCCCAGATAATGGCAATAGACAGCCACACAATGATGTGTGGGATATAGAATCACAGGATCCTCATATGGTTTGGCTTGGAAGGGATCTTAAAGATCTTCCAGGGGGGAAACCTTCCATGAGACCAGGTTGCTCCTGATCAAGCCTGGCTTTGGACACTTCCAGGAATATGTCATCCACAGCTTCTCTGGGCTATCTGTGCCATAGCCTCACCACCCTCACAGGGAAGAATTTCTTCCTAACATCTCACCTTCCCTCTTTCAGTTTGAAGCCATTCCCCCTTGTCCTGTCACTATAATTCCTGATGAAGGAATATCATCCAGACTATAATGTCCCCATCACCCTAAACAGTTGAGCTGCAGGTGTGGGCAGGTGGAACAGAGGACGTATCCAGCATTCTCCGCTCAGCCTGCACATTCTGTGCATGGGATCATGGGCAATCACAGCCCCTGGTGATGGGAAATAACTTGAACAAACTGGAACTAGGGAACTGAAACGGGATGTGATCAAAGCACCCGGATGAGCAAAGCCTGCCCTGCACTTGGTGCAAAAACTGCAGCATGCCCTTGTCTGGGCGCAGAGGTCGGTGGTGGTGCAGTGCTTCCCCAGCAGTGCCTGCATGGAGACTATTTCCGACTCCCATAAAAATCTTTATGTCTCTGTGATCAGGATTCGGTGATGCAAATTTGCTGTGTCAAAGGAAGATGCCGCTGTAAATGAATTAGTACAAGAAGAACTTCTTATTTAAGAAGTGCTGACTCTGCACTCTCCCCTATGCCCTCGCTTTTAAAATTGAAGCCTGGGTTTGCTGCTTGCTATGATCTATATTTAGATACTTATAAATGAAGTTTTGCAGTCACATGGCTGCATTCTCGTACAGCTTCATGAAGCTGTTTTTTCGCATTACAGAGATTTATACGTTTGCGTTTACATATTGCAGGTGTTTCCATAGAAGGTTGGTGTAGACACAATCAGGATGGCCTGAAAGAAAACGGAGAAGTGCTTAAAATGTTACTGAGTGCTCTTACAAATATCATCCTGGGGCAGAAGAGTGAAGTCACTGCACAAGTGAGGGAGCACAGACAGGTGGGATTAATGGATGTGGGGTTTTTCAGGAGCGCACCTCCCTACAGAGGGTTGAGCTGGGCAAGAGGACAGCATCCCTTTTGGGATATATCTTGTGCAATGCTCCCAGTAAACTGCTGGGCCCCCAGCAGAATATTTCAAAGTGTCACAGAGTGCTGCAGTGCTGAGCTCATGCTATGTAAGTGATAGCCTGATGAATTACGTGCTGTACACATCACACACAAATCCTGTCCCAACCAGCCATGGAAGAGGAGATAGCACTCTTGCTGGTATGTCCTCTGCTCCAGGAACCTTGCCAGGAGGACACACCATAATTCATGCTCTGCTGATGCTTTATAAAAGTTGCAGCCTGTACTTTGGCTGCTGTGATGCTGATCCCAGCATCCATGTCAGCCTCCAGCCCCTCCACGCCTGGTGGATGACTGCAGTTCCCTGTGCCTGTCCTGGGAAGGCTAACTCATTAACTGGCCCTTCAGCTGGCACAGGCAATCCAGGCAGGCAGTCCTGCCTTGCCTGGCCTCAACATCGCATCCCACCAAGGGTCAGGGCTCTCCCTGCTTTCAGGCAACCCCCAGCCTTGCCCTCATGGCTGCAGAAGCCTACAGCTCAATGCTGAAAACAAGGTGGGAACTCATAGGGCTTCTCCTTAGCCTAAGAACCCCTTTAATCTCTGCTGAGTTCCAGCTATCAAAAGCAAAGGATTATCAGCACTTGATTTATCCTGGTTTGGGGCTCACCATAAAGCTGTAATGCAGCATCTTCCATGAGAAAATGCCTGAGAAACCAGAAGTTTCATGCAGGGAAGGAGCAGACTGACAGTATGGGATGATAGGGCAATTCCATGCAAAGCTAAAACACTCCTGAAACATTGAAGGGGAATGGCAGGAGTTTGTGCAAGAATGGTGAGAAAGAGTTTGGCTGTGGGGAAGAGTAGTTTCTTGCACTCTTCATCCCCTTTTCCGTGGTGGGCTCTGAGCCTGGCCTGAGGAAGATGCTGTGGACAGGACAAGGCAAGGTGCAACACGGGCAAGGAGGGCGGCAGCGTCAGGAGCAGCCAGGCAGGTGACTATCCGGGCCAGCACACCCAGAGGTGCCAGTCTGACCTTTTTGGAGACTTTTGCCTTTTTAGCGACTTCTTGGGGAGCTAAAAATCCCCAATTTCCGGGGGCCACAGACCAGGCCGGGTGCTGTCCCAAATGTGGGTCAAGAGTGACACCCTGTGGACAAATTACTCTTCTTCGTAACCTCACAGGATTTCTCGCCTGATGTTTTTCGTCTGCCTCTTTATTCCCCCTTCCCAGAGTTTTCCTTTCCCAACTCTCCTCCTTTCCCAACCCAGGTGTTGCGGCTGCGAGCCCCGCGATGCTCAGGGACCGGCGTATCTCATCCCCTTAAAAGTGCGGGCTAAGGGAATGAGACCGAAATCCCCCCTTCCCTTTTGTTCCTCTTTGCTTTCCCCTCGCTTTTTATAGTTGTTTCCCCCCCATTTATACTGAGGTTCGGCCCTGCAGCTCAGCGAGGGGCTGCGGCTCCTGCCCCGCCGCGGTCCCCCGGCTCCGCGGCCGCGCAGCTCCACAACCGGAGCCGGGGGCGCTCCCGGGGCTCATAAATCTACTCCCTGCTCGCAAAATTTGGCAACTATGAACCCGGTTGTCTGTTAAACTGGGAGGAAAACCGTGTGGGCTTCCCCTCAGCAACCCTCCGTGTCCTCCACAGCTCCACAAGCCGCACCCCGGAGTGAGAATTCCTGCCCGAACGGTAAAACACCTCCAAAAAAAGAGAGAGTATTTCAAGAACTGCTTCTCCTCTGGTCACTCCAGTGCTCCCTTCCCAATCCAGGAACCGCTGGGGTTGCACCGTACTGTCCTGACTTTCGTGGTGTTATTCCCAAGTGTCCCAGAACAGGCTGATTGACACCAGCTGACAACCTGGAGAGGGTACAACTCTTCTATTTTAAGCAACAAATAATTTAGTTTTATATCGGTGAGAAATTCCTCATCACTCATTTAATTATGCGGCTCTAAAAGAAGCCATAACCTCTTGGCACACCTGAATGCTGGGTGTGGTGAAGAGAAGGGTGTCAAATCCTTCCAAAAGTTTATGTCCTTTCTTACCCCCAGCAGTTTAACCCTGCCAAGACTGCAAAGAGCAGAATATCCATATATCCGAAACAGAGCCTGGATGGAGATTCCTGAATGTCCGCAAAAGCAGCAAATAAAACAGCAGTAATTCTTCCCAATGACATTTATATGCTGCCATTAACTCTGCTTTAGTTAGTGTAGTTTAGGGCTTTTAGAAAACATGACTTCAGCTGAAACAGCTATTGTAGGTTTCTGCTGAGAGGAGCTGCAAGTTTCACCTGGACTCCTGCACAGACTCTCTGCCATTTCTCATTGTATTCAAAATCCTGGAGAGGAAGAGGTATCCTAAATCAAAAAGTGATACTTTTATGCCCTTATGCCATTCCCAGTACTTTCTAGGCCTGAGTATTTGCATCTTTGTCAGGTGAAAAGAGAAAGATCAGATTTCTTGTCCAGCTTGGGCATGCTCTAAGAAATAAATGTAGAAAAGCTTTAAAAAATCTGCATTGTTCTGGAAACTAGCTAGAGAACATCCAAAGTGGGAAGATCCACCAAGTAAAGGATGTGGGGAAAAAAAGCAGATGACTAGGTTGGTTGGTTAGTTGGTTCACCAAGCAAACAGTGAAGGTTGGAAAAAACAGAAATTAGAGATCCCAAAGTGAGCACAGGGAGCCATGTGCCGTCTCCAAGATGTGGTAAGGCTGAAAAATCCCTTTTCTTTTTACGAACCAAAGCCACACCTTGGTGGGAAACATTTCATGCCAAGTTCTGCCTCCTTGGTTCAGGTCAGGCTACTCTGCCTACAGAAAAGTGTCTTCTTCTTGTGTCCCTTTCAGTGTCATGGGGGAGCAGTACAGCCATTCACATGAGGAGGTGATACAGTTCACCCCAGAGGTGACTGCAGTTCACAGGAAATTTATGGCTTGAAGTCTCCATCATTTTATTAGATGGTATTGCTAAAGATGTGCAGCCCAAAGTCTGCCTTGCACCAGGAACCTGGGGGGAACAGCCCAGCTACAACAACTCTTGGCAGAGTTAGAAACAGGGTCAGGCCATGAGGGCCCAGCTTGGAATTTAAATTTGGTCTACTTGAGGTAAATAAAATAACTGCACTGCCTAGTTTGCAAAGGATCATTTACTTTTCTGGAAAGGGGAGTATATTTTTGGAAAGTGTACAGGCATCTTTCAAGATGAAGGGCTCTGTGTGCAACAATCAAGTTTTTACTTTTTGATTAGCAAAGCTTTATAAAGAATTTCAATTCTGAATTGCTAAACAAAGAAACTATACAAGCCCCAGATGAGATTTAAACAGTTTCCAAAAGACATTAAGAAAAGAGAAAAATACTGGGCCACATGTTTTTTCTTATGTCTCTTGAGTCCATTTATTCCAGACATCTGACATGCAATTCAAATTTCCAATAGTTTTAGGTAACCATGTCCAATTTAGAAACCACAGCCCTCAGCTAAGCCTACCTACCTCCCAAATCAATCCAGAAACCAGAGCACTTGCTGATATTCTGCACTTTCAGCCTTGCAGAGCTTTGCTATATGTGTGCCACACATACTTGGGTTGAGTTTTTTGGCTCTGTGCAATCCATTTAGATGCATTTCATAGACCTGCAGTCAGTGGTCACAGACAGATAAATTATAACTCCTAATGGAGAGCCTGTTCATGCTTTCAGAGAGTAAAACCACTATAAAATTGATCTCTTTTGAGATGCCTTTGACAGTGGTGCTTGTATGGCAGTTCGGATGAGACGGAAGCAAAGGGCTCCCTGTGGATGAAGAACTAATGAGTTTTATTTCTGGCTCCGAGACTTGGGCTCATTTCTCGACCTTTCTGTGCCTGAGAGTTTGTATCTCAAAAGTGGAGATAAAGCAAGGTCTTTTTGATAGGGAAAGACAAATTACAATGGAAGTCCCAAATTCAGATATGGGCAGATAATGTCCTGCAATGTGCTCTTTCCTAATTGCCTGCAGGAACCTCCTTGGTGAGGACTGAATCATGTTTGGGAGGAGGTAAGTTTGGCAAGGGGTGCATTAGGTGATGGTTTCCACACCAACCTTCTCACCTCAGTCCCTAAAACCTGGCTCATCCAGCCCCACAGACCCCAGCACTCTGACTGCGCTCATCATTCAGGATGTGCCCCTCCTGCAGAGGTTGGCATCAAAAATCCTCCCTGCCAGGGCCCCAAGGAAACAGTAGATGGTCAGGTGGTACTTCCAGGAGATCTTGGTTGAACAAAAATTATGGAGCAGGTTCTGTACTGCTCTCAACATCAGAAGAGACTGATCGGCCTCCAGCAGCGAATCCGGTTTGGCTGTAAGTGGCCATCACTTTATCCTGTAATCCCTCATTCATCTTATTTATTTTTAGCTTTCCAGTTCTCTTTCCAGAGGGAGCACTTGTATGCACTCACAAACTCTGCAATTGGGGAAAAAAATAGGATTTGAATCAAATTTATTGCTGTTAATTCCTTTCATAGACATCATGAATCAGAAGGGGCAGTTAGAGGTGACGAAATGCCTGTTCATCCACAGCCTTTGACACCACTGATCAGAGAAGGGGCCAGCAGTGGAGCTGGTCCCTGGTAGGATTTAGGGGCTGGGAACATGGGAAAGCAAAGGGGAGAGTTGGAAAAATCTCTGGACAGTTTTGTTGTTCCTTACAGTTTTCCTAAGCACGTCCCCCATTCTCCTCCCTGCAGAGATGATCTGAGCAGAATATCCTTCCTTAAAAATCAAAGGAATAAACGAGACAATAGAATTAATTAAGACATTCTCTGCTAACGCCTCGTTTGGGGTGATATTTATGTCCTTCAAAACCTCTGGTGCCAATTGCCACAGCCCCACTGACTTGGGAGGATAACCCTGATTTTAAGGACAATCTCTGCAGAATGCAATGTATTTTAAGCAGAAAACAAGTGGCCAGATTATGGTCCCCCAGTGCAAACACAACAACAGACTTTCTTCAGCCTCTATTTCTAAATATACCAGGGCTGTGAAGCAAAGAGGAAAACGCTGAGTCTGCTAAAAACTGTTCAGATTCTTGTGGGTGCTTTGGAGGAGCTGATACACAATTTTGAGGCTGTTCTTTCTGCTGGCAAATTAACAGCTTAGAAAAATTACAGTGGGGGGGAGGGAAAAAAGGAAAAAAAAAAGGAAATGCTATTAATGAAACAGAACAATGAAAATCAAAGCTAAAGATGGAAGGAACTGAGTGGGCCCCATCCAGTTCATTGCCTGCTAGGCTGGATTTCTGCCTATAGTAATTTATGCCATAGCCTTGGAAGTGAAAACAGATTTCATTTACTACTGAACAGTACTACTCTGTGTAGAGAGAGTTCGTGGCCTCGCAGCGTTTCTGAGAAGGTATTGTGGGATTATTGCTCTCACTTTGCAGATGGGCCTGGTAATGCTGCTTGAATTCTTAAATTTAGGCTCTGGTGAGGGCGAATCTGAATTAGGACTCGAGTGTCTGAGGACTGTGTCCTGCTCTCATATGGCCTGGCCACTGTAGGAAGAGTTGAGATCCTTGAGGTCTCAATTAGCTCCACTGTTCATGTGTGCAAGGTTCTGCATCAGGATCATCTCTTGCTCCAGGGATTTATCCCTCAAGGGTTTGAAGAGAAAGTTGGACATAAGATGTTCCTCCAACTTTAAATACGCCTTAAAGGAGAGAAGTACTCTGAAACTCTTGGCTTACTTTCCTTTTTCACTAGTCTGGTACCAGGCAGAGCCCAAAAACACCTCCTGCCCTTCCAACAAACATCAAGACAGAGGATGGTGAGTCCCTGCCTGCCCACATCGCCAACACTGCCACAGGCACAACCTTCCTGAGAGGAGTTTGGCAGTGAAAATGCACATGTTCAGTTGAGGAAGAAAAAAAAAAAAAGGAAGAAAACAGGTAAAATTAGCATTTGGAGAAAAGTTCCTGCAGAAAAAACCTATATGTTTCCCGAGAGCCAAATGAAAAAAAAAAAATCCCAACCCTCAAACCCAAGCTTGCAGAGTCTGCTGTAATTTATGATTTACCATATGAATCTAACTATAGAACTTCATTTAAAAATTTTATAAAGATTGTAAATCTACAGTGAAATGTTCTAGGGACAATCTGCTGGCAGAAACCTACTCTCCAGACTGACCTGTGGGGGAACCAGCTTGTCAAGGGCTTGATCCAGAGCCCATTGAAGACAATGGAAATGCTCTCATTGACGTCAGTGGCCTTTAGATCAAAAAGCCCCCGAAGCTCAGCATGGAAAAATGAGTCCTAAGGAGAAGCAAACTGCTCTAATCAATAGATGTTGCTGGATGAAGGTCTTTAACAATATTTTAATAAGCCATGATGAGCTCCTCTGGACAATTTTATTTGGTATTGTATGTATCTTATAATCTTTCTCCTGAAACTTTTAATGGAATTTATCTCACTGGAGAATTTGGGAGAACATCTGCTGCAAATGATGGGTAAAGACATAAGCTGTTGTGGGTGGGGTGAGCCTCAGGAGGTTCACAGTTTGGGTTTGGCTTCTGCTTCAGATTCTTATCTGAACTGTACAGATCTCCCGTGGCTGCAAAAATTGGACTGGAAATCACAAGAGTACGAGCCTTCTTGTGAGATTTCCAGCACTTTTCTTATGGTTTTGACTGAACACCAGATGTGGAAAAAATATTTAACAAAACTGGATGCAGTTTTTTTCACGTCTGGTTCTAAAAAGAGATGAAGGTTCAGGAATCTAATTTTATCCTTTCCAGTTTCACTCCTTGGTAAGATTCTGTTCTAGTTTTTAAAAAAAATAAATGCAGTTTAAACCCAAAATACAACTATTGCAACTAGTCCCCAAAGAATCGTTCAGGTAGATGAAACTCCAAACATTACATTGACTATGAATTAAATCCTTATGCCTTTGGCAAGTGGAGTGCAAAGAACGACCAGGGTGAATGGTGACCATTAGGAAACATCCACTAATGCTCTTTCCTTTCAAAGATTATTTTTATTTGCTTTGCATGCAAGCCTACTTGCATTTTTGACCCGTTCCTGCCTGCTTCCACTATAAAATCAAGCTTTTAGGCTTTGCCTAGCCCAGATATTTTTGAGAATACTTGAGCAATTCTGCTTGCCATGTGGAATTTTTAAACCAGAATTCAAAATGTCCTGTAAAGCTAATAGATTTTGCAGGCTGCAAAATGCACAAACCTGCATTACCTTTTGGGTGTAACACCAGTACTGGGATGCCGAGCCACTAATCAATGGCATGTTCTTCTAATCCAGATGTTCCACATGTTCTTTGTGGACCATTCACAGCTGGAAAGGAGGGTCATACTAGCTAGTTTGGAAGGTTTATTAGCTGGTTTGCTGTAGTTGTAATGCCTACTCACATTTGCATTTAAACTGGTGGCCTTTCATCAGAGGGGAACAAAAGGTTTGTTTTAAACCAAATAGTGAAGGTAGGTTAGGAGAGCTCTTAAGTCACAGGAAGATTTCACAGCATGTGTAGGCAACTTTGGGAAGTAGAAAATGGCCTGAAGTGAAGTGAATGGCCTGTCTTGAAGGATTTTAATCACTAGCATTGGGAGTAAAGCTGAGCAACAGACAGTCAAACAAATCAAGTGAGGAAAACAAGTTTAAAAGTGGCACTGACCTCACTCAGATATTTTATCACTTATGATTGATCCTGAATTTTTTGGTCTCAGTTCAGAACAGCAAGTTTGTCCCTGAGGGGTATATAAAGGCCAGGCCAAATGGAACTGAGCTGGAACTTCTTTCAAACTCCTCATTTGGTGTGTAATCTCACATCCAAATCAAACAGGACAGATGAAAAAGTGGAGTATTATGTCATCCAGAATCTGTGGAACAGTGAGCTGTAGCTCCGGCGCCTGAGGAGACTGTCTAGAACTCACCATGTCTTGTCATTTCACTGCATTTTTGGCAATATTGGGAAGTTTTCTCTAAAGATCTAGAGCCAAGTTTCCTGTGAAAATCCACTGTCATTTAACAAAGAGCAAATAAACCAATTAATAACAGGAAGAAGCAGCTCCAAAGCATGGACACCAACACTGGAAAAAGATAGGGAAGAAAAACCCCAGGGTTTATTCTTAATCCTACTAATTTGGGGGCAAGAAGGGGCTCTGGGCATGTCTCAGAGATTTTCTAGATATGTCTTTGGGCGTGGAGAAGGAGTGGTTTGGGAAGTGAGATGTGCTAAGGCCTGTCAGTGCCTCTACTCCTGGTGGAAATGGGGCTCCCGGTGCTGTTGAGCACAGGGAAGGTTTTGTGCTGGGAGAAGCAGCTTTCTCAGGAGCCAGTTTCTGTGTGTGCATGGGGAGGTACAATCATTCAGCCTCTTCCTAGTGGTCTAGGAAATGTCCCAGGATGGGCCCTTCAAGAAAAATCCTGGGTTTTGAAATGCAACCTGGGAGAATGCTAAAAACGGCTGCAGAAAAGTGTAAAGAGCTCTCCTACTCCTCTCCCCAGGCTTTGCTCCCAGGGCTGTACCTCCAGCCCATGTGGAAATAGTTACCTCCAAATAACACATCCTGCGGGACTATTTCTGGTCATTTCACAGAAGCCTTATTAAAAAATAGAGAGTTTATTAACCTGAGATTCAGGGACTGGGCTTCATGATGGAGGCTGTAAACTCTCAGCCTATGGCTCAGTTTTACAGGGATGATTTGAGGGTTGGAAAAGGAAATCTTGTGGAGAGGGCTTAAGGAGCTCCATTTGGTGAACTTAGCAAAAAAAAAAGCACATCAGGCAGTGCCCTGACTCTGGGCAGTAAATGCTTTTGGAGGAAAAAATACCACATACAAAAGGGCTTTATAGTCTAATGGGGGAAAAACATAACGAGATGCAATGGCTGGAAATTTAAGACAGACAAAATTGAGAGATTGGGAAGGGAGAGGGGGCAGACTGTTGAAGGGGGCAGGGGATTTGTCATCCTTTAGCATCTTGAAATCAGAACTGGAGGCCAGCCCAGATGACTGGTGAAACATATAGTAGTAGGCTCAATTAGCGAGTGAATGTGTGAAATTATTTTCTTGGGGATTTATATTGAGCGTTAAACTAGATGATCTGAATTGTCCCTTTCAGCCTTAAAAATGGAGGAAAGATGCCAGAAGAGGAGCTAAATATCCAAATTCTACCAAACTGCAATAGCTCTGGAGCCTCTGGGCTCCTTTGGAAATGGTGTGAGTGAAAGGGGAAGGGCTATTCTGGGCAACGGGTATGTGGAGGGACAGACAGAATGAGGGATGCCATCACATGCCTCCAGCACAAACCCAGTTGTAGCTGCTTTTCCTTCTTGGCCCCCCCAGCACACTTTTCTTTTTTATATGTTTTATTTTTGAAACTAAAAATACATCCTCGGAGGCATTAGTCACTCTGCCCACATATTAATAAATTGCATAATGATGCCACCAAGCATCCAAAAACCTTTCAAACTGTTATATATTATTTCTTTCAATAATATTCTAAAAGGCCAGTGAGGCTTAATGGAGCCACATGGTATTGTATTTAATCCAGAAATCTGGAACTGTCTAAAATCTCATATATAAATTAGGATAATATACAATATGTTTTTTCATTTAATTTGGTTCTCCCCATTTGGGTAAGCTATAACTCTGTAAGGCTGTGTCTTTTGCAAGGGATTTTTGCCTACCAAATTGTAGATTCGTAATGTTGCTCTTGCCTTTAATTGCCTGGGGCTGTTCCCCATAATAACTCAGCCAGTCCTTTGCCAGCTGAAGGAAGGTTTAATGGAACCACAGTTTAATTGGGCAAAGTTTAGAAGTTATGCAAGTTACAAAGTTTTCCTTACGGCCTCTCCCGCACGGCTCCGTTGGCATTGCTGCAGGGAATGTCACTGCTGTGCCATGGAGATGGTGACCTCGGCAGAGCACTGGGCACTGATTTGCAGGTGGCTCCTTCTTGACTCTCCTTGGACTCAGCTAGGTGTCTGGCATTTACACACAAGAATTTTTAGGACATCAGGAGCCACTGAGTAAAAAAACCCAAAAGTCCAAATATTTCCTACGCTGGAAAAACATAAGGGCTTTCTTTCAGTCTGGGGTTTGGGTATGAGGCTTGCTTTCATTAGTGTCACCTCTGGACAGGTCCACCTCTCCTGTACAGTGTCTGCAGAAGGTTTTCACATATTCTGTCAAGCCGTGGCAGATATCTCAGGCTATGAGATAAGGGGTCACTAAATGTTGCCTTTTCCTCCTTTCTTTTCAAGCTCCCTTCATGCTGTTGGAAGTTCTGGCTATGACTGCACCAGGGTGGAACAAGACTGTGAAACAGGAACTAAGTGAGGACCACAATTCAGGTATCTTCCTTTTCTTCTTATAATCTGTGAACCCAGTAACCTCAAAAATTGCTGGTTTTTGAGCTAAAGTGCTTCAAGAAATGGAGAGAGAAAAGTGTACGTTCTTGGGTGTGTTCTGCTCTGCAGTTTGTCATCCTGGAGGAGAAGAAAGCCAGGTGTGGAAACAAAGTGAATGAGATGATTTCTTGCAGGGTCAGTGGAATAGATGCAGCAGAGGTGCTGAAATGTGGGGCATACCTTTCGTCTGAGGGAATGCGTAGGAGAATTAAACACGTTCTGGAAAGCAAGGGGCCTGTGCATTATGAGTGAACAACTCTGAATCATATGGGCCCAGGTTTTGGTTGATCAGATGAATAAAACCTCTTTCAAGAATTAATACCTCTGCTCATCATTTCTAGTGGTTTGGGCTTTTTCAGCTGGCTTTTAATTTTGTTTAGCTTTGTCAGGACGAGACCTGACTTTGAGCAGGGATATTCTCAAGGCTGTCATCTGGTTTTGACAAATTTTTGGTATGAGCAGTGTGTACAGAGGCCCCGTGTTCTCCCCATGCCTACAGGATTTTTCCAGTTTTGGGAAGCTCTGTGATAGATGCCTTTAAATTCCCAACCCTCCCTGGTTTCTTTCTCTCCCTTCCCAATGCCCTGCTCACCAGAAGTGCAATCCACATCTTTCTTGTCACTTGACTGATTATGTACAAAGCTGCTTGGCTCCTGTGTCCCAGCTCCTCTCCAAACTGGGATCTGCATTGCTGCTGCACAGATCAAACTGCACTTGTAATTAGCATCTCGAGGTGCTTTATTGAACACCAGATTTGTTAAACTAAGAGTTTCCCCCCTAGAAACATCTGGGTGACATAACCAGACGTGTGTTGGCCTCACAAACTCTGTCATGGAGGGCAGATTGGGTCACAGCAGGATGCACTGCATGGGAGGGAGGAAGATTATCCATGAAATTTCCTAAGCAGAAGCTGTGCAGAGAAAAACAGGAGTGAACCTGAGCTCTTGAGGCCACCACAGCCCTGTCACCTCTGCCCAGGAGGCACTGAGCTGTATTACACCTTCCCCACCACCTCTGTCCCCTCCTGGGTCCTTCGGGACCCACAGGGAAAGGCCAGGTTTGCTCCTGGGGCATTGGTCCAACCCTTGTAAAACGTTATTGTAGGGGTCAAGTGAAAACTGACTCATTTTTGAGCAGGAGAACAAGGTCATTTTCTTGTAGCCCAGTAATTCCCTCATTTTTTATTAGTGTTGTTATAAACCAACTTCTCCGAGGTGCTGGGACTTCGCCTATATTGCATCCCTGTTCCCATCCGGTTCCAACAATAAAACCCTTGCCTTTTTTGATCTCTGGCTTTCATGCTTGCTGACACACTCTGGAAAATTTAAGAAGGGCGCAAGGAATGGGTTAGTCACACTTGTTAATATTTATCCCATTGCAGAAAGAGCAGGGCTGACCTCAGAGCTTGGGCTTTGGAGAATAGTTATGAGAATGATTCCACCCAGCTGAAACGAAATCTGCATGCAAAGCTCGTTTGGTGCCTGGAAAGAGCTAGAAGGAAATAAAGGTCTTAAATGATATATTTCCGCAGTTAACGTTTTGTCCTGTTTACAGAATCTCACCAGAATACTGGGGGTTTTGTTTTGTTCATATGTTTTTCATAAGGATAAATATCCATGCAGTTTAAACATTTTCATTACACTCAGACAAGAAGGAGGATGTGGGATTGTTTTTTTCGGTAATTGTTAATCTCCATTTTTTTAATGTTATTTCTTAAAAAACGCTTCAGAAATAAAACCTCAGGTAAATCAAAGAGATGGCGAAAGTAACTCTCTTTAATTATTCTTAGAGCAATTTTGAGTAATGTAGGTTAAATTAAAAAAATATACAAGCAAGATATTTTGGCTGGGAAGTATGTGTAATGTATGAACAGCAGGAAAAAAAAAAAGCCTTCCTTTCTAAATAGAAAATCTTTGAAAGTAACAGGGGGAAACTGATGGGAAGGGCTGAAGTCCATATATTCCCACCTCCTCCGCCTTGTGCTCTCTTAAAGGTGAGCTGCAAAATGCAAAAGAGAAATGTGTTAAATTCAGATGACTCGCTCGGGTGTCAGGAAGTGGCTCGAACAACCACACGAAGTTAACTAACACATTCCCTTTTCTTTTTTTTTTGTTCATCCCCTCCCTCCCCTGCTCTTCTTGTGAAATCTGTTTTTTTTTTGCTGCTGTGGTTTCTGCCTCCAAGCAGGAGAGCAGCCACTTGTCCACCCGAGCAGCACCCCGAGACCCCTCCCCATGGCTTGCAGGGAGCCAAGAATTTCTGGGAGGATTTTCCAGAAAGTAAGAAAGGAGGAAAATTTCAGAAAACGTATTCCCGATCTAAACAGTCTGGCTGCAGGAGAAATGAGATTAGCTCTGAGGGATGGCATGTTGAGCTTGTGTTGCTTTGCTGCCCATCTTTTGTGGGGTCAATCCATCTTATTATCATCCACCTGCTCTGTTCTAGGTCTTCTGCAGCAACATGGTGCCTGCCATCCATGGGGTTGAGTATCCTGGTTTCAGGAACCCTAAATGTCACTAGTGCTGTGTCTGTCAATGACTGCCTTCAGTTGAGGCACAGAGAGAAGCAGTTCGATGTTGGGAAAGGATTTTGGAGCTGCAAGCAACAGAATTTGGTTTGCAGTTGGATGTGTGTGATGGGAATAAGTCTCATTTAGAAGACCTTGAAAGTGGTTCAGATGACCAAAAGANAGACCTTGAAAGTGGTTCAGGTGACCAAAAGAAAGTTGGAAAGGCAAGACCCCCATATCCATCAGAAATAGTGCCACTGCCCTTTGCAATTACTCCTATCCCATGAATCAAGAGCCCTGCAGAGCCTCACAAAAAGGCACAGACACGTGGCTGTTTCTCATTACCTTCCCCCTTTCCCTCTGGAAATGCTTCCTGTGCCTTTTGCCCACAGCTTGGCAGTAGGTGTGCTAAGGAGAAGGTTTAAATCTAAGTGGAAGGGGGTTATCTGATTTAAAGTAAGTAGATTTTTTTCATTTCAAATGGCAACTCACAGAGCCCTGCGCATTACCTTGCATCAATATAATACACACACACACATGTCATACATTTATGCCTAGGATATAAAAATAATAAATTATTGCAATGCTGTGTGTCTGCATGGAGCTAATTCATGTAGTACAGCATGTTTATCAAAGGACACTCCTAATTGCATACTGGTATTTTTTTAATTAGTCATTAAGTTGTAAGACTCTGTCTCTCTGCTGATTTATGTTCTCCTTATTTACAGTGTGAGTGACTTCTGCAGCAATTTCTGATTTTAGTTTTCTATTCTTTAACAATACACAAGATTTCAAAATTGGGTTGTTTTTTGGGGGTTTTGTTTTAAGAATAAGCCAAATTATACATTTGAGACTCTTTAACCAAGAAAAACCAAAATAGTGTATGAAAACAATGGTTGTTCTGCCTCTCTTAGGGACACTTTTGTTCTGTTTTCCCCTCTAACAAATTTATCAGAACTGTTCATTCTCTGTTACAGCCAGAGAAAAAAAACGAGGGTTTGGAAACACATCTATAGTTTAGTCTCTGGAAGGCAAGTAGGTAAATTGAAATAAAAAGAGAAAATTAATAGGAATTTGCATTTCTCCTTTGGGAGAAAGATAAAATGAATTTGAGAAAGAGGTTCTGCTCCTACTTAGTGTTGAACTTGATGAAGTCACCCAGCTGATCATGGCTCAGTGGAGGAGGCGCAGCATTTGATAAAACCACAGCAAAGGGAATTCAAGCAGCAATCCCCTTGCAAGAAGAGGGGTTATTAATGCTGAGGATCACTGCTCCTTTGGGGGTTTAGCTTTATTTTTTCTTTCTGGTGCAAGCAGTTGTCAGCAATGGAGAGAAGTTAATACAACAGTGTGGGGGCTCCAGGCCAAATGCACAGAACATCCATCTTCAGGCACTTGTGGAAGTGTTTAGGATGTGTCTCTTGTGTCCTCCTCCATCAGGAGCAGCAGTGGTCCATGTCTCACCAGTGGATGCTCCCAGTTCACCCTCAGAATCACTGGTTGGTGACATCAGAATTCCCGAGCCACAGGACATGGTGACAAGCCCTGGGCTGATGAGCCCAAGGTTCTGCACACTATGATGTCCACGGTGCCTTCAGCTTCATAAACCTGCTACCCTGCATCATAAAGTCATAAAACCCCCAAGAACCTGCATTTTCCCCTGCTCCTTTCTTATTCAAAATGAAATAACAATTTCCTCTTCACATCCTGCTCTGGCAGCCCAGTGGAAAGACAGTGATCTTGTACTGCACCATCTTACCCGGAACTGTGAGGTGATAGCTGGTTGTTGCAGGAGATGAGAAAAGAAACTGATTTAGTCAAGGGTTTTCACATCAAATGTTGACGCCAAAATATGTTCTTGCACATAGCAGCAGCAGCAGAGCTGCTGCAGGAAGGGTCTAAATTGCTGCATTACCCTGCATCCCTCCCAAAAACCTGCCTTCCCCTAAAAACCCTCCTCTGACATGGCCATGCCAACAGCAAGGTGTTGGGACCACTATTCTGCCAGTAGCCCTACTTTTCATTGCCACTTACCTTTTCTGTTCTGCAGGGCTGATTTCTCTGGGTTTGTTTATTTATTCCTCTATTAATGCAGCACAGCCATGCCATGGTTTCCCTTTGGCAGGAGGCACTGCATGGCAGGACTCGTGTCTGCAGCTCATAACGGTGCAACGAGCGCCTCCAAAATGTCCATTCCTGTGACAGCCAGGAGCCTCCTCTTTGCAGCCTTCCCCTCCCATCACAATTAACCTGCCCATGATTATCAGTTATGAGAAGTTTTAAAACTTTTCAAGAGGCGGTGGCTTGGTTTAGGCAGCAAAGCTGTGTATTGAAATATGAATTAGTAGCGTGTGTATCGGCAGGATAGACCATCTGCTGTGCTCAGCACCCGGGTTTGAAGCTGGTTGGCTGGCAGGACAGCATGTGTTTACAGAAAACCCTAACAGTTGTAAAGGAGCCATTTAGGTTTATCGTGTCAATTCCTGTACAACTCCACACGGAGAGATTCCTTTCACAAACTCACATAAAAAAGACAGATAGACTAGTTTTGACCTCTCTCGAAACATTTGACGGTTGAGCTTGTTGCAAGGATAAAATATCTAGAAGAGGAGAAAAAAAAAAAATCTTGTCATTTCCCCCTCTTAAGCATTAGACTTCTTGAATGCAACATCCATTCATAGCTTAGTTCTTGCATTGTAATTTAACTGCCTTTTATTTTCCTTCTGAGATACAAACGCAGGAGCTGTACATGATTTTCATACCACATTATGCAAGACATTGTGGAAAAGCTGCCCAGAGTAATGGCTCCATTTCAACGTGATGCATATGCCAAGATACAGGGATCATTTATTTTTCTTAAAAAATTAAATGAGGATGGGATTAAAAATGTTATGTTTTGCCTATACGAGCAATATTCCCTATCAGCCATTCCAAACATATTGCCTCTTTGTAGCTCCTCTGTCATACAAATTGTCCAAGGGAAGGCACGTGGTAGCACACCAAAGGGGTTTATGCTGCTGCACAAGCATCCCTCTTTCCAGGGACTTGCAAAGCACAAATATTCCAAGGACAGGACAGAACAAAACCACGTTGGCCCTGGGGATGCCTCTGGACCGAGCACTCAGTTGTTTTCCCACACTTGGAGGAATTATTAAGAAAACAATCTCTTTAGCAAATGTGCTGAATCCATGGCTTAACAGGCACCCATGCTGTACATATGATTTGCGTGTGGATCAACGCAGAGAGAAAAGGGAACGTTCTCCTACGTCCTTAACCAAGCCCTTGGTCACAGTGTCCCGTGTGTGACTCTGCCTGGCTGTTGGATTGAGAAGATAAAATAAGAAACAGCCACATTTGACGCAGCTCTCAGATAACTCCTTCCAATGTGCAGGAGAAAAAAAAAAAGAAGTATCTTAATACATAGGTCTTAAGACTTCAATCATTTTTGTTTTTTAAATGCTCGATTCTTTTAATGGAAAAATCCATGAAGGAAGATGAAAGATGGCAAGATGAGAGATGGCAGGATGGGGGAGAAAGCTTGCTCTTGCAAACATACCCACCTGTTTTTAAGGCCCCTTATATAGATACTTTAGGATTGGGGATCAAAAGTTGCATTAAAAACTGACTGTAGCCAATATCCTAAATAGGAACACAGTATGTTGGTAGTTTGTGGAGGATCCTACATTTTATATGAAGTAGTAAATCTTGGGCAAGGGCAGGAGAATGGTGGCACGAAGGGAAATTACCTTTTACAGGCCAGGTGCTGTACTCTTAAGAATCCTTTTAAGAATCTAAATTATGCCTGGGGTCCTTAGAAATGAAATATCAATGTATTACTATTACTGTATATTGCTATGATTAGAATCACAGATGCTTAGGTAACTTCTGCTTAGAGTCTTGTGCATCTGTGTCTATATATTATATATGTACGTGTATATATTTGGGTTGGTTTTGGGGTTTTTTTTTTAATATATGTAAGTTCAAAGTTCCTTTAACCTGACCAGCAGCTCATGCTCATGTGAGTCAGGATTTGGTAGTCAGTAGTGGAAGAGCAGAACAGGGTGGATCAAGACTGTCAGATTCCTTCTCCAGGAAAGCAGCAGATTAATACAAAAACATGAGCACAGGCTCTCTCCTGGGGATTGCATTCTGTGTTTAGGGACATGAGGGAGGGTAGGGCATCTCCAGCTGGATTGCACAAGGTCACTGCAGAGGAGTTAAGTGCCCAGGACCAGATCTGGGGATTGGTGAAGCACCTGCCACACCCCTCAGTGACCAGGGGGATGCTGTGGAAAAGTCCTGTCCCCTCTAAAAGCAGCATCTAATGCAAGTGGGAGAGCAGAGCCCTGGAAAGCCATCAGAAAAGAGTTTGGTGACCCAGGTGTCAGTCATGTCTCTGCTCTCAGGTGCCCACCTTGGCCATTTGCATTAAGACACTTTCAGGCCTGACCACATCCACTTGCCTGGCCCTGGAAATCTGCTAGAAAAGAGCTGTTTTGGGGAGGTAAGTCACTGATTCAGTTTGCCAAGCTGTCATGGTGGAGTCCTCTGTAATGGAGCCTAAGGCTGAATCCTATTTTTACATTTGCAAATGTTACAATCCAAAATTTCATTTTCGTATCTAAACTGCGTGCCTCCAGTTTCCTGTTCTGATTTTGTCTGTGATTCAGTTTTCAGCCCATGGACCTGTGGGCTAGAACTGCAGTGACTTTGGGTGTTTTTATGTGTCATTATTTTATTTTTATCATCGTGGTCATTGTCGCTGTTATTATTATCACCTATTTTGGGGGGATCCTTCTTATCTGCTCATTCCCCTTGGCTGGTGAAATGCAGCTCAACAAAAAGCATGAGGATGCCTGTGATAGCAGCATTTTTCAGACTTTTCCTGAGCATCCCTCCCGTTTGCCTGCGGATGGGATTGGGCGCTCCCCGCGCGGAGCAGAGTGGCGCAGCCACGCCGCATCATCCCACTGCCTATTTTCAGGCTGTGTGCTGTGCCCTCCTGGGTCAAAGCGAAGATGGGAGAGGATGGCAAGCCAAAGCGTGGGGAAGATGACTCACTGGATTATTTTCTGCATTTCAAATATAACCCTTGAATTCTTGCCAATGTATCGATACAGTCAGGCAGCAAGCCTCATGTATTTATATTTATTTATGCTACGTAATGCCTCAGTCAATACACTTACCTAATTTTTTTTTATATATTTTGTTTATTTGTTTTTTTCACGTATTTTCTTCAGAACAGGCACCAAAGGAGCAAAACTGCAACCCACCCAATGCAATTCCTGTAAACTCAATGTGCCAAGGTTTCCAATAGCACCATCTCTGGTAACCACAACCATTCCCATTGCAGGCCTTACTGAAACTGGTCAGAATGGTTTTGGAGAAGTGGACAGCCCCTGATATTTCTGAGGAAGGAAAAAATGGCTCAGCTGAGGTATGTTTTTACACAGAGTGGGGTTCTCTTTACTCCTCTGTCTTGTATACAGATGCTGGTCTGCAAACCCAGCCCTGCTCTGGTCTGCGTGTCCCACTCTCTGTTTTGGGAGGGGAGAAGGGAATGAGCTCAGGTGTGGGTGAGCTGAGTTGAGGCCATGATTATTGAGGAAAACTTGAACATGGAGCTCGTAGAGAGAAACAAGCTTGATAGCCCAACAGGAAACTTCACCATCAAGCACTTGGTCTCAGGAATCATTTTATTCTCAGAAAGTGAGGCATAAATACAGAGTTAATTATGACCAGAACCTACAGCAATAACTTGTTTATGGGGAAACTCTAGTCCTAGTCTAGAAGAGCTGTAATCTTACCCTGCCATCTGAAATTTGTTGCTTTATTAAGATTACATTCTCGACTGAAAAAAAAAAAGTGAGTTAGTTTGATAAGTTTACTGCCCTTTGCCAGGATGGTAGTATTTTTTTGTGCTTTGAAAATAGATGTTCCTGTTTCTATGGCTGTATATTTATCCTTTCTTTTAGCTTTTTCATTACTGTTTCCTTTAATCATTTAATGAGGAGTGTTCAGGTTCCTGATGATTTAAAATTATGACTCACAGAGACACTGGCAATATCTTTGCAGGAGAAACGTTGATCCTCTAACTTTAAGACTTTAAATTCAAACCACATGTTTTTGCCACTAACTCCAAAAAACAACCCCTGGAGTTGTGTGACTGTCACTAGAATATAAACCAAAGCCATTCTGCAAACAAAAGCTGCAGTATTTAAATTGCGATTACGGTCAGAAAAGTGACTATTTTAATCATCGCTCTGCTTTACCCGGGAGATCTGCTCCCTCTGCGCATTCCAAATATCTCTGCAGGTTTTTATAGGCTGAAGGGAGATTTTACTGCCTTCCACCCCTCTCAGCCCTACGGAGGCCGGCCAAGGCAGGCGAGTGAGCCGGATTTGTTCCAGACTCACACATCCTCGGGAGTGTGAGCTGAATCCCCGCGGCAGGACCTGACCAGCCCGTGATGTGCCCGCCAGGACTCGCGGCCGCGCTTTTGTGCGCCCCGGGAGCTCGCAGGGTGCGGGGCAGTGAGAGGGGGAAGAACAAAACACAAAACTAAAACCACTGGGGTTTTCCTATAAACTGCTGTGGTTTGAAAAGGGAGGGGAAAAAAAAAAATCCCTGAAGGGCCTCTTGGGCTGGGAATGGCTTTTTTGAGTGCAGCTACCTGGATGGACCCAGCTCCAAGGGTAGAGGCTCTGAGTAAAGGGAAAAATAAATTTCAAAAAGTATTAGATATAGAACTGGGAAATTGAAAATAAGAGGATGTAAATATCTCAAGGGATTTTATTTTCTTGCTGGCTTTGTGGAGCTAATTCAGTCCCTTTAATGTTTTCCTCATGTGGACGCTTTCTTACAGCATTCTGGGTGCTGTGCTTCATCCTCTTTGGATGAGCATCCTACAAACCAGATCACTGCCTCCCCCGACCCTCAGCCCCATTTTGTGTCTTTGCTACTTCAGGAACCAAATTCCATTTAGAGAGTGGCTGCTTTAACTCCCTATCTTCATTTACGAAACGCAATATGTGTATTTTATATCTGTGAAAATCCCCTATTACAGTATTGGGAATGTTCCTCTGATATACATGAATTCAAAATAAATGTTGTTAGGAGAACATCTAATTCATTTTAGATGGTTTTATTAGGCGTGTCTTAACAAATCCCAGAGTATGTAAATGAAATATAACTATACGTACATATTCATCAGTCTGTTCTTAGAATTAAATATGAGCGCTGTGACATTTGGTTTTAAGGAATGACTAATTAACATGTGTGCAGGATGTTCTCATCTTCCTGCTTTGGAGTCCCAGAGTCAGAGAAAAGCAGACAAAGCGTATTTCCACTCTTTCTATCATAGTTTGCAAAGCAGAAAGCTGCTCACGACAGCCAAGAACTTCTCAGGCGTTTCTGTACCTGTTGGGTGCTGACACAGGGCCCCTTCTTGAGCGTTTGGTGTTGTTAAATGTCATCTCGTCTGCTCTGGGGCCAGGAGTGCATTAAAAAAAAATCAGCTTTGCAGCCGACCTGGCTTTTAATAATCACACCAACAAGTCACAGAGCACAATAAAGAGCAGGACAACTTCTGGAGTACGGCCAATGTGCTGTTGATTTACCTCCACAACGGGATGCTGGAAAACTGGGCTGAGCCCTAGGATGCTCCCCATCCCCACCGTCCCAGAGATGCACTCTAGGAAAACCTGGGCTGGATCCTGTAGGGATATTTGGGGGTTAGACGCCTCAATGCCATGCTTGGGAACACCAGGCTTTACTGCACTGCTGGTAAAAACCCAGAGAAACACCCACATTACTTTTCAGCGGGGTTGGCTCGAGTCGCTTTTGTGCAAGAGCAAAGTGTGTGCAGGGCATACACTTTCTGCAGCAGAAAAAGATAAGTTAGGGAAAAAAAAAAAGGAAACCCACTGTAATTTCTTTCTGAGGGTGCTGGGGGAGGGCGAGCACACCACACCGCCCCGTCTGAGCGCCCTGGAGAAGTTGACCAGAACAAATCTCAGCAGGAACACACAAACCTCTATTATACCTTTCAAAAAGCTCCCCATTGAATGCAGCTGGGCAGATGGGAAGGGCCCTTTTATTTCCTTTTTTCTTTCTCCGCCTGAGTTCATTCTCTCCCTTTGGGGGAGCCAGGTTCAAAGACATGCCAAATGCATCAAAACCTTCCCAATAAAGTCCCTTTCACCTCCCGGCAGAGCAGGGACGGGACTGGAGCGTGCTGGGAGCGCTGGGTCTGAGGCTGACTTTCAGGGCTGTGTGTGGTAAATCGTGTGCACATTTCCCAAAACAATGCCCTGAACTGGATGTCTAATTCCCTGGAAATTAAATCCCTCAGCTGGTCAGGGAAAACAGGAGCCAAAGAGATTAAACAGTGCGACAGAGAGAATCTTTGAGGGTTGATGGGGGTGTTATTGTGGGTTTGTTGGGGTATTTTTTTAATAGCAGACGGGTAGCAAAGTAGTGGTTTGGGGTTGCTTCCACTATTTTAATTTGAACCATGAATTCCCCTCTTCCTCTCCCAAAAATCCCCATGAAAAACTCCCTCTTTATGCTCATTACCCAACAGGTGAGCTCTGTCCCAGCAAGAACAACCCCGTTTCAGGATGCAGAATTAATTTCTGAGTCCTTGGGGTGAGTGGATGGGGATGCTGCAGATGCAGAGCCTGTTCCCATGGCCCCAGGCACCCCATAACCTGCTCAGGTCGCTACTAGAGCCTGCAGCTCCCAGCATCTCCCTGGTGATGCACTGCCCACCACAGCCTTTGCTCAGTCCTGGGTTATTTATCCTAATGCAAACTCAGCTGGAACTGGAATCATTTGGGTGTCAGAAATGGGGCTGAGATGTTCCCGTTGATTTTTTTGTTTCTGGTGTGCTAAATATGAGCAGGTCCAGCCACGGATGCTCCGGTGCGGCGCAGCGAGTGGCTGGATGCTGGATAAAAGCACAGTCCCTGCTCCTCAGGAAACGATCTTTCCCCGAAAGGCTGCTTTTGAACTGCTACAAGTCAAAACTTAGTGGGTCTCACAGTGGCAATTTTTTTTTTCCTTAAAAAAAAAAAAGCAGTTTCCTATGTATTTTTACTGACAAAAGCCTGACGCTTCCTTTATATGCTTTATTTTCTTTCTCCTCTGAAACGATCGTTAGACAAAAGCAGTTTTGCTGCTGGTTAATCAAGAGAGTGATGTGGCCCTGCATTTTAATCCTAAACCAATTAGCAGGATTTGACATCATGCCATTAGACTGCTTGAAACAAAAATCAAGGACAGCGTAATGCAGCTAGAAAAGAACAATAACCATCAGCGCTGCCCTGTCAAAGGGGAAGGAAGAAATTTGGCTGCGTCTGTAATTTCCAAGCAATCCCCCTTCTCTCGAACCTGAGCATTCAAATGAGGGAGCTAAATAATAATGAGAGGGGGAAATGTTGAATCTCTAATCACATTACCCTAAAAACTGCACCGTTTTAAAAGCAGAAATCGCTGCTCTTGCTCCTGAGCCAGCACAAATTGGTTGCATTTTCGAACCCTGAGTTGTGCTTTGATTTCTGTCGCGGGCGCTCCGTGCTTTGCAGGTTGCACGGCGCCTCAGATGCAGATGCAGCGAGGGACGAATGCGCCAGCATCCCTAAGAAACAATTTCCTGGACATGGAAATGTTTGCTTTGTCCAAATCACCCTAAGATAATTAATGAAAAAAGCACCTTTTAGCAACTGTACTTTTTGCTGGCAGGAATGCACCTTGCGGCTGGTCCCGCAGCGGCAGTGGCGCAGCCTGAGCCGGTGGCCGGGACTGGAGCCGGCCTGGCAGGCATTGGCCAGGCCACCGCTGCTGCCCGTGGGCACAAACAAGCCTGGCAAAGATACAGGGTGAGAACAAAACTGCAGGCAGGCCCCGGGGTGCAGTATTGGAGGGATGAATGCCTAAAGCACATCGGGGAATCCGCGCCTTGCTGCGTGCTCGGGGCTGGCAGCGGAGAGCGGAGCAGGAGCGAAACCCAGCGTCTCGTAAAGCAGCATATGGATAGAGCACAAATGGATGGGGTTTTATGTCCTGTGCAATATTTTCATTGATATTTATTTTGATTTAATTTGGCTAATGTGCAGGGAGAAATGAAAGCGTGCCATACTCCTCAACATCTGATGAGGAGCTGAATACTTTTTAAAATTAGTATTCCCTCAGAGGCATCGATCTTTAAGGTCTGCCCGGCAACTGTGCTGGAAAATCATGAATTACTCCATGTAAATCACAGGGTGACCCTTGGAGCAGCAGATTGTTGTTTTAATGTTGAATTTTTTCTGTTATTATTACAGTTTCTAGTCTTTTTGTTTCAGCCTTTTTGTCCGTAACTTCAATTTTCCTTTTAACGAAAGTGGAGTTTTCCACAGTCTCACACCACTTCAAAGAGAGGGGTTTTTTAAAAAAAAATTAATAAATTATCATGAGATTTGTTATAAAAGGGTGAAAGATGGCAATTGTCCTTATCCCTGCTTTGAGGGAGGAGAGGCTGAAGTGGAGCCAGGAGCGATGGTCACAAATTGTAGCATGAGGTTGGAGACTGGGGTGCAAATCTCTGCCAAAGACTTCCAGGGCAAAGTTGGGCAAGCGACATAAATCTTCCTCTCTCGTAGCTGCCATCTGCAAGACGGGACAAAAAGAGCCCATTTCCTCCACAGGGATCTGTGTATAAATGCCTTAAAACTGGCGAGGGGCGGCAGTGAAGGCAGGGCCATGTGCAGGCTGGAGAGGGACAAAAAATAACTCCCCAAAGAGGTTAGCGGCAAATAAATCCTCTGCCCTCCTTCTGAAGCAGCTCTCCCAGAGCTTTGCGGCTCTGAATTTTGAGGGAAGAAATTTGTGAGAGGAGGTTTGGGTGGGTAAGTTGAGCAGGGGCCGGGGGGGTACCCAAAGCATCGCCCCAAACCCCCCCTTTGCCCCGCCAAGGCGTCCCCAGGGCTGCCTCCTGCTGCACCACCGGGATTTTAATGTCCCGCTTCCCTCGCCTGTTAATAAAGGAACAAAAAGCGCTTTTGCCTCCTCAAGGGTGTTGTGAGACAAAGTTGGTAAGTGCTGAAAAGAAACCCAAACCCGAGGAGAAAGCTGGCTTTGTTGCCTTCGGACACAGACCGCTGCAGACCTTGCTCGAATTTTGCTGCAACATCTCTTGAATGAAAACGTGTTCTTCCAAAAAACCCATCAAACACGTCCTGGCTGGAAACGGCTGCCAGGGGACTGAAAGGAACTGCAGATTATAGATCCTCGGGGCTCTTGTGGCAACAAAGTGTTTGTCCCGTGGATTTGAGCTGGATCCAATGAATCCAAAAAGTGCTGGGAGTGACTGTTTTAGTCGTCCTGAAGGAAGAAAGGGGCAAAAACCCCCAACAGGCTAAATAAACCAAAAAAAGGAAAACAAGAAACAATAGCAAGAAACCACCTTTAAATAATAATAATAATAATAATAATAATAATAATGGGGCATTGGACAGGGAAAAGAAAATTCAGGAGGTCAAAGGCTAAACCTCCACCTGAATTTTAAACTGAATTGGAAACGAAAGAAAATTAAATTCAATCAGTTAGACCTTGTGAACTGGGATTAAAAAAAAGTTTCCAAGGACAACAGCAGCACCAAACTCTGAATTTTCACAGTCAGAGAGGGCACCTTGAGGTTCCAGTCAAAGAGGAAAAGGATTGTATAAAAGATTACTGATCTTGTGTTTCTTCTACCCTGTATCTCAGTTAGCTCTACAAAAGTAAAAACCGTATTTGCATATTTCAAACTTGTGAATATCATGATAAACATTTTGTGTTCACAGTCTCCACAGGAAAATAATTTTTTAATGGGAAATTTTTTTTTAGAAGTTGTTGTAAACTAGATAAATTCTAACACTAAAAAAAAAAATCTCTAGAGCAAGACTAGGACAAAATTATCACAAAAATGGAGCAGAATAAGGAGTCTACCCACAGTCTGGCATAACTGAAGCATTAATTACTGGGAAAAGCTACCAGAAATAGTTAAAGAAATGGCATCTTTAACAAAATGGTGGGGTTTTGCTGTATTCCAGGCAAGCAAATATATGAGTCAACATCAGAAATGTGATGCAGAGAAAACATTGCAACTGCTTTGTTGGTTTCAGGTGCATATTATATTCACAAAAAAAGAAGTGTTATCCTTAGTTATTTAAAAAAAAAAAAGCTTTCTCTCTTTGAGACCTTTGGTTTCTCTTGCCTAATTTCTAGATTCAGAAAGCAAATTCTTTTTTAATTATTTTACTGTATTTTGTTTTCAGTTGCAGAGTCAGCCTCCTTGGGCTTGCATTCATTTGATGTGCATCCATCTTAATTGAAGCTGATCCATTTCAGTCTTGGCAGCACGTCGATAATAAACAGGAACCAAACACCATTTGGCAAATTCCAATCTACCAGCAAAACCAGGGAGAAAGCAGAAAACCCGGGGCCATCTCCTGGAATCAGTTTCTGAGCTGCAGCTCTGTCTTCGTATGTATGTGATTTTACTTTATTTTTTATAGCCAAGCACTTATCATCATAATTGTATTTGTAATTTCAAAAGTACATTATCATACTAATGGATGATGAGCACTCAACAGTCACAAGAAATATTAATTAAAGAAGTTCTCCTGTCCCAGAAGGGACAGTGTTCCCTAACCCCCATTATGGAAATTGGTTAAACCGAGAGAATGTTTCCTTTATAGTTTCAGCTCTTCAGAAAGCCTTTGATATCCTAAGCCAAAGCAACAACCCATCAGAAACATAAAGATGGACTTTGGTCCCCCATGCCAGCTTTTTACTTATGTCTGCCATTTCATTTCCCCTGTAATATGGGGGTAAGTCTTAGCCAACACCTTCATTTTCATTCATTAATGAAATCATGGTAATATCCCAGTTTTCACTTTGCTGTCTCCCAGGCACTTTGGAGGTGTCTGTCACCATGGTATGTGTATATTTATAGAGAGAGCCCTGTGCCCAAAAATGACCAGTCAGTGAAATTTCTCAATATAAAAAGGGTCAAAGTACTACAGGACTCTTATTATTATCACTTAAAACTCCATGAAGCATTAAAATTATGAGTGTGGGAAAGCTGGAAAACACAACTTGGTATCACTGTGGCTGTTGGTGGGTTCTGTTCTCCCTCTCTGCCCCACACTTAGCAGTTGTGCTTCTCACCCAAACTTCCTTTTTTTCCTGAAATAAAAGGTCACTTTGTGCCATGCCAGAAGATGCTCTGTTCATCCACTGTTCTGCTGTCCTTCTCAGCTTTAATCAGCATAGGTAAGCTGCATCCCTAAATAATTTGCAAGGCAATAAAAACAAGCACACGCAAAAATTGCCACAGCTTCTACGTTCTTGGAGAGGAGGGAAAAAATGTCCTGAAAAGCTCTCTTTATTAATATGAGATGGCAAATATTTTTTGCTGTTTATTAAATCACATGAAAGGTTAATTATGGTTAGCGACTGTGGGTAGAAAACAATTCTTGGAAGATGCTTTTGTAACAACAGGTTGGCAGTATGCAGAAGCCATCTGCTTCCTGCAAATGTTAAGGTACAATCTCAAACTTGTGAGGTTAAAAATTACAGATTGCAGAGTAGTTTGGTAGAAGGAAAATCCATGTTGTGTTGATGTAAAGTTGCTCAGTCTCCTTGACACACAGCCTGGAAGGAATGCCAAGTTCCCTAAAGGACGATGTTTGGCTGGAGAGGACCCTCGCTCGGGGTATTCTGTGCTCACACTGGCTGTCTACACAGCTAATTAAGTCATTTTTGTGCTGTGATTCATCTTTTGTAATGCAAGAATTGGTTTCAAATCCTGACCCGTGAATAGGAGTGGATTGTGGCTATAATATTCTGCTTTTGAGGGGGGAATTCAGTTCCTATCATGAAGGAGAACAGAGAAAATTATTATCAAGGAGACACACTCCTGGAACTTGTTGCTTCAATGTGTGGACTTCACCATGGCTGCAAACTCCTCATGAGCAGCACTATCAGTAAGAAAAGAAGAGTTATCACCCCCCTTTTATACATAGTGATCTGGGCAAAAAGACAGGAAGAGATTTGTCTGTGAACATACAGGGAGGCTGCGCCTGATGGAATTAAACTCAGATTTTTCAGATTGCAGTGAAGTACCTTAACCAGAAAACCATTCTTCCTCTCTATGGGTGAGCTACAGTGACTTCAGCATTTGGACTGGGCACTTAGGCATGTTTCTCCTTTTCCAAGGATCAGATTTAATTCTGTTGGATTTTCCACTTCTGCAAAATGTCACTCACTTTATCCTTCCCCTCTACAGATAACATTGCCCAACTTTACCTGCTCCTCACCAAGGAAAGGCAAATTGAACCACCTGTAAGAGAAGGGATGGGGAACTGCCCCCTTCACTTTTCAGTTTGTAGGAAGAAACTGTTTTGGGTTTTTTCATACACTCTGACCTGATGGCATGCAACCTTCAACCCCTTTGCTGCTCCTCTGAGTAACTTACAACCTCTCCCCACACTCATCTCTAGGAGCTGACTGCCAGCTGGCTGCTGTGTAAAATGGCTCATTTAGGAAAAATTTCTTCTCTGAAAGGGTGGTCAGACTGCCTGGGGAAGCGGTGGAATCACTATCCCTGGAAATGTTCAGAAGGTATGTGGATGTGGTACTTGGGGACCTGGTTTGGTGACAGACACAGTTGAGTTGATGATCTCAGAGGTCATTACTGGCCTAAAGGACTGCGATTTCCAAGCACTGCCAGCAAAGAGACACTGAGTTGTTTTCTGAGCAATCAAACAATATGGGGGCTTGTTCCCTGTTACTCTACCCTAAACAATTCTGTCAAGGCTATGAATGTCGGCAGGAGTTTCTCCTCCAGCACTGCCTTGTTTTTGAAAAGAAACTTTCCAGCTAGGTGGCATTTTTTTAAAGTATCCTGTAAAGTGGTTTTATCTCCTCCTTTTGGGCTGGAGTTGGTGATCCACTCCATTATCAGCACCTCCTGCCAGGAAGGACATCCTGCCATTAAAACCCCTCTGGATGGAAGAGGGAGGGGCAGATCTGACCCCTGGGCTCTGCTGCAAAATTCCCAATCACTCGTCACAGCTTTGCTCCCCAGTGCTGGCAGCATCCCTTACCAGAATCATTAGCAGCAGGACCTGCCCTGCCCTGCATTGTCCCCTTCTGCTGCCAGCCCTGCTGCTCCCTCACTGCCTGTGAAACCCTGAGCTCAGGGCTCCTTGTGGGATGTAGGTGATGGGATCTTCTATTTCTGGGCTGAAACTACTGATGGGGAGGAAGGAATCAGCTCTATTCATCTCACTGACATTTCGTCAACAGACCTGGACCTTTCCTTCTCTTCTTCTTACCCTGATCTCTTCAGTGAAACTGAAGATCATTATGGGTAATACCAGTAACACTTTCATCAGGCTTCCTGGAGTGCCCTGCAGGAGTTGGCTGCATATGAGGGACTGAAACACATAGAAATTAGGGATGAGATGTTTCAATTCCACCGAAGGGATTTGGATGCCCAGCATCCATTAAAATGAATAACAATTCCTGTCCTGCCCTAAATGGCCAGAGCCCAAATTGCTCCACGAGATGGAAACCATCTTGGTTAATGCATGGACACTTAAGCCCTCAGCATCTGACTTCACTTATATTTTATTTCCAGCAAACTTGGTTGATGATGTCCAATGAAACTCTTGCACACCGTTACCCTCTCCCCCGCAGCTCATCGGGCCGTCTCTTGCCAGCTCCACTATCAGGGGAAGGTGATGAAGGTACCTAATTTGTTTGCAAGTTGGAGAATGATGTAAAAGGTTCCTCGTCCATCGTGATAAAGGCTTTCAAAAAAAAAAACAACCCCAGACAAATGTTCCTTCCTCTCGTTTCGCCCACGCTCCACGAGGACATTTGAAGCAGAGGGAAAGTTCAGCGTAGCCATATGTACAGAGGGGATGCACACAAATCACAGCTGCTGCTAATTGGATCCAGAGATCTAATTGGTCCCTCATGGTGACACCCTGGGCTGCTCCTGCCTCCCCTGACCTGCCAAGGGGCTCAGCCACTCAGCATCAGGTCGCTCACTAAGCAGAGCAGGTATGCAGGGCTTTGCCCAACTTGAGGGGAAGACGAAGGTATAAAATAACATATAATAATATAAAAGAATATAAAATAACTCCAGGTGCTTGCTCGAAGGCTAATGCCTCATCCAGAAAGCATCCCCACACCAAAGCATTGAGAAACACTGCTAATATTGCCAGAAATACGATGTTTCCCACATCCCCTTCCTGTCCTAAGTGCAGAGCAACATGCTTGCCTGTGTTAGGGACTAATGGTCTTTTTTAACCCTTTTTATGACCACTGTCACCCCATCCAACTCCACATGTGAGTCCAACCATGAACTCTGGACTTGGATGCTCCCAAGTTCCATGGAGCAAAGTCCTGGGGAAGTGGGGAGAAAATACCCAAAGTTTGGTCTCAGGTCCACTTTAGTCCTGGAAAAGGCTCTGAGTCTTCTTTTATTATGCAAACCTCCTCAGCCAATCCTGATTTTAATAAAGTTGATTAATGATTGCGCTGTGGACAAGGACAGTTATTCCCTGACTTATGCTATGCCGTTTATGGAAGCTGTATCCTTAAATGAATTACTGCAGGGATCATTAAATTTTGACTTAAATTGGACATAGTAAGCTCATTTAAAAAAATAAAAAGCTTAGCAAGTTATATATAAACTAGAAGAAAAATGAATCTCCTCAAACTGTCTCCCATCTCCTTCTCAAGCAGAAACCTAAAGGGCAGATTTGCAAAAGGAAGTTTAAATTTGCAGGGCAGATCTTCATGAGGGAACTTCGAAGCTGCATTTGTGCAAGTGCTAATTGAATTATGGGCTCAAAATTTGGGCCTTTATCCTCATTCAGTTTAACAGGTCCCCAGATTTAGGGTTGTCAGTAGAAATATTGTTACCCTGGAGAAAGAAGGTGAAAACTGCCACCCTCTCCCTGAGTGCTGTCAGAGGGGCTGGTGGGAAGTGGGTGCTGCTCCCATGCTCTGCACTGTGGCAGCTGGGGATACAGAGACCCAGAGAAGAGGCACACAACTTTTCAATGGGATTACCTTAAAAAGTCACATTAAAAACACTAAAAAAAAAAAAAAAGTTTGATGTTTGATGGCTTTAAGATTTGAATACTTTTTTGCTGAGCATTTTTAGAGGGAGGATGGAGATGCTGGACGTGGGTTTTGTTTTGGTTTTTTTTCTGCTTTGCAAGCATTTGAAAACAGTTCAATATTTGTTGATTTGGTCTGCCTTGTATAAAACTGCCAACATTACTCCTTGGTGCTGAGAATAACCACAGGAATGACCACAGGGCCTTGTGAGGCTGGTCACAGACTGGGAAACATTGCCCAGAAAAGCTGTGGTGGCCCCTGGATCCCCAGAAGTGTCCCAGGCCAGGTTGGATGGGGGCTTGGAGCAACCTGGGATAGTGGAAGGTGTCCCTGCCCATGACAGGGGGTGGAACTGGACAAGATTTAAGGTCCCCTCCAACCTAAATCATTTTATGAATATTCATTAATTAAATAAAAAAGGAATGCACCTTTGCCTATGGATAAGTTTCCAGTATGGAGGGAAGATTATAAGCAAAAATAAGGTGATAAAGTAGGGGGGGTTAAGTAACAAACCCTTCTGAACATCCAGACTAAGCTCCAGTCACACTTATTCATCCCACCTTCCACATCCCAGTCACACCACCTTGGGGGAAGGGGTGAGCTCAGAGGGTAAAGGGGTTGCAGTGACACGCTCCCCATTCCCCATGCCTCTCTGTGTTTTAATTAAAATTCTTAATTAATTAATTTTTCACTTTGTGTCAGAATTCCCTTCAGTGGGATGATCAATGATGGACATACCTCTTGGGAAATGGAACGAGAGAAAGGAAAGATGCTTTTTTTTTTTAATGGCTCTAAAAGGCTGCAGTTACTGCCCTTTCATCCTGACTTGATTGGTCGTAGCAGGATTAAATTTGTGCTCTAGTCCAGGAGATTTTAAAGGATATATTAATGTTAAATTAAAAAAAAAAATTAAAAAATGAAAACTGGGCTATGCCTCAGATACTTGATAATCTATAAATGCAGAACCAGTATAGACTCTGCCCAAAAAAAAATATGGAAGATAATGTAAAATTTCAACACCTCCCTGTTTTTTACGTTCTGGCAGAGGGCTCAGCATGCAGTGGGTTCAGTCCTTTCTCCATAACCCAGAACTGCCTTTCCTCTGGATGGAAATTTCTATTCCATCGCCATCTCGTGGTTCCCTGCAAAAACTGCTGGCGCTGCAGAACGTCTCCTCACGTCGCTGCTGCTGAATTGAACGAAGGCCCCTTTTAAAATGCAACATCCACTGCACACGAGACACACGGGGGACTAAAATTAATATTGTGTAGCTGGGCCTGCAACAGAGAAGTTGGGAGAGGAAAATAGGGATTTCAATCCCAGCATTCAGCTCTGCCTTTTGCAGCCACTCACTATCCCGTGTTACATGGGGCTCATTGCCCAGTGGATTTGGGGGGTTGGTGCAGGAAGGATCCTAATCCATCAGAAGAACCAGGAGGAAACTGTCCTTGAAATGATGAAAGACACCAAAGCTGTTTTTTAGAGTGGAATATCTGGTTTGCTTATCATAGAAAGTTTGGTTTGGAAGGGGCTTTTCAAAGATCATCTAGTCCAACCCCCTGCAGTGAACAGGGACGTTTTTAACTAGACCTGGTTGCTGGGGTATCTTATGTCCATGAAATCCTTTTTTTACAAATTTCATTGATTTTTACAACATATTACTTCTTTAACTAGTTTGAGCTGCACTGAAACAATGAAAGGCAAACCCCAGATTTATGATGGTTTTTATATTATTATTGTGGCACTGGCACTGTTTTGGGAATGTCACTTCCTTAAACCTGTGCAAGAGCCCCCTGTGCAGATTGCAAATGGGGATTGCTGTGACATGTTGTGATTGCAGGGAGGGACGAGGATGGAGAAAGAGCTGCAGAAATTGACATCAGTCTGAAAAATCTCAACTCCGAGCACGCCAGCAGCAGCTCTCCAGTCCAGCCCACTCTGTTGAACTTGTCACAATTCCCTCACCTTGACTTCATCCTGCTGGAAAAGGAGTCTTTGCAGGAGGCTGCATGTGTGCCCCTGGTTTTCCTCAGCGAGGCAAGGAGAGAGGGAATGTTGAAACTCAGCCGGCGGTTGGGAAATTGCCCCCCTCTAATACAAGCCAGACCCATGGAAACCCTCCAGGTCTCAAAATCCCTCCTCGGCCCAAGCAGGACTTTGATGAAGAAAAGCAGAATAAAAGTGAGCAGGAAGAAAGCGAGTTTTAAATAAGCCCAAACAAGTAACAGAAGATTTTGAGAAAGCAAAGTGAGCAGCTGTGGGAAGCCCCAGCTGTTTCACTGCCCCAGAAAAAGCCAAGAAACCATGGAAAATACCCTGTTGTGGAGAATGGCATGGACATCCCCAGGTGTCTCCATAGTCATGTGCGTGTGGGCACGAGCACCATGGGCAAGGCAGGACAATGAGTAAATCTGTGAGCAGTTTTGCCATTGAAGAGTTCTAGTGAAGTCTGTGTTTAGCTCAACTTTGGGGTTTTTTGATGGCAGATTTCCCATTTTCCTGGGAAAAATCGCCCTGAAGACGTTGGCTGGTGGACTCCCATATCACATCTCCTGGGCACATCAGCTCTGCTGCCCCATCTTCATCCCTGCTGGGTCTCCTTCACACCCCCCGTTTGCAGCCAGTTGGAGCAAAACACGCAGTCCTGTCCCCCTTTGCCTCCCCTCACGGTGTTAAGACACAAACAGGGTTTTCCTTCTTTTCCAGCATGGTGCCACAGGCCAAGGAACGTTAGGAACAAAGCACTGTGGAGCTCGTTTGGGCAGTGTACTGAAAGGGACATTGCTGCCACTTTTGGGACCTACTCTTAGGGTAGGGAAAAGGCAGTTTCAGGACCTGAAGAGGAAGGAGCGGTGGTTGGCACGTAGAACCTCTGGAAGGTACCCAATCTACATTATCATCAGGTATTTAAAAGTATTTGCAAGAGGTGGTTCCCAGCTAACTTTTCACTGCACCACGGAGCAAACCTAGAAAGAAATGAGGAGCTAGTTCATTTGGACCTTGCTGAAATGAATGGCTTCTTTTATACCAACTGCATCTCAGAAATGTTGAGATTTAATTAATCCCTGGCTGGAAATAATGTAGAGTATTGCCTAATCTCTAATTCAGGATATCAGTGCTAATGCTCAGCATAAAGAATGAGGTTAGTTAAATGTACAGCTGGAAAATTGACCACAGTCCCACCAGCCCGGTGCTGTTCACTGAGCTGCCTCAGTGCTGCTGCTGGAGGAGAGGAATCATTTGCTGATGGTTGAATTTGGGGCCGTATTATTGTGCCAAATCTTTGCTACAAGCCAAAAGAGTGCCACAGCAGTGTGGGTCCCAGCTTCTCCACCCTTCATTTCACTCCTGGCCGTGTAGCCAGTCCTGCTCTTGGTGCCACATTACCAAAGCCATCCAAGGAGGACAAGTCTCTAGAGGCATTGATGAGCAACAGCTCTGTATAACCTTCCTTTAAGAATAGCCTTGCTAGAAAACCTCCAGAAAAATCTTCAGGCACTGGTTACCCCCTCCAGCCCCTCCCTGGGAGTCAGGTGCCCATGTCAAGGTGCTGGAGCTTCTCAGAGAGGAGTGAGGCAGCTCCTGCTCGGGAATGTTGGAGCAGGATGGCTGGCACGTGCGTGCTCAGCCAGCTTTGCACTGTAAGAGGATCACCTCCTTTTTTGGAGCAATCAACTGGCCCGTGTCTCTTGGGTCACTTTGGTAGCACTGAGTATTCCTGAGCGTCCCCAGCAACCCTGAGCTCCTGCTGCCAGCTCTCCCCTGGCTCTCACACACACAGAGGGATGCCAAGCTCTGCCCTGGCCCCATCTGCTCTGCCTCACACCTCCTGGAAGCCACTCTTCTTCCTCACCCTTTGCCCTAGGCTATATATAAAGGGCTAATCCCAAAGCTGGACCTACAAAGACCTGAGCTGCCGGCTTCAGGGTGGATTTTTTTTAACAAATGATTAAATAACCAGAGGAGAACAGCACAGTGTCATCACTGAGCCACTCCAAATTCTGTACGTGATTCCTTCCCCCCCAGGAGGATGCAAACTGTGAGGAGTTGAGACAGGTTGATGCTTGCCAGTGTCCTTTGACAGGTTTTATCCTCATTTGCATTTTCATAGGTGGGATGAGAAACACTGGTTGGGTTTTGAATGAAAACTGTGGCAGCCTCCATACAGAATCTCCAGATATGTGCTCTGGGTTGTCATGTGCAGACTCCAACTGGAGAGGATCAGAGGAAAAGGGCCTATTTTTGGTTTTGCATCTAGTAAATTACACTGAACAAATGAGCAATGCATCTGAGAAGTAATCAGCAATCTTTTTTCACGTTTCCATCTGGTAAAATTCTTGTAGGTGCTGTAACTTCAGAATAATTTCAGGCCTGTATTTCTCACTGAACACTCTGAAGTTCGAGTCAAACAGTGAGTGCAAAGAACACAGATTTGCTGTTTTGTCACTCATGACCATTCAGAAAACTACTAAAACAACACTCCTCAGGGCTGTGAACACCTACACCCAGTAGTGCTGGATGCAGTGAGTTTTATAGAGTTCTAGTTTTCTAGAGTTCCTGGCTAGAAAGGACTCACGGGATTCTAGGAGTCCAACTCCTAGGAAAGTAAAAAGGAAAGAAAGAATGAAGGACAACTGAAAGAACAGAAGAAAGAATGAATGAAGAAATGAAGAAAAGAAAAAAAAGAAAGAAAAAAATATTAGAGGAGTCCAACTCAAAGAGATATTTCCTTTTTTCCTTTTTATAACTTGTGAAGTTACACCAGGGTGAGAGTAGTTCCCTTTGCCTCTAAATCTTGTTCTGCAGTGAAAATGAAACAGCAGAGTGGGGAATGGGGAGGGTTGTGAGGATGGAGGGAAGGATGCAGGAGTCAATTACACTCTGGACTTAGTACAGTTTGAATCCTACATGAAGGTTGGAGTCTTGCCATATTAAAGAGTGTAACAGCACTTAAAGAGTGAAAATCCCACCACTTCTCCATGTAGGATGAATTAGCACAGATTTGCAGGCTGGTTCCTTGGGAGGCCAGTGGTGATTCTGGGGTGAATTTCCCAGCTTTCTGTGAAACTGAGGTTTCACATCATTCATGAGCAAGTTCCACCCACTGAATCGGGGTGTCACAGACCCGTGGAAAGGAGTGGGAGTGGAACAGGAGACCTTGGAGCTGTTGCTTTTTAGACACCAGTTATTGCAGAGTACTCTGTGCATCATTCTGAATTTAGGCTTGTTTTTGTACGGAAGCAATTGGCTGGCAAGATTGCTGTAAGTATTCCCAGCAGAGTTGTGTTGGGGGAAAAAAGATTCCTTTTCTTAATGGAAAATTTTGACTTTATAACTCAAAACTTGAAAATTTCAGCTGAAAACTGTGAGAGCCTTTCCCAGTGTGACTTCTTGTTTTCCAACAAAAATAAAATAGCAGAGATGGAAGTGGAAAGTTTCTGTTTTCAATCAGAGGGAAGTTTTCCTTTCCTACCAGTTCAAATAGCTGGTAGTCTCCAGTCTAGCCTCTCTGCCAGCTTCTAGCTTCCCTGTTGCTCATGGATCAGTGTTTCCCAGGAGGCAGAGGAAGCTTAGCAGAGCTGAAAAACGTCTGTGCTTGGCCACAGCTCTTTCTGAGCATGGACGATGTCACATTTGCAGCCACGTTGCCAGGGATCTCCTGGACACTGGTGGAGATGAGACACCTGCGGCTGTTGAAAAATAAAAATCTGTTTCCAGGCTGTGATCAGCAACAATCTGATTTTCCATTAGAAGGTGGCTTTTAGGTCAAGAAATACAGAAATACAGACTGTTTAACCCTGTGTTGTGGAGAGATTTGAGCACCAGAAGGGGTGAGATGGTGGCAGAACTCAGCTCACCACGGGCACCTCTCGGATCTGGGTGCCTTTGCCTTCTCGAGCCATTTGCATCTGGGGTTTGGGGTTGGAAATAGGGACCGTGCAGGGACTGACTGAGAAAAGCTCACCCTGACTCCAGGGCAGAACTGATGGATTTGGTGGGGATGCTAAAGGGGCCCTCAGCAGTGGCCTCCTCCCTCCTGGTAGTGCCACCACCACCTGTGTGTGGTGTCACTGTGGGCAAAGCACATCCAGTGACCTTCAAAGAAATAACTGCATTAGTTGGGGATAAACTGCTCCCCACATATCCCATCTCTGGCGAGAGCCTGGCCTGTTAAATTAAACCCATTTTGTTAAGGGTATTAAATGCTGCTTGCCCCATATGCAGAATTATGTCTTTAAAGATTAAAAAATCCAATATAAACAAAATAAATCCAGGGAGCTGAATGCATGAATCATTATTTTAGTACATATTGTCCATTCTAATCTGCAGTCCAATTGTGAAGTCATTCAAAATGCTGCTTCTCAGTAATTAGCAGGAATCTAACTCCGAGCCAATTTCTGATTAAATGTGCTTAAAATCAATAAAACATCATGAGTGATTAGAGTCACGTGTGATTAGCCCTGTCGAACAAAGCAGAATAAGTTATGGCCTCACTTTAACTTGTCAAAAAACAGAACTGGGGGTGGGAATGAGGAGGAACAGCTGATATTTCTATAAAGGGTTTTTCCAGTTCTCTGCCTCTCTCTTCACTCCTTTAGAAAAGTGAAAGAATTGGTTTGTTGTCTGAAAATTACAGGCTGAAGGAGAAAGTTTGGGGCGGCTTTGGCTTCTCCCATGGGTTTGTTTAAGGATATACTGGGGATGTTGTTCCTGCATCACAGCTATGGAGAGTTACCTGCTCCTGGCCTCACCTCTTCTCCAGCTCCATCCTGACTATTTGCAGAAGGAAATGGCTATATTATTTTATTTATTTCTCTTTTCTAAAAGAGGCACAAAGATCTCTTCTCTCTCCCCATAAAGGGAGCAATGCAATGAGATATCCCCTGTCAGTAATGAAAATAAAGAGCAACAGCTCAAGCCCAGGAGTTGATTGAGAAGCATTAGAGGGTGAAGCTGCTGGTGAGATGATTTCTCTCCATCCTGCTGGGGACCCACAACACCCCCACCCCGGAATTTCCTAGATACAAACCACCATCTCCTCCATCAATTTGGGGTCCAGCACTAAGTGCTGCGGATGGAAAGTGGCTTTTTGGGCAAGGAACTTTTGGCAGCACGTCCCCCCATCCCGGCAGCTCGGGGCCGGGGGTGGAGGCGGTGCCTGCACCCGGCTGGGAGGGAGACGGCTGAGATCTCACGTGGGGGCTGTGTGGGGTGGGAGAACTTCTCTGGAGCTTGGAGCTTGGCAGGGCTCGCCAGCAAAGCTTCCCTTGACGTCAGGAGACGGAGAACAACACTCATTTATAGCTACAGCTTCTTCCCTCACAGCTGTGTGGCCGCATCCCCACCGGCTGGACCCTCGGAGGAAAATCCTGCTCTGTGCTGCCTCCGGATCCAGCCCTGAGTGATGCTGCTGGGGCTGCTCTCTTCCTATCGCAGTCAGCACTGCAAAACCCACACCCACAACGTGCTCGTGGTGGTGGGTGCAGAGGGGAGGCTTGGGAAACATTGTCCCAAGTGTATTTCTGCTGGAAGACTGCATTTAATTGTCTTGTTTTGTAGCCTATTTGAGAGGACATTGTTTTTTTCAAGAGTACATCCACATGCTCATTTCCTGCTCCTGACAAGGTTCTGGTCTTCCACCACTGAAGCCAGATGATATTATTATTATTATTAATTTTCGGGAAACTCCCCATTTGCCTGTCCCATGGGACAAGGGCTTGTGAGTCCATGTCACACCTGGGAGATGCAGTGAGCCGTCAGAGAAGGCTTGGGGAAAGACCTACAGGTACAGGGAAACTTCTTCTTAGAGGAGTCTGCTGTGGGCGACCCCATCATCCTCAAACACCATGCTGAGCTTTGGGTTCATGTGTCTTGCAAAGGAAATGGTTTTGGAAGCCTCCAGTTGAGATGAGAATGAAAAGAAAGTTCATTAAACGGTGACTTGAGTCAAAATTAATAATACAGAGTCAATGAGGGTAGGTTGTGCATCATGATGTGCTGGTGGCTGGTCAGAACTACCAAAAGGGACAGTGCACCTGGTCTGCCCTACATACATTTCCTCTTTTACAGATTTTCTTACTGTTTTTTCGTGCAAGCTGCTGGTCTTTAATGGCAGAAAACCAGAGGAGCAGATCCTCAGCAGATATCCATGGCAGCAGCTGAGTTGCCCCCGAATTACAGCAGCTGAGTCCCAGGTCTGCTGTGCCCCGAGAGATAAATCACCCTGCACTGACCTTCTGGATTCAGCCTCAGTGTGGGACCATCTGTGCTCATCCCTGGTGCCAAGGTGTGTGTGGGGAGATCTGCTGCTTGAGGTGATGGGAGTCAGGGCCATCCAGACAGGGTGCTGAATAAAACCCAGGGCTGGATGTGGGAATTACATAAATCAGCTAATTATTCCTCTCCCTGAGCCCCCTGTGCATAGTTTGGTGTCTGAGCTGGGGTTTTATGCTTTTCTCCAAAGCAGCTGGAGATGGGATGTTGAACATGGTGTGTTATTGCTCCTAATGGTATTAAAGAAAAACATCTCAAGTGCTGGTTGGCATGTTTTGATTGTATGTGAGGGCAAAACGAGTGCCAGATTTGGAGCAGGGAAGACTTCCCTCCAGATCAGATTAGCAGGAGTTGTTGTGGGGGGTGAAGCAGGGAAGAAGGGAGTTGAGGGAGCACTGGGTAGAATCTCTCTCTTGGAGTTAATTTGGCATTTTCACTGAACAACTCCCCGCTACAGAAGACCAGAGCCCTTGGTGGTTCCTTTCCTCTCTTCCTTTGGTGTTGCTATTTGTGGCTTTATTTATTTGTACTAAAAGCCTTAAGCTCGTTATGGCATTTTTGCAAGTGTTTCTGTGGCTTGTGTTGAGTGAGTGTGTGCAGAGCAGTTGTTCCCTGGACTTTTGGATTAATGTTTGTCATATGATTGCCTGTGATTTCATGACCTCTGTGGCTGAAGCGAGCCCTGTGGGGTTTTTTATGTATGTGCAATTTAGCTTTTAATTAAGGCCTTGTTATCCAGGGAGTTGCAGCTTGGTTGGCTCGCATGCCCCAAGGTTCTCCTGGCTTGATACTGAAGTAAGGTAGCCCATATTTGGAAATATTCAGCTCATTTCTCTTGTTTCAGTTTTCCAAGCTGTTTGAATTAATCTTCAGTCTTCTCTTCCAATGTTTACTGAAGAACAGCAGTTTTTTTTAACACTCCCTTGTATCACACAGTGTGATCAGCCCAGCTCAGACAATGTGCATTCATGCTGGGGTCTGTTGCTCATTTAGCAGTCTACAAACTCCTAATGAAGTGCAGATGCACTGGGGAAGATCCTCCCTCCATGGATGAATCCTGGAACGGGATGTGCCGAGGAGCCGTGGTGAGCAATTCACAGGAGCCACTTGCAGGCATTGTAGAGAGTGTAGTTTTACTTTTATTTATCGTCCTATTGACTCCTTTTTTTCTTTGCTAAATGGCTCATCAGGTCCCTGGGTATAAATCTTAAAATGTGTATTATACCTGGGCATAAAATCTGTCTTTTTGAAGGAACATGAGTGGTTTCTGTTGGTTCAGGTTTGGGGTGCTCAGGCTGCCTCATGTGCACAGAACTGATTTCCAGACTGGACTTCCTTTGCATGCACTATCTCCCTCAGCTGTCTCTAGGATACCCAGAGAACTGGGAGCTTTGGCAGACCCCTGGCTGCAGATTAATTCCAGATGACTGGAGCAGATAGGTACCAGACCCTTTCCCTCTTGCTCCTGCAGCTCCCCAAAGCAGGAATTTACTTGAGAGCAAGTTCCCAAGATGCCACCACACCCAGCTGTTATATTAAAGAAACCTAAAGATTACTATTAGCAGGTTTTCACACGTCTGTGTTGGAGCCATTTAGCATAAGGGCAACTCAAGCTGGATTTTATGGCTGTGGTTCAGTATGTAATTCTGGATAATCATATGCCATCTCTATGAAGAAGTAGTAGAGGTGCCACACACATCTGAATTTCCATCCAAGGCCAAATTTTGAAAGCCAGGAGGTGTTGAGATATTTGTAGCTCATGTTTTTATTGACAAAATGCAAGTTTGTAAAATCAGGATGGAGTTCTGAGCTCAGATTTGGTGTATATTTCAATTTCCTTGTACGTTAGATGGGCCTCAGCATCTCCATCCTGGACCAGTTTTAATGGTTTAGTGTCTCATTCTTGAAGAGTGCATTTTACTGATGCCTGTGATTTAAAACTGTTGATTTCAGCCTCTCATTTTTTCACGAGGTCAGTGGTGAGATGTTGACCTGGGTGCTGCACTAATCTAATAATCTTCAGAAATCATTCTGGGGTGTTTAATATTCACACAGTGGCCAAACTCGGAGTTCAGTCAGTCGTAATCATCACACTGGAGCACGGTCAAGATGCAAAGTTTGGCCTGGACCCTGTGGCCATCTGGTTGCAGGGAAACCAGCTGCCTCTCGAGCTAAAAATGCCCTTCATCCATCATGATAAATCCCCTTCTCTACTAAATAACCTTCATTCTTCAGCCTGCCTGCCTGTGTGTAAATGGCCATACTCTTCAGCCGGGGTTGTTGATGGTATTTTGGGTTTCGCCTGGCCTCTTGGGGAAAACTCACACCAGATACCCTGGCAATAAGTGAGGGTGGATCAGCCAGACCTTGCAGAAATCCGTGACCAGGTACGTGAACCTTGGTGGTGTCACCTGGGAAGGCAGGTGCCTGGGAATGGTTTGAGCCAAGGGGTGTAGAAAGGCACCTGTGAAGGGACAGGATTCTCCCAAAGGAAAGGCACATTCAGAGCACTTTCAAAGGGGTTTTTTTTTGTGATACAGGACAGGAGTCATGCCTCCCAACATTGAATTCTCCATTAGTTGCTAATTGAGCAAAAGAGATGCTGGTGATGCAGGAATTACCCCCCACTAAGTGCAGATCCCTCAAGCAGCTCAGATAAATCACGGTTTAGTCACTCATTTCTCTCCACTGATGCTAAAGGGAATCTAGAGCACCAGGTCCAATGTAGACATCAACCCTGGAGACATCTAACATCCCTGGAGATGCAAATCTCAGCTGGACTGCCTCTGCCTCTGAGCTTGGATATGAGAAAAGGGAAGCCAGGCTGAAATCAAAGGCAGTTAGAGACATAAAACAGATGTAAAATGTCAAGAAAGATAAAAGCCATGAGATGGCCCATGGTCCTGGGAAGCCAAGGGCACCCATCTGAAAATGAAGTAGCAAAACAAGAAAGCAGCAGAGAAAAAGGCAGACTTGGACCGGCGCAGGAGGAGAAAAATTTCCTTTCAACACTGAAAGTAACAGTTTCTAAAATCCACCTTCTCTGTCCCTCCCAAAATGTAAATGCTGGTAGATACCCCCGTGAAAATCTGGAGCAGTTTTGTGGTAGTAAGTAGCAGATTCTTGGCTACCGAAGCCTCAGTGTGGCAGATGGGTTTTTTGGAAAATGACACTTGCGCAGCCCAGCTGGTAACCACAGCTGAGATCTCCCTATTGGAGATCTTAGAAGTCAACGGCTGCATCGGCTTTGATTTCACTGGAAGCAGTGGCTGGGCTGCTGGAAATTGCGCCCAGGTGTGAGGTGGAGAGGTCAGGCTTGGCCAGCAGCTCCCAGGGTGGTCACTGACCCGTTTCAGGCAATCCAGGCAATTCTCCCTGTTTACCAGGAGGAATGTCTTGTGTTAACTGTGATACTGCCGGAACCTCTGGCAAATATTTTTTGCCTTTTTAGGTGAGCTGTTAAAAACGTTTCCTCCCCTGGGTTTGGGCGATATTTTTGGCTGATGGTTGGGCACGTCTTTCCATCGCTGCCCAAGGCCCCCTGCTTTTGGAAAGGCCAATCTGCTGCCATCCTGCTGCTAAACCAAGCCAGGAGCAGGCGTTTTCCACCCCCAAGCAGGAGAGGTTGGCACCAGGAAACAGTTCCCTTCTGAATCATGCGAGAAACTTGGAATATTAAACAATTTTATTGAATAAAAGGAGAGTGGATTGTTCTGTCTCACATGTGGCAAAATGAAAAGCAGTCAACAGTTTCTCTCAAAAGTAAACAACGCAGCATAGGGCAGCTCTGCTGAAACTGTTGTTGAAATCTTCCTGCTCCTAGAAAATTTGGAAGGAGTGTTAAGAGAGGGAGAAATGTGTGGCACATCTGACCAGTTGCATTTGCCTCTGGCTCAGAAATATCAGCTGGGTTTTGATTTTATCTCTGCTGAGGGCAGCGTATTGCTTCCCAAGTACAAATGATTTTGTGTTTCAAATGTTTCTTGTACCAGGTCTCCCTGTACCCAACAATAAACGGAGGGACCTCCAAATTGTTTTCGGTGTCACCTGCAAACAGGTTTTTTGTGTTTTAATTCTCTTTGATTTGAAGAAAGCACAGCTTGCTTTGTACCATCTATTTAACCCTCCTTTTCCAATAGTTTCTGTGTTCTCAAACTTTGTCTCTAAAACTTACTTTTTGTGCCCATGCCATATGCACACCCACCTGGATGTGTTATGTGCTATGTTATGTTTTATGCTGTGCTAAGTGCTATGCACACACACCTAACCATGATGTGTTATAAGTAGAGATAGCTGTGGATTTTCCATCCTGTCATTTTCCAACTGAAAAAGTACATTCGAAAACATCATGTTTTGCTGTTGAAAAAATAGAAATCCTTTCCTCCTGGATGTACAGCCCCCAGATAAAGCCATCGTTGGGAAAATTGACATTAAATATTTTGTTTGGGGACGGATTGATTGTAATTAGAGTATATATAATGTTTCAACTAAATGTTTTCTTTTCCATCGTTTCAACCAAGCGTTGAACTGCTCTTGCCAGTGGTGAAAACCAGGGGAAGTGAGAGCCCTGGTTCAGTCCTGAACTTTCTCAGGGGAGATGAACTCTCCCTTCACATGGGGTGCAGTGGTCATTGCACCACTAGGAGTGATGGAAGTGGCATTTGGCTGAGGCCACAGACCTATGGGAAAGGAAAAAGTCCTGATTTTGAGACTGGGATTTGGCGTTTTACATCATTGTTGCCAGAGAAAGAGGCAGTGCTAGGCTGCTCCTGAGGGTCTGAGTCCATGGGATACTTCCCACTGCCTGGAGGTGGTCTTTGGTTTGCCAAAATCACCTTTGTGAGTGTTTCTTTCGAGGGGATGTGTTGCAGGGGGAATTGTCATTTTCTGCCTTAGGAGGGATTAAAGAAGTGACTTTGGATGGTTTCCATTGTCAGAGTCACGCTGCTGATGAAGAAGTTGTTTGGTACGTGTCGGGTCTCAGTTTATATTGATCTCCACAAAAAAAGCAAGAGAAGTACTTGTTCTTTTAAAATGTAATTATAGAAATCATTGCTGTCCAGTCAGCAACTGGAGGACAGCACTGTGATTCTGCTTTGCCTTCAGAGCCCTAAAGCACTTTGAAACACAGAGTGATCCTGCTTCTACCTGTAGGACTTCACAGTCATCCTCCAAGACAGGAGTTATTTAGATTATTTAATTTTCACGAAAGAGATTAGTTGATTGGTTTGGGAGAGGGGGTGTTTGTTTTGTTGATTTTTACCCCCTGTAAATAATTTTCTTTTTTCATCTAGGCATGCTGGAAAAGGAAAATTACTATTCCATAGCTACAGGCTTGATCTAGTTATGTCCTCTGAAAATTGCCTCAGCTTTGAGAAATGTCTGTTATAGAGAAAACATAACATTACAGCTGTTTTGCAGTCTTTAAAGGGCAGAAGCACCTAAGCTATTGCTCCCCTGACTTCTGTTTCCAGTGAGTGAAAATTATCTTACAGACAGAATATTGCTGATCACCAAACAGTGCAGAATTGTTGTTTGATTCCTATTCTCTAACAGGGATGCACCAAAAATAGAAACAGCTGCATCTTTCAATTGAGTGAAATTTGAATAATGTGGCTGTGCTGGGAATAAAATGGAAAAGCCACATGGAGCGAGGGGTTTGATCTGGTAGGTGCAAATGAGACCAAATTTCAGTTTTCTGTAGCAGATCTCGTTCTAGATTTTCTGTGGCCCAAAACTCATGAACATTTTAATCTGGATTCTAGTTACATATAAAGACTGCAACACTGGTACAAAGGTTTACCTGGCACTGCTCAAGGAATGTTCTCACCTGCAGATGCTGGCAGTGGACAGGTGTAGAGACCAGTGGTTGCCAGATGATCTCACTGACATGTTGGATCAAGAAATTAAGACAGCTTTTTTTCTTCCTTAATCCCGTCCATTTTACAGCTTTTAATACATTTACTGAAATTAGTAGAATTTTTCCTATTATATAGTTTTTAAATGCCAGTCATTCAAGAACACCTGCAAGCTGTAATTCTGAGGGTTTATACATTTCTCTTACTTCGGAATAGAAGGAAAGTAGCCCCAAAACCCAGGCCCCTCCACGATGCTGCTCTGTGCTGTCCTTGCCTGTAAGGCTGAGCCTGCAGGTGTTACTTTGCATGGATGTTGGACCAGCTACAGGTCCCTGGCACGCAGCAAAGCTGTTATTTGGTAAACAAATTCTTCTGAAACAGTCGAGCTGAAAGCGATTTCTGTGCATGAAATGGGTAAACTAAGTGGTTTGGGTCTTGCAGGACCTAAATATCTTCAAAGACCCAGGTCCTGGTGTAGGACAGATTGTGGTGATCACCCAACACGCGGCCGTGACACCGGGGCTCCTTGCTGGGCTCCACAGGACACAACAGGCAGGGAAGCAGCTTTCCATCCTGCTGCAGTGCCTGCCAGAGCGAGCTGGCTCCTCCAAGTCTGCCTAGGACTGTTTGGAAGGCTTTGGAGGACCCTTGGTTTGCTGTCACCCCACGGGATCACACCTGTGTGGCTCCCACCCTCCTGTTCCTCTCGGTTCCTGTGGGTCCTGGGACATCCCAAAGGTTGCACCTCTGCAACGTTCACATCTTCGGGCTCATTTGTTATGTCCCTCACTTTACTCATTGCACGGTGATGCGTATTTACTAATTCTAACATTTCCTCGTTAGTCATTCCCTCCAGGCCCATTAATCACTATAAATTCCCAAACGAGAGGCTGCAGTACATCGTTCCTTCCAACAGACAGCTGACACGTAGTAATTAGGCAGCTGAACATAAAAATAATGAGGCTGAGGCTCCCGCAGATCTCCTTCCCCCTCTCGGCACCTCGGGGGCAGCCTCTCTGCAGCCATCACTGCACAAGCTGCTCCCCAGCACGGATGTGCCTGTTTCCCTCTCTTTACCCCCCAAACCTGCTCTCTGATCCATTGGAGAGGTACCCAGGCATTTAGCTTCGTGACTTCTGGCAGTATTTTTCCATGCATCACATCAACACACACTGAATTATTTAATCTCTCTGCCTCCCCTGTTTCCCCGTCATGCAGGGACTGGTCCAGCTCCCGTTGTTCATCTCTACCTGCTGCTCCAGAAAATCCTCGTGCCAAGCTGCCCTGCCAGTTTGCCGCAGCCTCTCTAACTCAGAGCCCACTCTTGGAAATAAATGCATCTTCTCACAATGGCTTCGCTCCCTGAAATAAAGAGCGTGATTCAGGCAGGGGTTTGACTGCCATGTGCAACGCGGAAATGGTCTGAGAGACCAAAAGGCTCTTTGTGTCCAGACTAATTTCCCTGTTTTCTTGTATTCTCCCTCCCCTGCACAGTTAGGGAGCAGTTTTAAGGAGCAGTTCTGCAGTCTTTTTTCTTTTTCTTTTTTTTTCTGTGGTGATCACTTTTGTTTGCCACAGAAATACCTTGGAAATGGAGTGCTCATGGAGAGGGACACAGCACCATCCACTCCAAATTACACTCCAGTGTCCAGCATCACTGGCCAAACTGGAGTTAATGAGAATTAGGAAGAAACTTCCCCTGCAGCTCTTTTTTTCCTCTCCTGCTCCTTTCTGAAGCAATGTGTCTTGGCTGCATTTGGCATAAAAAGACCCTTGATCTGCTTTGTTTATGGTAATTTCTTTATTCCTGAGAGAGAGAGAGGGTAGGCAGCACCGAACTGATATTGTTCTGGGACTGCAGATGGGCAGATGGTTTGAAAAAACGACTGCAAGATTTCACTTGCACTCTGGGCCTGTCTTTCACATTTGGGTGCAAAGACCAAGTTTTGTCTTCTGTCACGGGGAGCCTAATTTAGATTGCCTAAAACTTGAAATCAGTTTGAAGACAAATCCCCAAGGTCAACGACTCCACAGATTTGGAGGTTAAGGAATTGAGGTTAAGAACTGACAAACGAGGAAGCCGAGGCAAGATTATGGAAATGAGGATCTGTAGCAAATTCTCTCTTGTTTCCCCCTTGTAACCTCCTAATGACATTAGTGCCTGTCTTTGACAGTCCCTTCTCAAAGGGGAACTTACTTGAGCACTAAAGACGCTTTTATGAGTCCCAGAGACACACACAGGAAAACATGTGGGCAAATCTGCTAAGACCCAGATATGGGACACAGTCCTTAAAAGCCCTGCACCGACTTAAAAGAAATGACCTGAAATAAGGGAGACAACAAAACACACTTGGCAGCTGGGCCCCCACCACTCTATCCCCACCCCAGACCCTGTGCTGAAAGCCAGCATCCTTTTTTACCTCCACGCTGCTGAATGCACTCAGTTAAAAATTCAATCTTCGCATCTCCCCAGTGAGCTGGAGCTCTTCTACTGTCCCTTCTCGCAGCTGTGAGGCTGTGATTCAGAGGGATTGCAGCCAACACCATAAACCAGCACCTATTAACACTGTCCAGCCCAAACCACAACATCCCCAGTCCTCGGAGCAACTCAGCCTTTTTTTGTAATGCAGGTTTTGTTGCTTACCCCGGCACTGCTCGGAGGCCACTGAACTCATTTACTCCAGGGAGAGTTTCTGGACACTTGGTCTATGGCTGGAATTTTTTTTTTTCTGTAAGTATCTCACCCTTCTTCACCAAGGAACACCGTGTGAAGCTTGGGCTGGATTTGTCTCTGCAAGTGGTGGTTCTTTGACTAAAACACGAGACACACATTTTCCTGCAAGGCTGTCTCACCCCAAGCATTGCAGCGTGGTTGCTGCAAGAGAGGTTTCTCCCCTGGAGTCAGTGTGACTTCAAACCTTTCCTCCCACTTTTTTTTTTGATCGTCTCCTCTAAAACAACTCAGAGAGCTGTGCAAGAACAGCTGGGTTTGTAGGAGGCGTTTAATGAAGATGCCTTTACTTCCCCATCAAGTTGGAGAACTGAGCCATGGTTCTCATTCCTTCTCCCCTTCTTGTCTGTAGACTTTTGTAACAGTGCACGTGAGCTCAGACCTGTTTTTCCCCTGTGATTAGATGGCAGAAAGCAAGGTGAACTTGCTCCCTTTCTTTTAATATATTAGCCAGCTAAGGTTAATGAAAAGCTGAAAGGTAATTTTTAACTGTAGAGTGAATAAGATACAGCTTTGAAGGGGAGCAAAGTATCCCTGAGGATGGTGGCATTAAGTATGGATAAATAATATACATGACTGCTTGGGAAGCACCTTACTCACCTGTCTAAAACATCTGCCATCCTACTGATCTCAGATGGATGAATTTATGGCCTTGTTATAAATTTCCTGCTGCCTCAGCTTCCTAACCTTGAAACATTCATTCAAACTAGCTATAGCTTTACAAATAGATTAATTTTTTTTCAGAAATAGAGTTTTTCCATCTGTTTGTTCCATTTTCCCATCTGTTCCTCCAGCCTCATAGTCTTGTTCAACCTGTTTATGAAGATTGCCTTTAAGTGAATATATGTATATATATATAACTCTTTTTTTCTATTCCAGGACAATTGTTTCTTTCACAGTGGTTTGGTTTGCTCTTAAACCGCCTCTCTGAACTTCCCTGGGCACTTTTTTTTTTGCTAATCCATTTACCTTTCCAGTATGCATTGTAATCCTTCAATGTGCTCGTGTTAGGCTTTGAGGCCACCAGGAGTTTTTGCCAGATGCGGGGTGATGTCTGTGGCAGGGCCAGGCCATGAGCTGCAGCCACATCCCAGTGAGAAAGTCAGCACATCCCAAGGATGTGGCATTCTGGTGTCCAGCTGGGTACCACAAAGGTGGGTGACACCAGGGAGTTCTAGAGCACAGCCCAACTCTTGTGCCCTCCACCACAATGTCAGTCAGGACCTGCTCAGGAGCATTTTCTGCCCTCATGACCTGGGTGAAGATGGTCTTGTAGCAGCTCCCCAGGCTCTGCTTTCACTGAAGAACCTCTAGTATCTCCTGAGTAGTGACAAGGTAGAGGTTAAGGTACCTAATGAAGCCCCCAGTATGATGAATCTGGAAAAAATTCCCTGGAATTGTCCCAGCCAATACTGTATTACAGTTAGATCAGAAGCTGAATTGGATTTCTCTCTGTATTTGCCTGAGAGGCCCAAGTAAGCACCCTCTGAGAAGGGATCACTTCTGCTACAGAGAGAGAGCGAATCTGAGTCTCTCCAGGCCACCCAAAAAGTGATTTTTGATTTGTCAAAATAATCCTTTAAGCAGAGGAATTGAGAGCTTGGAAGATATCCAAAAATGTGTTAATCAACACTTTTTTTAATTTCTCTTTTTATGTAAGAAAGGGGGGGGAACTAATAATAAGCTCGTAAATCATGTGGTTAAGTTTAAAGGAAAATGCTTTGGGAAAGTTTTCTAGCCTCCTGCAAGACATTTTGTTTTTATTCCTTCTGTCTCCGCAAGACTTTTGCTTTCTACCGTTTGCCAGCAGGATTGGAAAAATTCTACTGGTCCTGTCATCGCAAGGGACGCTTGTGGAATTGTTTTATTGTTACCCTTCTTCTTCTGGTGGGATGAGATCAGCCTCTTCATTTAGCTGAAGTCAAGGCGTCCTCTCCCTCGTTCCAGATGTGCTAAGCTCCGTGTAAACAACGACCAGCCTGTGTTAAATTGTCGGGTGTTCGTGAGCCTTTGAAGATTGCCGCGCTCCACCTTTCAGGTAAAAGGGCTCACAGGAAGCCTTTGGGGCAGAGGAGACCCCAGTTCCACTTCCCACGCAGGAGGATTTTGCCAGGGGGACACACAGCACTGGCCTTCCAGGCTAAAGACGATATTGATGTCATTTAAAGGTTTATCAAGAGCATCTTGCTAATGTTGGGGAGGGGGGAGCAGCGTTCTGCAGCAGCCCCTCCTCTTGGTCTTGGCTTTATTTTAAGGTGGTCTTGTGGCCACTAAGCAGGAATGAGCCATAATTTTACCTCCAAGGGCAGCTGTTTGGGCCACGGGATTTTAGGCACAAGAAACCAGTCCTGCGTGTTTTGTACCGAGCCCAAAACTTTACCTACCAACTCAGCAGGGAAAGTTTATCCATTACCCACCTGTGTCGGTTGGGTTCCCTTTGTTCCCAGAAAACAAAGGCTCTGTGTTCACAGCTAAATCCCCCCATCCAAGCGTTTCCTGTAACAAAACAAAAGCCTGCTAAATAGGAACGTTACTCCCTCTGGGAAACGATGCATTCCCTCACGTTCACGGTATGCAATATTCTCTTAGTTCACTGATTTTGTTACTTTTTACAGTTCAGTTTCCATACCCTGCTGCTCATGTGTGGTGCCAATGCTGCTGGTGATGAATTTCTCGCAGAGCTGACTTGAGCAATGTCTCCCTGCAGTAATCACTTTCTGTCTCCCCAGCGTTTAGCTGAGTACATCGTCTCCAAGACCTTTCACCAAGCATCCATCAGCAAGGAGTTCAAGCTAAGCAAGACATTACCCCGTTCCAGAGGCTGAGCAAATCACATGCCTACGCTGTAACTAATTATTTCTATTGGCTGATTGGTTTTTAATGCATCTGTTTTACAGGTAAACAGATTTATCTTAGCAAGGCATAGATACTAATGATGATGTGGGGTTTTTTTATTCATTGCCTTCCATCAGAGACTGAAGGGCTGGATGCTGAAATAGGTGTCATTTAGCTGTACAGTCCCTTGATTTTTGTACCTAGGCAGAACGGGCATCTGGGATTTCTGGGCAAGGTTGGGAAAGCCTGAAAAACTTGTGGAGCCTTCTAAAAGATTCCATAAATGGATAACATTAACCATGTGGTAATTTATCCAATCCCAGCTCCTCATGAACCTCCCCTTTATAGAACAGAACTTCTTTTGTAATTGCCAGATTCCCTGGAGAAGCTAATTTCTGGTGCAAGGAGCCCACAACATGGATCTCACATGCAGACAGCACAAGAGCATCAGCCATTTGTGATGTCCCACTCACCCTCCTGATACCAGGTGCAAATCTGATCATGGATATCTTGCCAACCATGAATCAAGGAGACCCAAAAATCAGTGCTTGACCCAAAGCACTTAAGATTGAAATACAAGAAGGGTAAATGGTAGCAGAGAAGACAGAAAAGCTCTGGTCACTGGTATAATTTTGATACAATCAGGGGATTGCAACAAGGGAATGGATCCTGAATAGCCATTTCAGCCTTACGAATGAGGGAAAGGGAAGAAATTCACCAAGTTAAAATTCTTGGAGGGAGATGTCCTATATGTCTGTGGTGAGGTAAAGCCATGGGCAGAGAGCACTGTCCTGCTGATGTCCTCAATCCACACCACTCCTGCACGTGTTTTTAATTTATTTTCAAAGAAATGTGGGTCTTAAACCCAAAAATCTATTGCTAGAGGTACTCAAGAGTGGCAGTGGCTGCTTCAATCTATCATGGCCAACCTTGGAGACCTGAGCCAGGGTGAACACTCACCAGTGTCCACATGTAACAGACCTGCCCAGCTGAAAGTGTGGACTTTTCTGCTTTGGAAAGACCCTTCTTTTTCTTTTCACCACTGCCAAAAATTAAAAAAATAATGAAAAAAAAAAAAAAGGGGGTGGCTTTCAGTGTAGATTTTACCAGGGCCAGGTTTTCCTGCCTGCCCTCGCAGGGCTGGGGGAAGGAGGAAGACCTTTACCTGCTGCTGGCTGCCGGGCAGGGGGCACCGCGAAGGAAAACAGGACCCAGCCGTCTGGCGGCAGCTTTTTTCGGCTGGATTTCGGCTCGCCTGCCGGGCTGGGGTTGCAGCTGGCTGGCCTGATCTCCTTCCCTCCCACCGGCTCTCACTGGGAGCAGAACATGCCTTCTCCTGCTGATTTCTGCTTGCCATATTGATTGCAGCAGGGTATAATGGAGACAAGTCAGGCAGAAAGCCAGCCACCCTTGGGAATGATTAAAGAGCAAGCAGAAAAGGACAGAAGTGAAGAAAAACAGGCTGACACTTTAGGACGTGGTGGATTTGGAGCAAATTATGCCCTTTTCCCCACCTCACCCCCGCGAGGTGCCCGGGACGGTTCAGCGGCGCCTCTATTTCAGCTCTGCCCAAAAGAAGCATCATACCGACCCCCATGAACGCGGGGAACAAAATCCCCAGAACGTGTACAATATCCCTATTGTGCATGGATTTGCAGCCTGATTATTCAGAGCATAGCCAAGGAAAGGTAAGGCTATGACCCATTGTTTTCCTGCGATCAATTGAATACTGTCATTTGCATTTAAAACGCTCTAAATTCGCACTGTCAATATGCCAAACAGCTGCTCTAGCTTTTCAGCATTCCATGGTGACAATCACACTATCATACATCATTGGCACCAGGATTTGCAATACTCTCAGTGTCAAAATTTTGTGGGTTTTTTTTAAGAGGGAAAAAAAAAAAAAAAGAATCCTCCCCTCCCCCCCTCAAAAAATACCCAAACCTGTGAAAAATCCACTTTTAAAATGATGGCGTTGGATGCTGCTAAGCAGGCCTTCACAGATGCCAACATATCAAAATTCATCTCTTTTCTTCCTCTCCTACAATTAAAAGGTAGTTAAGAAAGAGGCTGTTCCTGATAGACCCACCTTCTGTTTTCTCCTTTGTATGCGTATTATTCATTAGCAGTCTAATAAGAGTTTCAAAATGCTCTGTGCCTCTGCCAGCAGGGCATATGTATGTAGACATGTGCTTGTGACAGATAAGTACATAAACAGCATATTGGCACCAGAAAGACATCTGTGCCTAGAAAAACGCTTGTGATATGTACATAAATGACATTTTAGCTCTAGTCAAGTCCTTGTGGCTTTGAGAGGAATATGTGACTGTACTCTTCTCTGTGAATACTGAAAAGGTGCGCCTCAGACGGGGGAGAGTTTTCCGGAGGTTTACGGGGAGCCGGAGGATGCGGCACAGCCGAGGTTGCAGCCCCGGCGCTGCCAGGTTGCGGCAGACGGTGCGAGAGCCGTGCCAGGGGAAGGGTGGGCGCTGCCTCTGGCGCTGCCGCGGGCGCGGCCCCGGGGGAGAAGCACCAGGCACCCCCAAATCTGACTCGCTGCATCCCGACGGGATGTGCCTGCGGGGCGGCGCTGGCAACGGCGGCGCAGCTCCTGGGTGCGAAGGGAATCAAAGCTTGGACCAAAAAGCCTGGGGTGATCCGGGGTCGGGGGTGCACAGGGAGGACTCCCTGCAGCACTTTCTGCTACCTGGATTTAATTGTCTGGCTGGGGTCTGAATGTAATCCCTTCACAACTGGCTTCTACAGCAGAAAAGGGACATTTTGGACGGTTTCAGAAGGGGATTGAGCATCCCATCTTCTGGGATCCTTCCCAGATGGCACAGCCAGAGACTGTAGGTCTGCTCACACCACTTGCTTTAGGCTCATAATGCCTCAGTTGGCCCTTTCCTGGTGACAGCTCCGTGACTTAGAGCTCTAATGAGCACTGGAAATGTTGTGGCCAGGAGGTTACAGGTGAGAGGTCTGTGGTCACAGGAAAACCTAGAGATTATTTGCACCTAGTCTGGGTGAGAGAGGAGTGAGAGAAGATGCAAAATTGGAGGCACTTTGATATTCACCATACACACAGGGCAGTAAATATGGACTTGGCTTCCTGACTCTGGGCATTGAAGCCAAAGTCTGGGATTTATGGGAGCCCTTATGTTCCAGGGAAATCACCCCAAGTGGGGAACTTCAGCCTAAGAAGTGAGCACAAACATATCCTTCCTGAGTTTACTCCAGGAGGTTTGGGTGCCCCAGCACTCTCCATTCCGCCTTTCTGAAATAACAAATCCCCTATAGATGTCATTTGATCCAGTGAAGTAAATCCTGAAAGGAAATGAGTGTCCTAATCTGTCATTGACTCCAGGTTCATGAAAACTCACCTGGGCTGGACCATGAAACAGCAGCTGCACCAGTGTGAAAACCTTCTGGGACGTGGCATTAAGACAGATGTCGGGGTGGTCGCTGCTGTTCAAGAGCTTTCCTGTGGTGAAAATGGCCTCACTTCCTTGGGTCTGACATAAAGAGGAGAGAAACACCAAAATATTCCTTGCTGGAAATCAGGATGGGTCCTTGGACTTCTCTGTAGCCTGTTTGTTGACGTGACCTGAGCGTGTGTCTCCCCAGGTGGGTGGGAGTCTCACACCTCCAGCGTGATGGATGGAACAACAGTGGTGGATGAGCTGTTACTTGCCTGAAAAAAAGTGTTTCGGGGGAAAATTGTCTCCAGTCATTCTCATTTTGCATGTGATTTTTCCTACATATGTTTCTAATCATTAAGAAATTCTGTAGCTTAAATAATGCTCTGAAAGTACGGTAACTGTTGGACTACATTCTGTTGTAACCTTATTGAATTTCAGTTCTCTGGAAAAAATAATGGGATACTATATCTCGAAAAACAAATGGTAATTGCGTTTTTAACAGAATGTTTCTCTTTGTGTTTCAAAACCTTCTGCACACAGTTAGACATCTAGCCAGGGAAGAAGGTACAAAGCATATGGGCCAATTTCTGTCTCTTGGCTGTTCAAGATGCCTTAATATTCAGGCAGTGATGTGTGTGTGTCCGTGCAATATGGCACAATTTATCTGCTCCAGCTCAGGTGAGGTGGTCAAAAGCTGTGCACTGGGGTCAGGGGAGGTATTTGAGGAGAAATTGGGGGAAGGTGGGTCTACATCCTGTTCCCTACTAGACGTGTGGGTGCACATCTTCTTATGAATTCAAGTTTGTGCTCCTTGTTCTGCAGAAGACCAAGGTTCCAGCATTCATGGTGCTGACCAGAGGAGCAGGTTCATCCTGCAGGTGACCAGGATCTTACAGATAAGGATCTTGTCAACGCTGCAGAGATTGGAGTTGCCCAACAAGCTTTGCACTGTCCATGTGCCACGGTGACGTGACTTCCTCGGTGCTTTGGGGATTTGCACATCACCACGTGCTGAGAACTGGGTTGATCAAAGCCTGGGACCCAAAATAGCGTCACCACAGTTTGATAACATGCTGCTGTTATTGTCTGCCGAGGTTAGGAGAGCCCTGGTAATACTGGAAGGCTCTTCCCTAATTCTTTGTAAATCTGACGTGTTGAGAACTTTGTGAGGGGATGCATTTGGACATGTGAAGCTTCAAGGCAAAGGAATAGACTTGAGGTTTCTGACTGACAAGACACATGTGAGTACATGCAAAATGTGCTCCTCCTGCTAAAAATAACATTTCTCCTGTCAACCACGATGCACCCACCCCCACAACACCACCCAGAAGAACACATTAACACCTTGGCTTTGCACGTAGCCCGATTCACAGCAGCCACAAGTGGTGGAGGGATCTGCACTCTGTGCATGCTGACAAATCATATGGCACAGCGAGGAACAGAGGAGTGAAACTGGGCTAGCAGAAGTTGACGCCTTATCATCACAGTCCCTCTGAGCATGCTGTAGGCTGACACCTCCACCAACCGAGTCATCTCCCCGGTGCCAGGATGAGGAGCACGAGCCTGCTATCCTGATTTAGCCTCTGGTAAACCAGGCTTGGCTTGCCACGCCAGGAAGGCTGGAAGAGGTGCATGGATGCAAATGGTGCAGGAGCAACGTGGGTGCGCCGGCATGAGGAGAAGCAAAGCACATCCAACCACTGCTGCTCACAGCTGTGCTATGGGGACATGCAAAATGTGCTTTATACACAAGGGATGTGAGATGTTTCTCCCGTCTGCTGTCTAATCCCACCTAGGAACCTGTAAATAATATTTCAAAGCAAGAAGGGTTGGGTTGCAGATAACTATTGCCACTAAAAAAGATTCCTGCCATAGACAAGGTGCAGGTCTGTCAGGCAGCCTCTGTGTGCTTCTAAGATAATGAAAGACATGCACAGGAAAGCTTTTTAAAATGGTGAAAGACTAGAGAATACCAGATTTTTTTTTCCCAATTATTGTTTCCTATGAAAAGCTGCACTTTTTTTCCTTAAAAGTTAAAGTTTTTTTTAAAGCTGAAGACAAAGCATTCCCTGCCCGTGGCAGGAGGTTGGAACCAGAGGATCTTTAAGTTCTTGTTCAACCCAAACCATCACAGGATTCTATGGCAGTAAAAACTGACCATCCTTCAGAATTTCTCACATTAAGTTCTAGGCAAATATTTTGAAAACTCGTTATTTAAAGTTTTGCTTTACTATAAATTTAGATTCTTTGTAAAAGTAAATTTTGTAAAAGCAATAAAAATAAAAAGAAGGAGAGAGCTGGTACCAAGTTGTAGCTAAATATCAGCAGGTGACACAAGATTGATTCTAAGTCACAGAGGTCACTGTCAGTCCACTGCAGACTTCCCCCAGGACAGCGTGTTTATTCAAAGAAGATTTTCAGAAAACCCAGGAGATTTAAATGCATAAGTTCCAATCCCATGGCAAGCACATGAGCCTATGTTCTCACTCGAAATTAAGCTCCTTTAACTCTCATTTGTGTGGCTGGGAGAACCCTGGGCCCCTGCGGTTCTTCCCTTGTCTGAACCTCCCCTGACGGCTCCGGCAAAGCCAGGAAGGCTTTGGTGGGCACTGAAGGCACCCAGCCCTTTGCAGATGGTGCTTAGCACTTAACAGGATCAGCCCCTCAGCCACTTGAGTGGTGTCCATCACCTCAGATGCCTCACCATCCCTGAAACTGTGCGACGCCCACCACATGTGATCAGCCCCATAAGCTGCTTTTACCTCACCTCCAGTGTTTGCTGATAATCCCAGTGGGGTGTCTGTATAAAGGAGCCCCTTGTTCAGGGCAAAAGGGAGGAATGCCCTTCCATAAGAAAATTAGGGAGTTGACAGAGATGTAAAGCTAAAGGTTTGCAAGATTGCTTCTGTTTGGCCAAATGTTGTGAGATTTTGGGGTTGTTTTTGGAGATCCTGGTGTTTAAAGTTATTTTTTCAGCAAGTGGTCTGGCAGCAGCTGTATATGGAAAAGCAGCTTCTGTCCCCTGTCAGCTATCAGCACTTTAGCTTTTTTTGTTTCTTCTCCAGTCCTTGCTTACTCCTGTGTTAGCAAATGTAACACCAGAATCAAGACCCTTCCTGGGATGAAAACCTGTGAGTTCATCAGCCAAGATGGAGCTTCAGTTTTGGCCTGATTTGGTGCCTCTTTTGAAAAAGCTGAACAGTCGGATGCTCTTGGTGGTTCTGGTCATGTTTCTTTTGATTATTGACCTTGTGAGAAAGAGACGACCCAGGAATTTCCCTCCAGGGCCTCAACTCTTTCCTCTCGTGGGAACCTTCGTGGACTTTAAGCAGCCCCTCCATCTTGCACTGCAGAAGGTAAGAGCTCCATGGACATTTTCCCTACCTACACTATCTTACCCTTCCATGATTCTTATCACCACACTGTGAAGCAGCAAGGGCAGCCTCTGCAGAACTGGGTATGTAATAACCACATGAGATAGATGACTCCTCTTGGTTTTATCTCTCACTATCACCTCCTCTTCCAGGGGAGTAGGATGCTCCAGTTGGAAAGAAATCCATAACGGAGGATGTTCCTCCTTGTTCCTACTTGTTCCTATGTGTTCCTCCTTTTTCTTCCCATCTGACTGTGACCATTTCCTTCTGGACCCCAGAAAGGGCTCAAAAGGGCTGGGCCAGGCTGGAGGACAGATGAAAACTGCTGTGAGACAGCTGAACTGTTTGGAGATCACCTCTGGAAATTGTCCTGTCGTTGTCTTTGCCCAGAGGCCAACAAATCACCCCGTAACATCTGAAAGAAAGATTTTAAATCCTGAGTTACATCCTGTGGTTTATTCTGTGTTGCAGAAAGAGGCAGTGATCTCTCTGGAAAGGTTTCCACAGCTTTGACTCCCACCAGAGACAAAAAAGAGAGAGATTTTATATATGCTGAGCATTCCTCTCTGAAAAGGTGGAAGAAGTTCTGACATGCTGGCTGCAAAAATCCTTTCTGGTGACTATCTGTGTCCTGCTTTTGCTTAGCAGGCTGACACCAGCCTGTCTACCCTGGGTGTTCTCAGGCCCCCAGCACGGCTGGTCCCTGAGGGAATCCTTGGGGAAGGCTGAGGCAGCGAGTTCAGGACATTTTGTCAATACATACAGCTGTATTAGAAAATTAGTCCCATTTATTTACAAGCACACAATGGCTGAGACACCCATTTGGCCCCAGGCTGGTTTCACGAGTCACCACAGCAGTTTGGGGTGACTCTGTGTGTCCTTTCATGTAGATTCATTCTAAGGAGAGGATGAGCTCCTTGACAGAGAGAAGATATGATCCTCTCTTTACTCTTATACATCTCAGAGGAGACATTAATGCCAGCAAAGTCCATGCAAGGAAAATGGCTGCAATTTGGCCATAAATGCAGTCAGGCTTAAAATTAGAAGTACCTTTCCAGCAATAAGTAGTTAGGGCTCCTGTCTAAATGGGAGAGTTGGAGAAGAAACCACACTGCTCTAGACACAAAGTTGATGAAAGGGATAATTTGTCGTGCTTTGCCCTCAGCAAGAAGAGCCTGAGTGTGGTGACCCAGGTAGTGGGACAGAAAGGGACAGAGCAGATGCCCATCAGTTACAAAGCAAGTTATATCCTCGTTACAAGCCCAACTGATGTGAACACCTGGTAAAGCCCAGGTCACACCAGATAACGAATATAAGCAAATCATCTTTCCCACATTACAGCTCTCCAGCCCTCATGGAGTAGCTTAGATTGGATGGGACCTGCGTGCTTGGGTTTGGCTTTCTCTAAAGTCCCTTTGCTTCAAGCAGGGTTAAATTCAAATTCAGATTTCCCTGTTCAAGACCTTGGCCTGGTGAGTGTTGAAAATCCCCATCTTCTTGTTCTCAGAGGACAATGGACTTTCTTTCAGCTTACGGGTCGGTACGGGAACATCTTCAGCATGCAGTTTGGAAGTCTGACCTTCGTGGTGGTCAACGGGTACCAGATGGTGAGAGAAGCTCTTGTCCACCAGGCTGAAATATTTGCTGATCGGCCAAATATTCCACTCCTCCAAGAAATATTTAGAGGCTTTGGTAAGCACAGCCACCAGGATTTTGGGGACAAAACTTTCGTCTCTTTGGAATGATAACTGTTAGAGGGAAAGAAAGAGGTTGAATTCAACCCTTGTGAACTGCACCTGTAAAAGCTTGCACAGGAGAAGGCAACAATTGAGTTCATACTAATAATCTCACAGGGGTATGTTTTAATCTCTGTGAGATTTAGGGATGAGGGTGGGCTCAAAACCAGATTTTAATGAAAGAGGAGAAATAAATAAAAGCTGCCCGAAGATCGATACGCTTGCAGCTTTTCCCCTTGGTTTTTAGTTTCTCCTTTACTTTTCCTGCCTGGGTTGCACACAGCTCCAGAGACGGGGTGCTCCTGCCTGCAGCTCTGCCAACAGCGTGATAGTACTCAGAGTATTTTGGCTTACACCTTTTTTTCCCACGCAAAGTGACAAAGTAGCAGATTAAAGCAAATCCATAAAGCCAGATCTTTAGCATAAGCCAATTACTCTTGAATTTTAATTCCCAGGCAAAGCCATAGCCTTTTCCACATTGTTTGCCTTGGTTTGGGGTTTCTGTCCATCACGAATGGCCGTTTTGGAATCCTAACGCTCACAAATGACCCAGAGAGAGGATTGTTCTCCTGTTTTTTTCCACCTACAGGGCTCATATCATCCAACGGGCACATATGGAGGCAGCAGAGAAAGTTTGCTTTAGCAACACTGAAAAGCCTTGCTGTAAATTTTGAGGAAAAAGTGCAAGAGGAGAGTCGGTACCTCGTGGAGACGATTGAGGAGGAGAAAGGTGGGGGTTAATGCACAGCACTGTGCTCAGAGCTTCCAGCTAAATGAATGATGAGAAGTAAAACTCTTACCCCAACGCAGCTCCAAACGTGCAAAACATTTCTTCAATAGCTCAAACTTCTATCTTACACTTCCAGACCGTGCCTTTTAGCACTTATTTTAGACCTCAGGCCTCCTATTTTAGTTGTTCCTTATTGATATTAAGCAAATATACACCAGGCAGTTATTAAAAGGTGAGTGTTTATATGGCAAAGGAAGTGTCTCATGCATTCTGCGAAGGAATAAACGCAGCTCTCCTGCTATCAGGCACTTCCACTCAGAGGCTTAGTTAACCTCTGCTTGTCCTTGGTTTTGCAAAGTATTTTAAAACTTGTTTAGTCAGGCTTTCCTTTTGTTTCACACACAGATGAAGCATGTGCCTTGCTCTTTTATAGTCCGGCTTTTAAAAACTGCCAGAGGGATATTAGTAAGAATAATTTGTATGTTGGTGCATGGGTGATGTTGCACTTCAGCTTTAAATAGAAGCAGATGGGGTTGAGTTAATTCTATGGAGCTATATATAGTAAACAAGAAAGATCTAAAAAGGAATTGTGAAATTATATACTAAATTTGCTCCGTTTTAATTGCTGTTGCACTGAACAGGCCAAATACTCCATGTTGCCAATTGATTATAGTCTTCTATAGTCCTAATCAATAAACTAATTAAGCTGCTGGTTTGGGCCTTTCTTCCCATTAGTAATGACAAATAGTGATCATGTCCATCACTCTAATATCTGAGCACCAGCCCGGTTTAATTACTTTCTTGAAGAGTGGAGAGATCAGCAGTGCTGCGAGGAGTGCCTTGCATTTCAAAGTGATGCTCAACAGCAGCTCAGGGCTGGACTGGGCTTGTCACTGAGATCAGTCTCTTGTCACAGCAAGTGGTTCTCCAGGCTGCTGAAATGTGCCCAAGGAGATGAAGGTCTCTGCTCAGTAGCTCTCTCAGGGAACACAGCTCACATCATCAACAAGCATCACATCACACTTCGCTGCATAAATGTGCTCTATGGGCCTCATGAGCTACTTCTGGGGTTTACAGGTGGCCACAGAGACCTGCAACCCTCTTCCCTCTCTCCTCCAGCTCCCTTGATCCTTCATGGTGGACAACTAAATCCCAGGGCAATGGTATTTTTGCCATGTGGTTGTCCTGGGCTCCTTACCCCGGGCAAAGCTTTGAGGGACCCTCTCCTGGCATATGAAATTGGCACCAACCACACGTTGGAGTGGGCAAAGTTGACAGCCATAGCGTGGCATGCTGCTGCTTGTTCTCCCTGGAAAATACTTCAGACCCTGCTTGGGCAGCTCAGGGCTAATGTCACTGCCTGCCAGCAGCCTGGGCTGGACACAGGAGGGGATGTCCTGGCCATAATGCCCAGGCTCCAGAGGGATGCTGGAGGTGATGGGGGTGGTGGATACCCCAGGACATGGGGTGAAACCTGAGCACCACCAGGGGTGAGAAGCAGGTGAGGTCTCACTCCAATTCACAGCTGTGGATCTGGTAGGGAACATGGATTTGACTGAGACTGAACAGGAAAAAAGAATGTTAGAATCATAGAATCATGGAGAGATTTATGTTGGAAAAGATCCTTAAATTCATTGAGTCCAACCATTAACCCAGCGCTGCCATGTTCACCACTAAACCATGGCCCCAGGTGCCACATCCACATGACTTTCAAACACTTCCAGGAATAGTGACTCCACCACTGCCCTGGGCAGCCCCTTCCAAAGCCTGCCATCCCTTCAAATGAAGACATTTTCCCTCATATCCAATCAAAACCTTCTCTGGCACAACTTTGAGGCTGTTTCCTCTTGTTCTATCCCTTCTTCCTTGGGAGAAAAGACCCACACCCACCTGGCCACAACCTCCCTTTAGGAATTTTCCTTCCCTTTTTTTTTCCTCCAGGACAACCCTTTGACCCTCATTACAAAATTAATAGTGCTGTTTCAAACATCATCTGTTCCATAACTTTTGGGAGCCGCTTTGACTACCATGACAACCGTTTCCAGGAGCTGCTGCACTCCCTGGCTGAAACGCTGCTGCTCATCGGAAGTTTCTGGGGTCAGGTAAAGCCACTTGGATGTTTTTCCAGCTTCAGCTGCATGTAAGAGCTCAGAACCTGGGGTTTCTAAGGCACTGATATAATCTGCTTTTTCCTGTAGAAAAAGAGCCATGTTTAAAGGAAAGCGACCATGAGAATTGTTTTAAATTAGATTGGATTTATATGCAAAGTTTATCAGGAAAGCAAGGAAATAAGTTACAATTATTGGGGCACGTGGAGAAAAAAAGCACTACAGGATTGTCAAACCAATCCTATGCCTGGCATAACCAAAGAACAATGGGAAAATCTTAAAAGTGTCTGTTTCTGCAAAAAGAAGAATAAGTAATACTGTGAAAATTCCTATCTTTTCTCTCACCCATATCCCAACCAGTTTCTTAAATAACTTCTATTTATGAAAAAAAAAAAAAGATTCTATGTTTAGAACCAAAATAGGTGGATTTGGTGATGTATTTTCTGCATGGCCACACACCATGGGTCAGGTCTGATCTCTGGCCCCTCCATGGGGACAAGCTAAGGGGCTTATCTACATCTACTTCACCTGTGGTCACATTAGGGGGCAGCTTTGGCCACTCAGTATTTGAGAACTTTATCAACAGAAAGAATCTGTCCAATTCTTATCTTGTTTGCACTTGTTTACACCTGTGTAAGTAAATTTGTACAAATTGGACTGTTATAGCAAGGATCATTGTTTTTCATGACAGCAAGCAGAGTTAATCAATTGACAGTCCCATCCTCTCAACTACGATACCTGCTGTTTTCTAACTCAAGAAATGCTCTTTTGCTCTGCTTGATTTCTTACCAGCTTTATAATGCTTTTCCTTTGATCATGAGATGGTTGCCAGGACCCTTCAGGAAAATCTTCAGGCACTGGGAGAAACTTCGATATTTTGTGAAAGGTGTGATTGCAAAGCACAAGGAGGATTTGGACCAGTCTGAGGCAGGCGATTACATTGACTGTTACCTGAAAGAAATAGAAAAGGTAAGAAGGAAATAACTAAAACCACCTAAAGATTAACCCATAGAATGAGCAGAGAAGATTCAGGGCTGTTTTGTCAGGGGAGCTCTTGCCTCACACATTGCCTTCCCCTCCCTACCTCTGCCACATCAAACTTTAGCAGCAGCAGAAGTCTGATCACTTTGAAAACACACAGATTTTTTTTTTTCCATTTGAAAGGATTTACACTTTGTCTTCTTCCCTTTCTCGTTCTGTCACACGGCGTAGGAGGACTCTCAGGGAACATGTTCATGTTTCTATGAGCACCCGCAGGCCTGTGTTTGCTATTGTGAAACTTGACATTTAAAAATGCTACCTGCTTTCAAGAGCCACTCTACAGCAACCAGGGTGTCTTTCAAAACAGTGCATTGGGCTTGAAATCCTGTGAAAGTGAAGGCTGGAAATTTCCAAGTCCAGGGGTAGATAATAAAGGAGCAGCAGGACTTTAGTTACACAAAGGTGATGTTGGATTGGGTTGCATCCTCTCCAGAGGAAGAGTTTTCATTGCCATGTTTTTCCTCCAAGTTTAAGGGTGACACCAGCTCCTATTTCCATGAGGAAAACCTGCTGTGCTCCACCTTGGACCTGTTCTTGACTGGGACTGAGACCACAGCGACCGCCATCCGCTGGGCTCTGCTCTACATGGCCGCGTACCCCCACATTCAGGGTAGGGCCACTGAGGGGTCCTTTGCTTAGCCCAAAATTAGGTAAGGGAAACTCAGGGAACAGAGCTATCCCAGCTCTGCCACATCTTGTCCTTGCCTGCGCCCCAGGAATCCTCTTGGGAACCTTTTGAAGACAAGTCTTAGGAACTGGGAATGTTTACCCCAGAAAAAAAGGAGGTTTGGGGGGCACCACCTGTGCTCTACAGCTCCCAGAAAGGAGGGTGCAGCCAGGTGGGGGGTCAGTCTTTTCTCCCAAGGAACAAGTGATAAGACAAGGAGAAATAGCCTCACGTTGTGCCAGGAGAGGTTTAGGCTGGATATTAGGAAAAATTTCTTCACTGAAAAGGTTGTCCAGCCCTGGAACAGGCTGCCCAGGGGAGTGGTGCAATCACCCTGGAACCGTTCAAAAGGAATGTGAATGTGGCACCTGGGGATATGGTTTGGTGATGACCTGGCAGTGCTGGTTTAATGGTTGGGCTTGATCATTTTAGAGGGCTTCTCCAACACTAAAAATTCAATGTGGAGGGACGTTCTGAATTTCTTTTTGCTCCCTGCAGAGAGAGTGCAGCAGGAGATCGACGCCGTGGTGGGGCAGTGCCGGCAGCCCTCGCTGGCCGACAAGGAGGAGATGCCCTACACCAGCGCTGTGCTGAGCGAGGTCCTGCGCATGGGCAACGTGGTGCCCCTGGGGGTGCCCCGCATGGCCACCAGCGACACCACCCTGGCCGGCTTCCACCTGCCCAAAGTGCGTGGGGACCACCAGCCTTCGTCCCACCAGTCTTTGTCCCACCAGCCTTCATCCCACCAGCCTTCATCCCTCCAACCTTCATCCCAGCAGTCTTCGTCCCACTAGCCTTCATCCCACCCACCTTCATCCCGCCAAGCCTTCATTTCACTGGCCTTTGTCCCACCAGCTTTCATCCCACCAGCCTTCATCCCACCAGCTTTGTCCCACCAGCCTTCATCCCTCCAGCCTTCATCCCACCAGCTTTCATCCCACCAGCCTTCATCCCACCAGC
>VZDJ01001247.1:22917932-22980813 GCA_008694505.1 Cyanoderma ruficeps | reverse complement strand
AAAAAAAAAAAAAAAAAAAAAAAAAAAAAAAAAAAAAAAAAGGCTTTTTCTTCTTGCACAAGTTGCATAACTGGGTTGTTCACACTGTTTCCGCTCTTCGCCTCTCGGAACAGGCGCGGTTTGCTCGGCAGTAAACTTCTGGGGAAGGTTTGAGCAGATTGTGTGGGTGAACATTGCCACCTAACCTTTCCAGGAAGAAAAGCTGCTCAGCCTGTGCAAGGCGGCGCGGGCCGGAGGAGGCTCGGAGGTGGCTGGAGCTCGCTCAGGACTCTTTCGGGTTATTTGTGCTCCTTTTCCAGGCAAGAGGGCTTGTCCCGGGGAGCAGCTCGCCAGGACCGAGCTCTTCATCTTCTTCGTAGCCCTGCTGCAGAAGTTCACCTTCCAGGCCCCAGCGGCGGCCGCGCTGTCCTTCGCCTTCACGCTCAGCCTCACTCGCTGCCCCAAACCCTTCCAGCTCTGCGCCGTGCCCCGCCACTGAGCCGGGCCTGGCGCTGCCCCAGACCCCACTGCAGCCCCACAAACTGGGAACTCCCCTTCTCCCGTCCACACCGGCGATCTGGGGCTGAAATGATGGGCCCTGGAGGTCCAGCACCCACCAGCATCTGGGTGGCAGGGGAAGGGCACAAGGGCACGTCATGCACAATGCAATAAACACAACCTTTGTGACTCTTCCCTTCACCTCATTCCTGCTCCCCGCTACCAGTCTGACAAAATGCATGCATTTAAGAGCCTTATTACTTAATTTCCACGGTCAGCAATTCCCAGGAAGGTGTCTGCCAGCTGCAAAAGCGTGGTTTGATGTTGGCTTTTCCATAGGGAATATGTCCATCACCCAGAGATCACTTAGCAACCCCTAATGTTGCAGCACCCAAATAGCCAAGGGCTCCTGAGGTGTCCCTGCTCAGAGGGAGCAGCTGGCCTTGGACACAAGCTCTGGGCTAGTGACTCAGCATCAATTTGGACTTTGAGGTGGCCACAGCCTGTCCTGAGCCTCAGGTGGGCTCGGGCTCAGTGTGGTGGACACTCCCTGAGCACCACATTGCTGCTGTGGGATGGAAATCACAGAATCAAGGAATAGTTTGGCTTGAAAAGGACCTTAAAGATCAACCCCTCTGCAATGGGCAGGGACACCTTCCATGAAATCAGGTTGCTCCAAGCCCCATCCAACCCGGCCTTTTATCCAGAGATAAAAAATACCTAAGCAGAGATCTCTGAAACAGCATCAAGCTTTTTTTTTTTTTTTTTTTTTTATNTTTTTTTTTTTTTTTTTTTTTAATCTCAAAGAGTATATGGGAATTTTAATTAGGAGACTGCAGGGGAGTAGAAACACCTTCTACCAAAGCCCAACCCAAGTGGGATGGCATAAGGAGCTGTGCTTCCAGCAGGTCTGGAAGGGCTGTAAAAATATGATACAGCAATTTTATATTAGAAGAGTAAAAGATTTGTGCTAGTAAAATACAAATCAGAAAAGCTGCAATAAAACAATCCCCTGGGGTGGCTGGGGAGCAGTTCACCTGAAGCACAGCAGAAAGGGAACAGCAGAGTGTTGGAAGGGTCGTGCCCGTGGCGGGTCAGCGCTGGCCCTCAGGAAGGAAATGTTGGAACAGTGGCTTTGTGGTGGGAAGTCACGAGTTCAGCACTTCCCCTGTTTCTGGCACGGATTTGTGTCTGTGTGTGAGCAGCATGGACATAGCATGGGGTCAAGGAAGTGGCTGGGGACAGGACACCCTGCACGATGGACACAGCTCCTTCCTGTGCCAGGTCTCTTTGAGTAAGAGTTAATTAAATATGCAACTTGTAGAGAATTTTTCCATTTATGTGACCGAGCATTTATGCTTAGAAATGCTGTCTCCTGTGTGCTTCAGTTTGGACTATAATCACAGCAAAGATTATTCTTTTTCCTCTTGGTTTTTTTGGGGGGAGTTTTGTTTTGTTTTGGGTGGGGTTTTTTTGGTTTTTTTGTGGTTTTTTTGGTTTGCCTTTTTTTTTTTCTTCTCACCTTTCGTAAGCGACTTTTCTGTGGGTACCCACGTAGGATATGGAATAGTTAACAGGAAAAGAGGATTACATCGAGTTTCATTTCCACTGCTTTTCTCCTCTGTCCCCGGCAGTAGCAGCTTTGCTGCGGCACGAAGCAATCCTTGTGCAGTGGCAGATTTATGCCACAGGGGAGAGTCCTCTGCACATCACATCCCTGCCACGCCGGGCGCACGGGGATTCTGTCGCTGAGCTGTCCTTCCGACTGATCGCTTTAATCCTATTGCGTTTTTAATTATTGTTTCACAGTCACAGGCTCCCATGTTGTGTTTTTGTCTTTGTAAAAGACAAAACATAAAAGATCCAGGGACTTCTTTTCACCTATGAAGTCTTCAACGCCACTTGGGACTAGGCACTGGTTTTGCTCCATTTTTATATTCGTTCTGCTGTAGGTCTGACCTCTGGCGTGTGGCTACAGCTTGTATTATTTGCACTGGCTTAGCAAACAAATATTGATCTCCTCTCTCTTTCATTTCCAAGGTGTGTTTCCTCGTTACTTTGGGGTTTCCTCCCCTATTCCCAGAGAGGATAAATTATTTAAGTCATCTTCTTTTTCTTCTTCTTCTTTTTTTTTTAAACCATGTGGGGAAAAATAGGAAAATTAAATGCAGTGATGCCATACCTTAAAGGCAGGAGGCATGAATTTGTTTAATTTTCAAGTGGATCCTCTCATGTCACTGCTGGCAAACATTTGCATCTCCAGGGGCTCATGCCTAAGTGTGCTTAAAAACCAGAGGTGAAAAGAGATATTCTCCAAGACAGGCCTCTCCCCTTTAAATTCTACAATAAAACAGAGATTTGACTTCTCCTCCTTCCCAAGTGTAAGGGTTATGGAGAACATGTGTATGGCATCACTCCAGTGGCTCTGCTGCATCCCTGTGCCTTGTCATCAACACTGGATAATCCCAGCAGCCACAACTGATGCCCCCAAAAGAGAGAAAAGGAACCCAAAACATCCCCCAGAGCAGGAGGTGGCAGCTGACGACTGCAAAGGGCCATTACAGAGCCACGTGGTGCAAGGGCAACGTGCTGCTGCTCCCTGCTTCTTTCACAGTGAAACAACATACACATCAAAATTCCACATGATCCATGTGCATGAACACCTCCCTAACCCGGAGCTGCTCCTGGGAGGGAAAATGGGGCACATTCTGCTGCCAGCTACCACCAAAGGGCCCCAGCCCGCAGAGCTGGGCACCTGCATTGGCTCCTCAGCACCTTCATCAGCTCTTTGGGGCTTCGGGAGCAGCTTCACCACAGGCTATGACCCAAAGGATGAGGCAAGTGGGAAGGGATGGCTGGAGAGCCCAAGGCATGGCTGGAGAGCCCAAGGCATGGCTGGAGAGCCCAGGGCATGGCTGGAGAGCCCAAGGCATGGCTGGAGCCAGCTGCCCTGCCTGCACTCCTCTGGTGGAGATCAGAAAATGATCTGCTTAGGAACCGCGGAGTTCCGGGACAGCTGTTTACTCTCAGCCCATGTCACACAGACACACGGAAACACGAGACTGAGTCAGATGGTTTGTGAAACGTTTGTGCAACCTTATCTCGGATGTCCCCTGGGACCTGGGGCTTGGCCAGGGACTCCTCATACCAGGGAGAGAGCTGCTGTAAACAAGGAAAGAGCAAGGCTCTGGGAGCAGCTGGAGACTCCCTGGCACTGAGAAGCTGAAACTGGCACGTAGCACGGTGAGGGCACCTGGGAAGGAGGGAGCAGGGTCATCCTGAGAGATGGGTTTGTGGGAACAGCACGCTGAAACTGCCAGGTTTTAATCTCGATCCCACAAAGCTCATTCCTGTCCTTTAGACGAGGGCATGGAGCACTGGGGTTTAGTAAAATACTGAGGGGAGGCTGGAGGGGAAAGGGGAAGCTGGAGGTGTTCTGGTTTATGGTGGGATTCTTTTTTAATCAGATCAGAGGGAATGTTTCAGTTTAATCAAGAAGGGGTTTAATTGTTTCTGAAAGCTGGGAAAGCAGGAGTCTGAATGTAGCCTTGAGAGGAGGCAGCAAAAGCCACTCCTTGCTGTCCTGTGTTTGCACCCACAGCTGTGCCAGCACATCAGGATCTCCACCTGGCCCTGGGGGTCTCAGTGGTGCCCCGTGAGCTCAACCTGCCTGACCTGCTGTGGGACACATCCCTGCAGAGCCCCACCATCCAGCCATGCTGCACTTCCTCTGGGACAGCATCTCCCTCCAGACAGTCCTCATCTTTCTCTTCGTCTTCCTGCTCATCACAGACTACATGAAGAACAGAAATCCGAAGAATTTCCCTCCCACACCCTTACGCCTTCCCTTTTTGGGGCACATCTACCTCATGGACTTCAAAGATCCTGCAGTCACGGTGGAGAAGGTATGTGGGTGGTGAGCAGTATGGGGAAGGGCTGGAGGGATTGCAGCTACACATCCCTGGCCATGCAGGAAAAGGGATAACCCAAACCCCACAGGTGCAGGCAGGAGGTGACGTTTACCTGAGTACAAGCAGGGTGACAAGCGTGGAGTGATTCCAGGGGCAAAGGTCTCAGCATGATCCCACAGGTGCAGTCACAGGTGTACAAACCCTACAGGGCTGAGTGGGGGCTGGAATGGGGTGAAATGAAAAACTGGAAAAGCATAGGACTGAAAAAAATGAAACCTGGTGAGGTTTACTTGATTTATGGCCAATTGACACCATCTCCCAATCACTGATTCCCCTCCTGCTCTTCCCTTTTTTTTAGCCACGTACCCTGACAGGGCTGTCCTGGTCTCCCCAGGAACATTCATTGCAAATGAAAACACCTTTTATTTATGTCCCCTCCCAGCTCAGTAGAAGATATGGTGACATCTTCAGCATACAGATGGGCAGCATGAGGTTTGTGATGGTAAATGGGATGCGGCTGGTGAAGGAAGTGCTCGCAAACCAAGGGGACAAGTTCATGGGCCGTCCTGACATTCCCGTCGACGAGGAGGTCTTCAGCAAGATTGGTGAGTTATCCCTCAAGACATGCCTCAGCTGTAAGGTCCAAGCCTTGACCCTGCTGAGGTCTGAGACAGCTGGAGATGAGGCAGAACCCTGGAGCTTTTCCCTCTTAGGTGGGGATCAGCCCTGGAGCTTTTCCCCCTTAGGTGGGGATCAGCCCTGGAGCTTTTCCCCCTCAGTTGGGGATCAGCCCTGGAGCTTTTCCCCCTCAGTTGGGGATCAGGCCTGGCTCACAGGGGATGTTCCTGCCAGGACTGATCTCCTCCACTGGGCACCTGTGGAAGGTACAGAGGAGGTTCACCCTGAGCACGCTCCGAAACTTCGGCTTGGGGAAGAGAAGCCTGGAGGAGCGCATCCAGGAGGAGTGCCGCTACCTCGTGGATGCCTTTAGGGATGAACAGGGTGAGTCCATGGCCCTCAGCAGCTGTGAAGGCAGGAACTGGTAGGGCCTGTTAAAATTTCACTGCATGCTGAAAAATAGCCCACCTTGCAAAGGATGCTTCAACCCTGCCAGCATCCCTGCTCCTTCCTAGAGGTGCTTTGCCCTCCCGCTGCCTGGGGAATGCAGCCAGGCAACACCCACAGCGTTATTCACAGCCCACCTTCAGCCTGCTCATCTCTGGGAAATACTGTGTGCATAAACACTGATGTTTCCAATGAATTCAAATGACATCCTGCAGCCATTGCCTTCCAAAGTAAACAGACGTCTCCAGAAGCTGATTGAACTGGCACCACTGGGGTTGCCCTGCCAAGCTTGGCCAGCTCATGGGGTCAGCCAGGCACCCCAGGAAAGCACTGACATAGGACAGTGCCCATTAGGTGCCCCTCATTTCATTCATATTTCTTGACTATTTTACCTCTGATGTGTTTTCCTCTTTTCTGAGAAGAGAACTGATCTTTTTGTTCTCCAGGGAATCCTTTCAACCCTCAGCCCAAAGTCACTAACGCTGTTTCAAATGTCATCTGCTCCCTCATCTTTGGCAACCGGTTTGAATACCACGATGAGGATTTCCAAAGACTGCTGAAGCTGATGTATGACATGACTGCCCTCCATGGAGCTGTCACAAGCCAGGTACAGCCTTCCTGCCACCAACCCAGGGCCGCAGTTTCTTCTCTGGAGTCAACCTCAAAAGTCACAGTATTGTCATCACCAAACCTGCCGTTCCCTCTTCCTTTGCACAGGGTAGACTTGTCATTTCTTTCTTCCTTCTGCTTAACTTGTGCCATGCTCACGCTGCTCTCTCTCACCCAAAATCACTTTTCCTGCCCACCCATTGCCAACTTGCCCGCTGAAATAGTGAGCAACACACAAGTTGCCCCATAATGATAATTCTGCTCTTCTGGAGCTGAGTTGTTTCCACCAGCTCCAGAAATGCAGTGAGTGCAATCACAGGCTAAAGTCTTGATGTCAGAAGAGTTTTTGAAGTCCTTTATTGAATTTGTCTTTCTGCTTTTGTGTTCAAAGCTGTACAACAATTTCCCATCTATAATGAAGTACTTACCTGGAGCCCACCAAACCATTTTTAAAAACTGGAAGTTACTGAAAAAATTTATGCAAGAACAGATCAACAAACACAAGGAGGACTGGAACCCCTCAGAGAGCCGGGACTACATCGACAGCTACCTGCTGGAGATCTCCAAGGTCAGCAGTGGGGAGAAAACCCTCTTGGAGCAGTGGGGCTTAGAAATCAGAAGGGATGGGAAACGAGCCCAGATTCTCCATCTGAGCTGCCTGTGCGGCCTTTTGTGAGCTCAGGACAGACACCAGGGTCAGGCCACCCATCGGCAGGATGGGGATGCAGCTTCTGCCAAAATCCTTGGGTGGTCTGGACCAAGCCTGGTGCCAGGACACCCTCACTGTGGCACTAACACTCCCTCTCATGAAGGACCAGGACAGTGGCACCTTCCGGGAGGAACACCTCATGGCCTGCGCCCTTGACCTGATGTTTGCTGGGACTGAGACCACGTCCTCAACCCTCCGCTGGGCTTTGCTCTTCATGGCCACGCATCCAGAAATTCAAGGTACATTTAACAAAATGTTGGCATTCTCCCTTGCTTTTATCCCTCATAGTTCTGTGTGACACCACTTGGGAATGTCCCCACACTCACATAAGAGGTGTAAACAGTGGCCCAGCTCCCTTGGTAGACAGCAGGAACCTTGTATTGTTCCAAGGGTTTTTTCCCTGGGCTCATTCCTGCTCTCTCCCCAGCCCGGGTGCAAGCTGAGATCGATGCTGTCATCGGCCAGGGACGGCTGCCAGCCCTGGAGGACAGGAACAACCTGCACTACACCAACGCTGTCATCCATGAAGTGCAGAGGAAAGGCAACGTTGTCCCTTTCAATGTGCCAAGAATGGCAACAGAGGATGCCTACCTGGATGGCTACTACATCCCAAAGGTAAACTCCAGAGTGCTGGGACTCCAGGGATAGTCCCAGCTCCCCAGGCACAGTGCCAGGCCAGGTCCCTGTCCCTGCCCTGGCCAAAGTTCACTCCTGCTGAACATGGATTTTTGCCATCCAATGTTCTCCAGCTCCCTGAATGGTGCCACACCCCCACACACGCCTTTGAGGCACAGCTCCCGGCTCTTACAAGGACTTTGGCCCAGGATTACAACAGATAAAAACAATGCTGACGAGGGAAAAAAATAGTTATGTAACTGCACCTCCAAACAGACAGGAAGTAGAAAATCTGGGCCTGCAGTAGGGTGTTGCACAAATAATTTCAGTAGAATTTGACTAAGGATGTTCTTCATGGAGAGGAGACTGGAAGATAAAACTGCCCCTCCTGCTGTCAGTGCCAGAGAAAATATGATTTATTTTTCTTTTGTTCTCTTAGGGCACTGCTATAATGGCAAACTTAACCTCTCTGCTGTTTGACAAGAATGAGTGGAAAACCCCTGATGCTTTTAACCCCGAGCATTTTCTGAAGGATGGGAAGTTCTGGAAAAACGAATATTTTCAACCATTTTCTATGGGTAAGATTTGCTGAATTATGCTGCACATGTGGGCTTGGGTTTCCAACTGCAGTGGGGAGACAGGGAGGAAAACAGCGATGGAAAGGGCAGATGTACCCTGGCAGGTGCTGCTCAAAATGCTCCCATGGCCTCCCCAAAGCACCACAACCACACTTGGAGCCCATTCTAGTCTCTTACATGCACAGAAGAGAAATGAGGATGAATTAAAAAACCCATGTAAATTCCAGAGACCTTAGGAACATCTTCACTGAGGCCATCGCTGTGTGCTCCTGCTCCCACACGGCTGAGACCACCAGGAGCCTCACTGTTGTCACCACAGGGTTCCCCAGCCAGCAGCTTCCATGGGGAAGTTGCTTTTAGCACCCATTTCCCACCCCAGCATCACACATCTCCTCTGACAGCTCCCTTTGGTGAGCTCTCCCAGCATGGGCACACCCAGGTCATGTGTGTGTGAATTGTCCTCACAAACTCCTGCAATCTGGGGGGCAGACCGTGCTGTAATGCCAAAGTTATTATTGGGAAGCTTGGTTTGGGTTGAAAAACACATCCAGGAATGGGGTAACACAGCTGGACCATGGTCCAAAGGGCAGGCAGAAGCACAGTCTGAGGATGCTGTGGGTTGCTGTCTCCACAGGGAAGCGTGCCTGCCTGGGAGAGCTGCTGGCCCGTTCCGAGCTCTTCCTCTTCTTCACATCCCTGCTCCAGAAATTCACCTTCCAGGCACCCCCAGACACCACCCTCAGCCTCCAGCCCATGATAGGCATTGCAATGGCCCCACAGCCCTACAAGATCTGTGCTGTGCCTCGCTAGGAAACCGTCCTCACATGGAAAATCCTTTGTCAGAGGTGCTGAAAACAAGCCTTGGCAGCTCCAGGGGGAGACTGGAGGGTGGTTTATTTCTTTCAAAGCAATTGCAAAATCATTTCTTTTACAAGTAGCCTTGCACTCTGTATCCCATGATGATGTGATCATGGGATCAGCCTGGAAGCTACCAGGGCATTATTAGGCTTGCCCTATGGTACTGTAAATTAATGAGGGGCTTGGGGTTTTCATAATTTTATGGGGCATGGCCATGGTTCACCTTGTCAAAATGAGGGACACTTTAGAGACTGCACTGTTGAAGCTGTGGCTGGGTTCAGTGGGAGAGCAATACCAGCCTTTGTTTTGTAACAGTAACACAAGTATTAATTTGACATTTCCTTAATATGTACTTCTCTAAAAAAAAGTCACTCTATAACACCTGTCTCATACATCAATAAATCTTTATCAAAGCATTTTTGTCATGAAGTGTTGTGCAAAGTGAAGACCAAGGCAGGCCATGTCCAGCACGGGCTGTGGCCTTTGGCCATGCCCTGTGTCTCTGCCCCTGCATTGCAGGAGGTTGTAAAAGCAAAGACAATTCCTACAGAAGTGATGGAAAAATGGATCCTAGAATTACAATATGCAAAATCCTGCCTGTTTACCTGCCCAACATCACAGAGTGGCTGCTGTGGGCAGTGGGGCGAGCTCCAGCGACACACGATGCGGTTCAGCTGCACTCAACAGTCTAACGAGGAAATGGGTTCCTTGGAAAAGAACAGCAACAAGTTACTATTTTGAACCATCACCTACACAAAAACAATCCCAGGATTAGCGACCAATGGTCAACACCAGTAAATGCACTGAACTGGGAAACAGCTGCACCACAAGGACCCTGCTGAGGCCTCCAGGCAGAAGCTGCAGTTCCCAGGAGCAGGATGGAGGCTGCCTCAGGAAATCAGCACCAGGAACACACACCTCCAGCTCCTGCTGAGGAAATGAGCAGCAATTTTTTCCTCTTTTCAATTTTCCCTGGAGTACAGCTCACCTCTTCCTAGAGGAAGCAAATTTCTCCCAGGTGAACACAGCTTCTGGCACAGCTCCTTCAGCACTGGCTGGGTGGGGGCTTCTGCCACCTCCTCTGATTTTCTGTGCCAGTGGAAACAAGAGTTTGGACTGAGATGCTGTTCCTGGTACTTGAGGCTGTTTCACAGACCCGTAAGGTGCAGAAATGAGGACACATGGTGGGAGGACACATGGTGGGACACAAACCAGTCCATTTATTAAACGCAGACTTGTCTCATCCCACTCTTAGAGAACCTGGTCAGCCCCAGCCCTCCACCCCTCCTCTCCTCATGCCAGCTGCCCTCCAGCCTGCTGCTGGCAAGGGCGCCCACACCTCCCCTCTCCTGCAGAAAAAAGGAAGCAATTTGACTTTCTAGACCTGATACTCTCTTCCTTCTCTGAGAGAATCTGAAGGGCAAGGCTACAAGTTGCTGCAGGCCTGGTATTGACTGGCAACAGGGGAGGGGAACAGTGGGAAGTTTCTGCCGTGTGGGCATTACTCCCAAAACAATTCCAGTTCACAGGTGTCATCTGACTGTTTTGTGGTACCTTTTTTCCCCCAGTGCTTTGCTCAGATTCCCACTTCCTTTCCCAAGCTGCTGCTCCATCCAAAACTTCCTCCATAGGCTTCTGCTGGGTCAGTTAAATTCCAAAAGAATGCATTTCACAGACTTCTTGAATATTTTGCCCGTTCCACCTAAACCATCTCCCACACGTGACTGACCTCAGCTCCTCCTCTCCTTTGCACTCAGGGCTTTAATCCTGCACTCCTCTTCCTGGGACACCCCTCACCTTTGTGTGTGGGAACACACAGAACTCCTACTGCAGTGCTTGGCTCTTCAGGAGCTGCCAGAAAGCTGCAAGCAAACAGGGTCAGGACTGAACACATCCTGCAGCTCAGCTCAGGCTTCCTACACAGCTGAGCACCTCTTCCCTTCCCTTCCCCCACACACACCTGCACATTTTGCTGTTCAGTGCCTGAAACTGCTTTTGTGTCCAGCCTGAGAAAGCAGGAAAAACAGTTCATCCACAAAGGCTTCACACTCTCTGGGACAGGCCCTTCCATGCTGGGGAACCAAGGCAGCTCCTCATCCTTGGATCTTCACTCTGCAGGGCTGAAGGCTGCCAGCTCTTCACCAACAGCACTTCTGGGCAGGGCTGGTGCCCAGGGAATGACAGGTGACAATGGGACTAAGAATGGAGCACATAAATCACCTGCAGAGCAGGCTGGACAGGACAGACAGTTTTCTTTTCCAAATAAAAGCAAGAACAGTGATTTAGAGCTGTACCTGTCCTCTGTGCCCTCTCAGGTGGGGCTGAGAACAGGCAGAGACCCTCACCTGCCTGGGCAGCAATAAGGGATTGCTGAGCAGCTCACCTGCAGAGGGGTTTAACCATTGCACTCCACAAGGCCCCTTGCCCAGCTCTGAGACAGCTGCCTGTGGGCTGAGCAGGGGGCACCAGCTTTGGGAGGAATATACTGGAGACAGCAGAGAGAGCAGCACAGCTCATTACATCCACACCCTCATTATAATACATCCTGAAACAGGGGATTTTAGATGGTGTGAATGTACCAACATGTACAACCAGGTCGTGCATTGCCCAGAAACACCATCTAAGCACCATTAAACACACACGGCTTGCAATAAAGACACCAGAGAATTCATTTTAAAAATCTTTATGTGAATATAAAAGGATTTTTCCCAAAGAAAAAAATAAAACCAAAAGTTTAAAAATTAGTGCAATTTTTCAAGTTCTATGCAACACAGTGTTTACATTTGTTTTAAACAGAAGATGTAGACACCGATACACTGAAAACCTTAACTCCAGCTTTAGGGGAAGGGGGAAAAAGAAACAAGTAAGAAAATTATTGTACTAGACATTATCAACTCCTAAACAATTGTTTTCATTTTCTAATTTCTAAACTATTTATGGCTACCTAAATAGAACATCAGTATTGCTTATATTACTTATTTCCAAGTAAGTGTATATCATAGAAAATAGAATACCCATATATATATATTTTGAATGAACAAAAAAAATCAGGTGAAAATTTATTTTCAGTGAATGTTTCTTAATCCACTATATAATAAGGTTGTTGCAAAAGAATCTTCTCAAAACTGCTGCCTGACCCATCTTGAGTAAAAGAACTCACTAGTCCATATTTTGAATTATTGCTATAAAACACTTCTCTTCCATAGTAATTAATCTTATATAAAAAATAATTAACAAATGATATGTCAATCAGAACATAGTTTTTGTTTCTTTGGATCTACATTACCCGTTTTACTGGAAACTGGCTAAATTCCTGATAATGCCGTTTAACTTCAGCAGTATTCAGTGATGTCCCCTCATATTTGAGTCACATTTGAGTCTGCTGTGACCTGTGCTGATGGGATGGCACAAATTCACCTTTCAGGAGAGCCAAGGGGCCTCTCTGTCCCTCCTGCCTCAGCATCCAAGGACACGGACTGAGCTTGTGTTGGACACAGCTCAGCTCTCACACAGCAGCCTTTTTAGCAGCTTTTTGTCTGGACATGAGTGAAGCAAACATTAAAATGATCCCGATCTAATGGTCCTTCCTGCGCAGGCAGATGAGCTGAAGTGAACACAGCACCATGGCTTATAATCCAGTATTTATTTCCACACGTCAGTTCCTCGTTGACAGGACTGAACCCAGGTTTAACCAGTCGTAGAACAGCTGCTCTTAAACAGGTTCTCAGCCCCAAAGAAACCCTTGAGTGACATTCACAGGCTTCACTCATAACAGTGGAGTTTGGAAAAGTCCCAAATAAGCAACATTTCATCCAATACCTGAAAACCAGATTCATTTTGGTAACCCCAACTTGATTACTGGGGACAACCGTGCCCTGAAAAAGGCTGATCCCTGCCTGTGGTTCAGGACTTAAATTCTTCCATCACTGGTCAGAAGACAAGCTGCCAATTAAATGACAGGGAGGTTCTTGGTTATTTTTTGGTCCCAGGGTCTGCAGTTTTGAGAAGTGTAAGTCAAAGACATTTGCTCCAAGTTTGTCACTATTCAGCACCTGACAGACTACTGACACAGCTCCACTACTGGGAGAAGTACAACAAATCAAGCCTACCAACTACATGAGTATTTGAAGGACATCCATGAAAGTTTCCATGCTGCAAAGAACGAGGGTTAAGAGACCCACCCAACACCATCAGAGACAGCTCCACGTTTCACTAGAACACACCAAATACCAGACTTTAGGAACGGAAGCATCTTGCTAAGACTTCATCTCCTGCTCCACTGCTCACCACCACCTCCCTCCCACCCACAGCACCAGCAGATTAACTATGCAACTGCACCTTAAAAACACCAACTCCACTAACACCACTGCAGCAATAAAAGACCTCAAAACCCACGAGGTAGTCCAAAGAAGCATAGAGTCCTGAAGAACACCACCACAGACAACTGTCCAACAGTCTTGTGCCTGGCTCATGCCACACTTAGCACCAGACTGGCTTTTGAACAATGCCTTTTGAAGGAGGAAATCTGTTCAATGCCTATTCATACATACAGCACTGTAAAACAACCACCACAACTAAGAAGCAACCCTCCCTAAGTATCAAAAATGAATGCATGCCTTTTCTCTGGCATTACATGCAACGCCCAATTAAAAATTTAACATGTTGGGGAAGGAAGAAATCAAAGGACAAGCTACAGTAAGGGGCAGGGAAAATGACACACTATCCAAATGGCACAATTAAAACCCTAAAAATTCTGTAAAGCTGAACCCTGTTCTCAAATCAAAGATGGCCTTAATGGTGAGACAGGTGTGTCTTCATTCTCACAGGCAGCTGAATTTTGTATTAGATGGTGATCTGGTACAGCACCCTCAAATACTTAATTTAAGTATATCCATTTCATTTTAAGGGCTGCTGCCATTTTATTTTATTTAACTATGGGTATAATGAACTTTTCCTAGACCATTTGCAAAGAACAGACATTAACAGGTTTCCTAAAAATGCAATTCAAAACAATAGTTAAGACATTTGGGAAATAAAGTCACAAGTTTTGTCAAAGACAGCAACTTCCTGCACACAGATTCTAGGTATCAACCCCCATTTCAACTTCTACCAAACTATTACACTTTATGCATTTTTCTCCCTGCCAACAAACAATCTCTGCTGCCAGTAACTGCCAAAGCCATCTCTCATTCCCCTGCCTAGCACAGTTAGTTCAGAATAATCAAAGTGAAACTACATTTAAAAAAGAGGAAGTGCAATTTCCATGCACAGGGTTGTATAAATAGGGTGAAATAAATGGGGCTCCTTCCCACCTAATCCCCTTTCTGCATATAAATGCAGTATACCAATATGCCAGACTTTTAAAATATAGCCCAGACTTTTGAGTTTGTATAATAACTTTTTTCTTACCCAGGAAAAGACAAGCCTTTTTGGCTTAAGTGAAGTCAGCATCTTAAAGACAGGTTTTCCTTAGTGTATATCTGCACCAACTTAAGCTTTGCTTATTTTTTAAATAAACTGAGAAATTCTAATTCTCACAAAACAAAGCCTGTCTTCTGTTACATCACAACTCGTACCACACCTTTATTTTCTTCTTCTATAAATGCAAGTACTTTCTTGCTTTTAAAATTTTACTTTCCATTCTAAAAAAGTCTTTTTTTAAAAGATGTTACCAATCTTTTAGATCCATTTTCAGAAAAGCCCAGCAAAAATGCCCAATATTGCCAGTTTCCTGAAGTACACCTTTGCATAACATTTTCCCATTATAAAAGTCAACTTTCTAGCCCAAACCCACTTAAATAAACTTTTTAAATATAGAGTGCCAAATTCCATATTTACAATATAATCTGAAGGCAAATAGAAATCTTTTAAGTTGTGCTTGTCCATGCTGCAGTTATTAAATCTACTTGGAAAACTACGTGCTACCCTCGGGCTGATCACCTCAATGCCTTCCTGACAGGTTCTGATGTCGCAATTTGCAGCTGCCCCACCATTCTAACCTCCTCTTTCCATCAAGTAGGTAAAGTGGAAGGTATAAAACATTTAAGGACACTTTAGCTTGTGAGATTTCCTCATGTCCTCGTGTTTAATCAGCTGTTGCACCTGGCACTTTAACAGTGAGGTTCCTCCTGGTGTTGGTGACGTGACGCTGCTGCGCCAGGAAGGAGCGGCCGGGCCCGGCCCCGCAGCTGCCACTGCTGCCCATCAGCCTGGATTCCATGCCCAGCTTCTGCAGGGTCAGGCTCTGCAAGAGTTAAACAGCAGCTTAAACAACAGCAAAAACAGAAGGAAAAGAATTACCCATCCTGCTTGCGCTTCCTTAGCCTGCACACAGAATTTTTTCCGCTGTGTTTCTTAGGTTAGCTAAGGTTTAACTGGCGCGTGTGGCAAAAGGTGTTTCAGGAAGTGGATTTTTCACCCACCTTGTTGTACCACGCAGTTACAATCAGCTTTTCCTCATAGTCACGTAGCTTGGCCATTTTGTATTCGTTCTGCAAGGAGACAAAGCTCAGTTAAAACACAAATTGGATCTGCATAAACTTGCTACAGTCCACTGAGTGAAATAAACACAGGCGGCAGAAATGCTTCAATACACAAAATAACTAGAAATCCTAGAAGTATAAACGAAGATACTTTCATAAAAAACTGAGAGATAAATATCAGCCTGCTTTAAGTAGAGGCTAAACAACACAAGTTATGGTTAGAAACACAAATGGAACTTGGAAATGCACTCTGAGGGTTTGTGTGGGGAAATGCACAAGAGGTCTGCTGTGTATCAGAAAATCTATAAATAATTTAGTGATTTTTCACCTGAAAAGAATGTACCTCCAGTGACTAATTGCTGTTATATAATATACTCCTCTGGTACTCATTACATAAAAGAAATGTGAGGCCACAGCATTTATGCAGTCAGACCTATCAGCCTACTGCATCATGCTGAGCAGTTCTGTATATTTGCTCAGGCAACTATTCCAACTAGTCCCATCAATATTACTGTGAAACTCAATGCATTCCCCATTTTTTTTTTGATATTTGGACTACTGTCAACAATCTTTTCAGAATTTCAGCCAAGCAGATTTTACTCAATCACTAGGAAACAAAATCTTGAATGCCTAATATCAGAAACAGAGCATATCAGAAGTTATTATTAAATGTATGTAACATTTTTACCTCTAGTGCTTCAATTCTTTTGTCTTTTTCCAATATCTGTTTTCTGAGCAACATAATTTCTGCTGATGCTGGATTTAGCTTGGGGTCTAAGGTTTTTATCACCTGGACAAGGCAAAACAAGAGCATTACAAGTCAGTTTGATTCTCAACTGCTCTGCATCTCATCTGCTCCAAGGAGGAATGTGAGAACAGGTTGGGCACTGGTCAGGCTGTAACACTGTATAACTGAGAGCAAAGGGTACAAGGGAATTCTTACTGCACCCCATGCTCAGCCTAAACCCTGTTTATTCTCTCAGACTTAACTGACTGCAGTTGAACAATCTGACTAAAAATGCAACTTGTAGCTACTGCCTTTAATTGGGAGGTGGGGACACACACACACAGTTTGTTTATGAGGGAGGAATGCATATGTCCAGAAACATGCCACTCACATTCCTTGCTTTTTCAAGGTACATTTTATATCTTTCTTCCATTGCTTTCATATCCTCATCTTTTTTTCTTAAAGCTGCTTCCAGCTCTCCAATCTTCTGGGCTGTTTACAGAAATTATCAACAAAGACACACAAAATAAAAACAGGCATGGTACTTTCAGGGCTTCTGTGTTCTCTTGATTTCACCATCCCTCAAACAGAGAACAATGTAGAAGCTAGAAGTTTAAGTTTAGAAGGTTTAAGTTCTTATTTTTGTTTCAACTGTCCCATCTGACCCTGAAATTCCTGAATTTTGCAGAGCACTGTTCAGCAAAGCTCACTCCCCCAGGACCCTCTCCCTGCTCACCACCACACACAAAACCCCTCCACACCCCCCAGTTCAGATTTAAAGCTAAGCTGCAGCAGAAAGCCTCAACCAGACAAGTATCCCACAGTCCAGTGGATATGGGAATCATTTCAGAAGAAACTTAACATAGGTCTTATTAAAAAAATATCAAAAATATCCCCCACAAAACAACTCACGGTTCTGACTGTCGTCAGGCTGGAGCTCTGCAAGATCAGCCTCTTTCTTCTGTAACTCATCATGAACCTCATTCAACTTTTCCCTGTGAATGAAAAGGTGGGCTAAGGATTAAGATCACAGTAATTCCAGGTTTAACAGCTGGAAGCTCAAAAATCATGACAGAAGTATTTAAATAACTATTTTAAGCTCTAGCAATTCTTCAGGGTTTGAATAGAAATATTATAAAATAGAAATATCATAAAAGTTGTGACTTCTGAATTGACCTTCCTCCTTTAGTTAAGACCAGGAAAAGGAACAACTAAGCCTTTCCAGCATCATCTCAGCCAGAAATACATTTGCTGAAAGGACTGGAAATATTTCAGAAGAGTGGAATACACTCTGAGTGATGGTTTTAGCAATCTGTTGTGGAATCAGAACAGTTAAAATGCTGGTGGTGATGAAGAGACAGTGCAGTGGTACTGGTACTACAAGATCATCATGGTCAGAGTAAACAAAACTACAACACCAATATTTAACTCACTTCATGCATAATTCTCCAATCAGTGGCTTAGAAAAACAAGACATCCCTACCAAGATTTAAGCAGTTCCTGAGCTCTATTTAGTATAAATAAGCTGTTGTGGATGTATGTGCCTTACTTACATGTGTGCTGCCAGTTTCTGCTTCAGGTTGCTGGACTGTGAAAGGAGAGAGTTAAAATTCAGCTGTATTTCAGTATTTCAAACCATGCAACATTAAAGTTCTCTGACAAATCAGCCAAGAATGCTTAGCACAAATAAATAAGCCAAAGCAAATAAATCCATTGAATGATAAAACCAGGGACTTTTAAAGTAAAGTAGAAGGGTTACAGTTCCATAGAAGGAATCACATAAAACATGAGCTTTTCAACTGCACTTCAGTTGATAGGGAGGTATTTCTCAGATACACTGAACAAGAAGATGCACATCTAAACAAAGGACTTGATGCTACACTGGAGAACTTTAAACAAAACTGGCAAAATGTTTCACTTACTCCTTCAGTCTTGGATCCCTGCTCCTGTAAAGTCTTTTGCAGATCTTCAATCTGCTGCTGTAATCCTCCAATACGCTCTTCATTGAGCCTTTTAGGAGGAAAACAGAGTTATTGCCCATCTAAATAGTTCACAGACAGATTTTTCTGTTTCATTCGTTTTTCAGAGGGTCTACCCAGCACGATTTATGCCACAAATAAACTGATTTCAAATGCTTTTAGTTTGACTGGAACTTCTGCTGACACAAACACATGGAGCTTTACTGAACATTATATAATGGAATTCCTGTAGTCATTTCAAGTTTTCAGAAAATGTAACTATTAAAAATTTTCCTATTCTAGTAAAATGTTTTAGTGTTCACAAAATGTTAGAAAATTCATGGTCTAACAGTCTGAAGTTCTAGAAATAGAGCTCACATCCATTCTTGGTCTACCAAGAATCACTCAGAGTGAAGACTGTCCTGTAAGCAACCCTTCCTTCAGAGTATGGAACACAAAGATCTACCACATTTAAACCACTTTGCCTCTTCCTTGCTTCATAATCCTTCATTTATGATTACACTGGTGAAAGAAAAGGTTCCTACATTACAAATGCAAGGTCCAGGTCTCCCTGAAACTCCAGAGATCACTTTTTGTTGCATTTTAAGATGTAGTTTCACCTTTTCTCTGTTTCCAGCTCGTTCACCGTCCGGTGCTTCTGCTCCAGCTGTTCCTGGAGCTCTGCAATCCGTTCATTTTCTGATCCTTCCTGTTTCAGCAGGAGCATCTTGTTTTCATGCTGCAGCCGAATAAACATTTCTCTGAATCAAAAACAACAACAAAAAGTAACTGTTAAATTAAGAAAGTGACTAAGAGGAGGAAGCAATAGTCCTGTTCACTCCCCCAACCTCAAAGAGAGCCAAGCAGGTTGTACTTAATGATATAACTGGGGTAACAATGCAATTTGTTATTCAAAGGTAACTGAAAATGCTTGAAAGCTTTAAGAGATATGAGCAGAGTTTTAAATTGTCACTCCAAACCCAGATTTATATAAAGCCATCTGATATGGTTTTAAGGAAAAAAGCAAAGTAATTTTAGTATGGGGAAATAATTATTACCACCTATATGGGGGCAAAGCAAGGAGTGGGATAAAGAATAAATTGTCATCATTTCACATCGATGAAAATACTGAACTTTCACAGAGGCATTGTCATGGCCCACCTATGAACACCCCAAACAACCTCAACCTTTGGGTCTCACCTGTATTCCACTGGCAGAATTTCAGCAGCAAGATTGTCATGGCTTTTAAAACGAGATTCACCTGAAATCACATGAGGGGTTTAATTTAGCACACTTAAATTAAGAAACCTCTAATCCAAATGAAAGAGTGTCTGAAGATGAAGCAGTACCTGTTTGACTCAGGTGATCCTGCTGCATCTGTGCACACCGGAGCTCCTCGTTTGTCTCCCTCAATGCATCACACTGCACTATCAGCCTCTAACAAAACACATTGGAGGTGGAATTAGGTCAGGCTGCACCACTTTTAAGACCAAATAACATTAAGCAGAAGTCATAATGACACATGCACATCTTAGGTCGGTCTTGATGATCTTGGACAACTTTTCCAACCTTCATGGTTTGATGTTTCTATATTATGTTTTATAAATGAATGCACACACACAAGGCACTAAACTTCATTTTGATGGTGGCACTACTTGCAGGAAGGTTCTCCTTAAGCAGAGGATCTGAGAGAGATCTAGGTGCTGAAATAAACCTTTAAAGGGACTTACCTCTTTTTCTTTCATTAAAGCTTCATGTTTTTCTTCGAGTCGCTTCATTTCAAACGCCAGTTTATCAGCTCTTTTGGATTCTTCAGACAGTTTGTTATGAAGCTCCTGGACCTTTTCATAAAAGCATTATTTTAGCACAGGAATGTTGCAAGATGCTACTTTAAAAACCTACATTAAAACAGTCCCTCCTGCCCAATTCAGCAAAAATAAAACAGTTGGTTCCTCAAGCTTAGGGAAGCAGAGATAAGATGGGGACCTATGTGTTTTGGGGGGATTATATTGATTTTTGATTGGTTGGTTTGGGGTTTTTTTGGGGGGGTGTCTTTTGAGTTTTTTTAATTTAACTCTTTCCTAATTCCTAGAAAAATGAAAATAAAACTTCTAATTTTCATGAAGAATGGTTAGAATATGAGAATACATGGCAGAACAGAGGGAATGGGTTCAAATAGAAAGAGAACAGGTTTAGATCAGGTATTAGGAAAAAATTCTTTACTGTGAGGGTGGTGAGGCCCTGGCCAAGGAAAGTGTGGGTGTCCCAGCCCTGGAAGTGTTCAAGCTCAGGCTGGATGGGGCCTGGAGCAATGTGGGATAGTGGAAGGTGCCCCTGCCCGTGGCAGTGGAATGAGATCATCTTCAAGATGCTGTTCCAAACCAAACCACTTCTATGATTCCATATAAATGATCTCAGTAACAGCTGAACAACCTCTCCCAGGCACACCAATTTACCTCAGTCAGAGTAAAGAAGAAAAGCCTGCAGACTATGGACTCCCACATCAGTTGAGAGGGCAACTACAGTTAAGATTGCAAGTTTAACAAACAGGGAAAAACCCACAAGGGCACTGCAGGGTGTGAAGGAGTTTTCACACCTCAGAAATTCTAAAAGGACAATGCGGGGCTGTTAAGGGGGAAAAGGAACCTTTCAAACACAAGTGCAGCACTACCTGTCTTTTGTAGGTCTCCAGCTGGGCCCGTGCTGCGTTGGCTTTCCTGAGCTCATCCTCCAGGCTGACGGTGTTGTGCATGTACATCATGTTGGTCTCCTGCAGGGACTTCACCTGCCTGCGGAAATCGTTCAGGTCCTGCAGCTTCTTCCGATACACTTCCACCGTGGACTCCAGCTTGCTTGCCTTGTCTGCAGTGGCCCTGGAGGAATAAGCAGCAGCCAGGAGGGAAGATTGCAAAACTCAAACTCTGCTGACACACGCTGTTCTCAAAGAGAGAAGTGACATGCTTAGCAGCAGTTACATCTCGCTGTTTTATTTTTAATGTACAATTGACACAAACTTGCTTATAGAAACTGAAATCAGCCAGCCTTCAAGTGAGACTGACAGCCACATGCCAGAAATATGAGCAAGGGTTAGTGGGTCAAATATCCCTGAGGAATTCTGTGGCACCGCAACATCCTGTGCTAGACAGTCACCCCAAAATACTGGTACCTGGTATGTTCTCACGGGGGGATTACACAGAATTTAGAACATAACTGCTCTGTGAAAATGATCACTGGCAGATACAACTGAGAGCTGTCAGCTGACCACTAAAAAAAAATTTACATGGTAAACATTGGGACCATAATTTTGAAATTAATTTTAATATCTGTGTTTATTATTTGCATTCATATCTCACCAGAAGCTGGTACAAGAAAATAATGGAAAAAATCTACAGCTAGGATTTGTTTCAGATGTTATTTAAGTACCACTAAGTTAAACACCTGAAACCACTTTTCTTTCCATGTTTTATTCATATTATTTTATGAATAGCAGATCTGCTTTTACAATACAACTTATTTTTGATATTTCTTGGGTGGTCTGGTATTTAACACAGTTTACACAAGCTGGAATGTTACATTAGATTCTCATGAAGGTTACTGTGTGTCTCATCTTCATCTTTTTAATGACCTCGCTAACCAAAATCTAACCTAGAATGCTGACACCAAAAGTTAGGTTAAAATTCTAGCTGTATATATACTTTTCTACATGAGAACTTCCACTTTCTGTCCCACATGAAGAAACTCCAGTTCTGTAGTCATTAATTCTGCTTCACAGACAGATTCCATGTCAAACAATGGAGTCCTTCCCTGAAAGCCTGCAGCCCACCTCTGCTTTGCCAAAGAGCTCAATCAGGTAAGGTCTGCAGAAGCAACACCTCAAAAAAATCTTGTTAAATACAAATCCTTAGATTTAGCCATTAAATCCTAACGTGTGTGTGTTGAGCTCTCCTTGCTACATACCTAAGAATGTCATTTTCATCTTTCAAAGCTCTTGATTCTTCTGCCAGAGAGGTCAGTTCATTGTTTCTATGTTGCAGCTCAATCAATTGCTTTTCTAGATCTTCGCAATGGACACGATAATCATCTTTTGCAGCTTCAAGCCTACCAGATCAAAACCAGTACCTTCGTTAGGAACTCACCATTATTGCACAGTTTCATTTAGTACTAGAATTGCTAAAAAGAAATAAGATAAAAAGAAAACTACTGATTTAAGTAGCTGGGAAAATGTTACAATAAACACGGAACATTTTGTTGTCTACCTGTTAAATCATAATGCATTGCACGCTGCAAATTTATCACATCAGGAGCAAGGAATCGCATGAAAAGGGATTTTGCATCCCAATGTGGATCACACAGAGAGACTAATATGTGAAAGAAATCAGCTCAGTAAAGACATGGTGGTGTTGGGGTTTAGGGTTTGATTTGTTGACACACAAGTGAGCACTCATTTTTCTGCCTTCCATCACCTTTTTGGAAGGATTAGAGGGCTATGCCAATTACAAACTGATACTTTTCACAACAAGTAACAGATTCTTTTTCTTCTTAAATATAAGGCCTTTAAAATATGCTTATACAGCACTAGACAGCTTTTAATGCAACAGAAACGGAGATGGAAAAGCCCCAGAGAGCACCAGAAATTTCCAGAGCACACAAGACAAGTGAGAGATTTTGGGGGGGAAATAATTTCATACCTGAAGTTTTCTTCTTGCAATTGTTCCAGCTGCAACTGTGCACTAAAATACTTTTTTGCAACTACAGTATTTGGATCATCAAGAGAGTCGTCTAATTGCTCTAGTCTGTCATTCATAATCTCATTTTCTGACATCAAGCTGTTTTTCTCATCCTGGAGGGCGGCCACCTAGCACAGATAAAACAGCATGAACACTGTAAGACCTGTCCAAAGAACTGAAGCAAGACAGGAATACATCACCAAATTAGTTGATGAAAAAGGCTGAGCGTTTAGAAGTTTTAGAATGTAGTTTACAGAGCACACTTGAGCATACAGATGCTTTAGTGTATGACAGTTACGAAGCACTAAAGGAAAAGTCCCTCTAAATAAAAAAGACAAATTTCTGTAACTGAAACCACGGTAAAAAGGCAGACAAAGTGACATGGAGAGAAACCGCTGCTTTAAAAACGCCGTGGACGCCGCACAAAAAAAACCTCTGAGTGTCGCTGCAAGAAGTGTCCATCTTGCCTGTTCTGGACAAGCAGAAGCAGCAGGGCACGGCCAGCAGCAGCCCCAGGCTGCCCTGCTCGGCGGGGAACGGCAGCGGGAAGCGGGGCGGGCCCAAGCGCACACGCACGGACAGCCTGGCCAGCCTCAGGGCGAGCATGCAACCCCGGCAGCGCACACACGGCTACCCGGTGTCACAGCTAAGCACTACAACACTTCACTGACAGGAGCCAGCTTCGCAGCCAGAAGGATTAGGAGGGTAGAACTTCTTAAAGTTTGTCTAGGGAAAGCTGCTGTGTTAATTTTAACGTCCTGTCGAACGTGAGAGCACGCAGCGTGTGTTAGTCGACTGCATTTAAACAGGGACAATGTGCTTTTTGGGTTATGTTTTCCTGAATTATAAAGTAAACCTACCTTTCTTATACTCTTGGAAAATATCAAGGAAGACTGAGACCTTACAAGTGAATTTATTAAGAATTAGTTTAAATGAGAAGCGTCAAGTCAATATTACGGTGTCAAAAAAAATAATTATGATGACATTATTAAACAGATATAATCTACAGTATGCAATATTAAGAAACAATTTGTGATCATAATTTAAAAATCGATCAGTCAAACATGTAAAAGTCAAACAGTAATTAATTTGCACTTCATTAGGTGCTGGCTTTCGAGGTTTGCTCCTTTTCATGTACCAAATGTCATTTACTATTTAAATGCACACCTGTGAGAAGAGAGCACACCTGAACCTTGCTCAGCCTCCTGTTCAAAGGTCAGCCACTCCTTAAGCATGCACAACATTTGGACTTTTAGAATAGTCCTGAAACATCACTCATCTCAGGCTTAAAAAACCTAAAAATCAAACTATGACACAACTGAGAGCAAGTTTTACATCTTTTCTCAGTTGCTTTCTGGTAGTCTTCTCTTTTTTTTTTTGCCATGTCAATGCAGCAGGAGTGGTGTCAGAGTCAACAGAAATTATGAAGAGGTTTCACAGACACATCACAGTATTACAGAGCTGTGGTGTCCTTAACTCCTCTGTTTGTACTCAGCTGTATTTTTTATCTGTCTCATGCCATGTCATGAGCAACTGGCTCTGCATCACCTATGATTAATTAATAGAGAATTCTGGCAGAAAAGCCAGGGAAAACAGGAGAACACCTGGGACTTCTCCTGCAGATTCTTCTCACAAGCATTTTTAGATCTGTGCTTTCACTAGGAAGCCTTACTACTGCCTCAAGAAAAAAAGGAAATTAAGTATCAATTCAATTATAGCAGTAGTTTCCTGGGCATGGGAAGTAGCTCTGAGCTGCTTTAGACACAAGTATTCTGCTTTTTCAGTTTGTCATTGTCAGTAAGAAATGTAAAACTGGCCTCTGCTTTTTGTGGGTGTTCATTTCCAGAGGCTCACACAGCCAGCACAGCCCTCTGGCTCCTACAAGAAGATGCCACCCAAATGTTCTCTTTGTGCAGAGCCAAATCTGACATGAATTGCCTTCCCAGATAAAACTCTTTCTATTCTCAGATTGTAGTGCCATAAGAGAGGGGCTAGTAAGTGATTTTTTTTTCTTTAAAGTGTTGATTGAAATGCAAATTTCTCTTTATTGTCATGAAGTCCCCTCTCCTTTCTCTCAAGAGTGACTTGATTAACTGTTATATCCATTAAAAACAAAAATAGGCCTATTATTAGTGTTGTTTGAAAATGCCAGCAAGGATCTATTAGTTTTCATTGTTTTTATCCTGAGATCTCCTCCATGTTGCAATTGTGCATGAGAAAAAGTTAGCAAGTTTTAGATAAATTACAAATTTTTGTCATTCATCAACTCCTATTGAAACAGCATAATTTTCCTATGATTAAATCTAATTACTGTTTATGACATGAACTGGGTTTTTTGGACACAGTACAAAAGACTAGAGGACTAAGAATGAAAAGGGCAATTTTTAAAACCATGATAACGTTGTTTTAACACTACCTGCTACTAAGGGCAAACATTAAGCTAAGGCAAAGAACCTTTGAGATAAGCTGGCACAGGACCTCAGCTTACACTTCCATCAGAAAACTCTTTGCATTTTGGAGCACAGAATAATTGCTTGTCCCCCAAAAGCAGCTACAAATTCTCACAAAAATTTAAACAATGTAAAATGCACTTTGCCCTTCAAAAATTTCTGCATCTTAACAGCTGCACCACTACATATTAAAGAAATAAACAACTGACTGTTTCTTACCTGCAAATCCAGCTCTTGACATCTTAGTGCCAACTCCTCTTTTTCTGCTAGTGCTTCCTGAAGGTCTTCCAAGGCTTTTTTAAGCTTTCAAAAAATAAGGCAGCCAATCATTATGGCCCATATCCAAAATACTCAGTTACAGCTTCTAAAATGCCTCTTGCTTATTCCAATTGTTTAAGTTGGCTGTTGGGTGCACACATTGACACCCAAACCTATACATATTCTGCTAGATCAGGATCCCTGCTCATTTCACTTGCCTTCCAAATGATTATCACACTTAGAAGGTAGATTATTGAAACACAACAACTTAGGCTAAAGGCATAACAAAACACAGCAACGTGCTGTCACCATTTCCAAAGCCCTTTAAAGTCAAGTTCATGTTATGGGCAACATCTTGTAGTGTTCAGGTTATCAGGGATTTTCACAACCCCTTAAAAGTAACCTGAAGTACCCAGCCTGAGAAGGCTGAGCCTTGATGCACCCCCACTACCCCTCCCTGCAATGTAGGTTTGCACTGACCAGTTTCACCCCATGCAGGAAGCTGACACAGCAGTCACTGTGGGGTTTTTAAAGAAGCTATACAATAACACTTAAGTTTTCAGTTAATTAGCACTGAAAAGCAGCATTGCTTCATTTAAGGGATGGCCAGATACCAACTTATTGTTCAGGCTTGATCTACAACATCAGCACAGATGAGGCAGTTACCTGCTGCTCCACTTCACTTGATGCATCACATGGGGAAGGACTCGTTACTTCCTTGCTCATGAGCTACAGGAAGAGGCCACAGGGAAAAAGGTTAAATCAGAGGTTATAGAAGTGTAAATTCACTGTCTAGTGAGCACCAACTATATCTTCCATCGTGTTGTTGCATCCCTTCAACATACCAAAACACATTAATAACACTCCTCCTCATCTCACGGCTGGTAAAAGATTTAAATAGATCTACAGTAAGATGATTTTTTACCTCTCTCTTCCCAAAATTAAGCAAGTTTGCAGTAACATTGTATTAGATAAATGTGTGATGTGTTAAAGGTATTGCCAGCCGCTAGTTGGTCCAACTGGAATGAACCAGAAGACAGGATTTCACTCCATTAATTTAACAGTTACCACACTTCTTTGTGTCCCATTAATTGCCACTAAACAAACAATAAGAACATCACTTCTCCAACACAAAGATGTACAGTGTGTATTTGCCAACAATTAAAGGGCTTTACTCCTCACTCAGAAATTACTGAATTATTTCTAGACCACCTTCTAGAAAGTTTAATTAGTCAGAAGACAACAAACAACAGGACATGTACAGCTTTAAAGACTACACAGTCAATTTAAGTCTAAGTTATAAATCTTATTACCAGCTCCACTGTTACCTGGATGAGGGTGCAATTACACACCACCTTCTCTTCACAGTCAGTATTTAGATTTAGTTTTTGCCCCTCTTCACACTCTGCTTCACAGTCCTGAAGCTCTCAAAAGCCAGTGAGCTAAGCTGTGAGCTGGATCACTAAGATGATCCAACCAAGAACAAATTAAGACAGGAGGAGGAGCACACCATGACAAAAATAGAAGAGATGCAGCTGCAAGCCTGTAAGTCGGAGGCTGGAATGGTCTGTCAGAACAATGCAACCTCACAAACACAATCAGCTTAACTCTGGGACCAAGACCACAGCACTGGGACACAATTTCAGACTCTAACTCCAGTATAATCAGTGCCTGGCAACTGTATACATTTCTTGTGTGGAACAAAAAAATCTTAAGCATTTGTTGTATGTTTGGGCACCACGAGTCTAAAACAAAAACCCTTGGGCTGGGGTTTAAGGTCTCTTGGTCTCAAACCTCCCAAATAACTTAGGAAAGTACTTATACTTCTCCCTGAACTTTGCTTGGATGAAACAATTCACAAAGGTCAACAAAAAGGTATTTGGAGTTCTCAACTGACAGCATCAGGTTATGAACTGTTACCTACCTCTTGAATGGCTGTCATGACAACGTGCTGAACAGACTCTTCAAGGGTCATGATACTCTGGATGTGTTCTGTGAAAAAGGATTTGCAGTGACTCATGACAATGTTCATCTCGATGGTTTGAGTAATATGACAAACTGTTCGATGAAAGATCCAGAAGAAACTTTTATCCATAAGGCTCCCTCAAAACAAGGAGTGGTCTCTTTATACAGAGGAGTACCATTAACCACCATCTTTATTATCCAGTAATATGACAGATAAGCACAAAAGATTATAAACTCTTAACTTGACAAATTGATACTCTGCCTAAGGAGAGATGCCACCAGAGCGTGGAGGATTAGTTCTGGTAACAGGAGAGAAAACAACTAATTCAGTCTTGAGCCTTTGCAGATTGAGAAGCAGTTTCTAATTTAAAGACTTAATTTAATTTTGCTAAATTTGCATTGAATAGTAAGTTCTAGGTCTTGGTACATATTTTAATATGAATAAACCATCCACACTTCAGAGTATATTTTTTAACCTACTCTGAACAAAGTTTTGAGTTTTACTTACAGACATTTCCCAAGGAATTTCTGCTTTTAAGTGAACTCCAGTTTCAGAACAGGCATTCAGCAAATTAACAATGTTGATGAATTAGAAAGAGAAGTTTCTACATCTTTTCCACCTTAACTATCACCTGAGGCAGTCTGCTGTTTGCTGAGCAGGTTAAGGTAATGCCTACCTTGTTTCCTCTCACAGTTGACTGCACAACCTAAAATCAGCTGCAGGAGCCTGCCCAGTTCAGTGGGATCCGAGCTCTCAGATATCCTGGTCAAGTCTGGAATAAGCTCTTCTGCAATCTGCTGACCCAAGAACTGAAAAAAAAATTGAGAAATTATGAGGAAAAGTAGACTCCCACTTTTGTACAATGTGAAAATCTGGTATTGTGTAGGAAATCTGGACTCAGTGAACCAGCCAGAGAAAATGCCCTAGAAGTTTGTTACCAGGTTTAGTTAACTGAGCACTTCTACGTGAAAAAGTGACAACAGTAAATTTTATTGGGACAGTTCTCAATTACGAGAGGATTCACTTATTTTACCAAGCTAATAAAAGAACAAATTAATAATACTTCCAGATGGAGTTGCTTCCAAATCTTTCAAAAAGCTCCTCATAAGCTTAAAGAAGTTCTGCTTCTGGGCCTGCCAGGGATCCTCAGGTCTGGCAGCACGTCAGGGCCTGGCTCTTGGTGTCAGAGCTCAGCCCAGCCAGGACCAGGAAGCCACAGCAAGATCTGGCAAGTTTTTCTAGACCATACCCATTACATAACTGTAATCACATCTATACAAAATTCAGCAATTTTTGGTTTTTAACTCAAAATACAGCAGCCTTTTATGGCTACTGTACTTATCACTGCATGAGACAGAACAAATTAATACTTTCTGTGTCCAGGAGGATTCCTAACTTGGCTCCCAGCTTCCAACTGAGTATCATAAAACCTTCACTGGGGTTGCTGAGTCTCTTCTGTTGTGTACAAAAGGATTAAAACTTCTCTAGACAAGAGCAAACATGAACAGACACACAAAAGTCAACAGGACTCTACAGCTCAGTCCTTTCAACACTCACCTGGGCAGAGACATAGTTCTTCCCAGTTCATACTCCGAGAGCCTTATCTAAAACACACCTGCTCAAATTAATTTCATATTCACTCAGACCTCCCACTTAACAGATAATTATTATACACTTTCTGCCTAAAAGGTCCTCAAAACAAATTACAGCTTTTTTTTCTACTTGGCAAAGCCCAGGGGAGCAGTAATCATTGTGTTTAATGATAAGAACAACAATAAATTGTTTTTTCCATACCTCATGATAGTAGTCCATAATTCCTTGCAGTATCTTCTTCAAATTACTGGACTAGTTGTTGTACATGAAAGACAAGGTTACAATTTTATTAAAAATTTTACTTTATTAAATTGAATAATAATTTCTAACAAAATAATTACAAGGCTCTATGAAAAGACATAGGGAAAGAAATATCACAGCAGAAAATCCCCATCCAACAATGCTGGAAGGCATTTAAACTATCAACAAACAGTTCTAGCTCATTTAAAATATCCTTGAAAAGCTTGAGCTTAATTCTGTAGGTTTTGGACAGCCAGATCTCAGGACAGCCACAATATCCAACCCCACAAACTTCACTATCTTCAGTTTTAAATACCTTTATTCTCCAGTTGTCACCAACATCTTCTTTGATGCGGCTGAGCCAAGATGCATCAAACCAGGCAACATCTCTGAAACAAAATTAAATGATTAGTCAATGAGCACAGACTTAAATAAGACAGCAACTTCCCAGCATTAAATCATCTGATGCTGAACTCCAGTGTCTAATGAGGCATGAATTCCTGGAGATTGCAAGGTAAACTTATGTCACAGGAAATTTCCATCCTACTGGCTGCATTAAAGCACATTCCAGGGCTGGGAGAATCTCTCTGTCTGCCTGAGCCAGCTATGGATGGAGCACAAGGATGTGGAGGCCTTTGTCATGCTGAATTTCTATATCTGATAAAGTAATCATAATTAGGCAGACAAACACCTTCTTTTGACTAGTGCTGATGCTGTGTTTGGTACCTATTCCTGTAGGCTGGACTAACTAACATTTACTCCAACTTGTCAAAGGCATGTATTAAGAAAACACCATAAACTGCTGGCATTTTGTATATTTTGTATGTCTCTGGTTCCCCTGGGCACAAGGGGATTCAGTTTGCCAGCACAAACAAGGATGAATTGCTGAGGGAGGTGTTTACACACACTCAGCTGCCAAGCAGTACAATCAGAGTATATTTAACAATATTTAACTTTGACAGTGCACTGTTTATTCACTGGTCTCAAAGCACCTAATAAAGGACAATCATTATCCCCACTTGCACACAAACCAACTTGGTGTCAAGGAGTTTGCCCAAAGCAAGTGGCTGCCTAATACCCAAAATACATGGGAAGCAACCTTCAGCAAACCCTAAATCAATTTTTGCCATTTCCAGAAAAAGGGTGAGCTCTGCTTTAAAAAGCACATTTAAAATCTTTACAGACAGGAGGGTTTCTGAGGTCATTTTTTTGGGGTGTGGATGGTGATGGTGTTGAAGTAATTCCTTAGTAATTACAAAATGATACTTTGAACCTGAGATAGTAATGCAGACTTCAGTTATCTGGGCCAACAACAACAATAAAATTGCAGTGATGACTTGGAGCATGACACTCTTTCAAAAAAAGACTTGCACTACAACCCTTTATGCAAATTTCAAAATTAGTGTATCACTCAGACTACCAATCTTCATCACACCAACAGAACAGCAAATCAAAAGTAAAATAATTCCTAACTATTAACTGAAATCGAAGTTTTACAGTTCTTGTCTTCCACATGAATAGTGAGTTGTCATTTAAAACCTAGAACTTAAATCTAAATTAACTGAGCAGCCTCAGGAAAAAACACAAAGCCATGTTTTGGAATCTTTAGTTTCTTATTCCAAAGAGAAACATATTGCCTGAAGCATGGAAATACTGCTGATGGGAAAAGTGAAAAAGATAATGTCATCCTCGCTCAGTTATCCCCCAAGCATGAATTTAATACTGCAGTAGCTGTAGATCTTCTCATCACCTTTTCCACCATGTCATTAATCAACTCTAATATCACCCCCAAAACAGCAATACAAAGGCATAACCTATCTTCTGTTATAAACTGCCCACTCTGAATTTCTTCCTGCTTTAAGAGCAACTACATCTGTTAAACACAAAAACCTCAGGCAATTGAATCCCTCTTCTTCCAGCTGAAGAATCAACTTACATTTGGTGAAGCACCTGAGCCATGGCAACGCCGTTAGTCAGGTCCTGGACATCTCTGCAGGGTGCAGCTGTATTGAACGTCTGGAGCTAAAACAGGGAAAAACAAAGGGGTTTAGCTCAGTAGACAATAAATTAGCTGCCACCTTCCTCCTGCCCTTTCAGGCACAAGCATTTAGCAAGATGTCTTTCTATTTGAAATCCTCTTTTGAACCGCACAGACTTGAAGCCAACCCAATTATCTCAACGCTTGTGACTGTTATGACTGGTAGCTTAAAAAGTTGGTAGGAACAGCCACGCTCTGTTTTTTCATGCTAGGCCTCCTATTGTAAAGCAGATTATGGAAAGATAACTTGAGAGACTGAAGTCATATTTATCCAGCCTTTGAATTAGGTTGCAAGGCTTAGTTCTAGACATAACCACCTAAACAAAAAATAGCATCAGAATAAGGTGTGAAAGTCGATGGGGAAAAATAAATTCCCGTCTTTTAACTACATGAACTTAGTAATAGAAATAAGATGGGATTATTTCAATGTTAAAATGTTTCTCTGTTTTAAATATTGTGGGATTTTTTTTCCAAACTACCCCCAAGCTTATAGCTAACATTTTGACAGAATTAGCTGTATATGTAAAATTGTAATATTTTATTCCTCCAAAGACAATCAACTCAGAACTAATTATTCTAGATGAGAGAGCCATTTCCATACCCGTCAGTTCATCACAGTAACTCAGGAAAACAAGAGCCTTCTTTATCACAATAAACAAACCAGGAAGTTCATTATTAGTACTACCATAAGATGGAATGGAATGGGAGCAAGTACAAACCCTCATAAACCCCGTCCACTGCAGAAATTCACTTCTTAAACTCACTGCATTTACAATGTCCTAAATTACCTTTCCCTCTGCAAGAGGGCTTTCCCAAACATCCTGTGCAACACAAACTTCTTCAGAACTCTTGGTAAATGACTTTGTGTTTGGGAAATGGACCTACTTGGACCGGAGTGATGGAAAAGCAGTTTCCAGCTGTGAGAATCTGAGGCAGTTTTTGTCCACTCTGTGTTCATAAAGAGTGACCATAATTCTGAATACTTGTTTGCTTCCTTCAAAAAGAGCCCAATCGAGCCAAGAGAAAAATACGCAGAGCAAGGGGGTTTTTTGGTTGGTTGGTTTTTTTTGGTTGTTTGTTTTTAATTTAAAAGGTGGGTTTAAATCCTGTCTTACAGGAAGTGAGAAGGCAGTAATCCCTCGTAGGTTACATAAAAGATTAAGTGGAACACCAGGGCCCAAAGCTGCTATGCCTGACAGCACTGGCTGCTACCACTCCAGCAGCCTCAGCACAAGCACGGGCAGGCAAGTTCACATTCCAGGCTGGGCTTCCCAAATCCAGAGTTTTATGGCCCAATATTGTGATGCTGCCATGTGGATATACCTCCCATAAAGCAAGGGAATTGCTATGAACAGGTGCAACCCTTTCACCTGAGCCTGTTAGAGGAGATAAACACAGCCTTAGAAAACCCTGACATGCAACACTGCTTTATGCATGATCTCCCAGAATAGAAACAGCTAATTAAAATTAAGTAAAAAGCAGGACTGACAGTCTAAGTTTCTCTGTGTATTTAAAAGTCACATGAGGACCTAGAAATAATGAGAGAGTAGAAGTATTAATTATGGGTTCTCCAAACCTCATGCCAGCCCAATCATTTCATCAAAAGGGATTTTTACTGCTCTTGCAAAACCAATAAAAGTGGCAAGTGTGAGGAGGAGGTTGGAAAAAGAAGCCACAGACTTCAGGACTGTAGCAATGCTTTTTTTTCCCCTCATTTTTTCGGTTTTACTAAATAAAGCTCCAAGGATATGCTACTACTCAGGCTGAAAACCATTTTGTGAATTCCACCCCAAATGCACTCTGCCACTCGCTGCTACAGCAGCAGTTCTTCTCTCAGACACAGAGCTATCGTGCTCCCAATACACAGCTGAAAAGTTTATTCTGTACCTCTACACCAAACATTTGCCCATGGAACACCAGTGTTGAGAGTGCTCATGGAGTAAATATACTCATAAACATTACCCCTATAATTCAGTTTAGCTGCTTGATGTTTTTCCTGTAAAATCCTCAGAACTTTAAATTCAATGACACCTGGGCTGCAGAAACAATGGGTAACATTTTTATTGGAATCCCCTCTTTCTTCTCTGGATGCAACATGTTTTCTAATACTGCACTTAGTAAAATAAAAATATGAAAATGCCGGATCTGGCAGCAGAATACAGGGAATCAGAAGCATCTGTTTGCTCTATTAATGAGTAAACAAACTGAGGAACTATTAGAAGCAGAGTTACGGAACCTTTTTCTCTCCAAACACGGAGCACTTCATCCCCCTCTCCCCACATCACTTTCCTCCCTATTATTCACACTGAAGTTCGAATTGTGAAAGGATGTTTCAAACACATCCAAGTGTTAACCATCAGTTTCTAAGTTGCAAACAAGGCCTGAGAAATAAGGGTGCTAAATTTAAAAAACGTGCATCTGCTGAGTGCTGTATAGAAAACCTGAACACAGGCTTGGGTGTTCTTTTACACTGACACAATGGCTCAGTTTAGGGCCAGTTAAGGTTCCATTAACATTCTTTAGATAATTACTACTATTGCATCATAAGGATACCATAAATGACAATTAGACTAAAATTACTTAAAGCAGGAATTGTAAAAAAAAAAGGAGTTCAGCACTGCTGACAAGATTTTTTGTGAAAGAATTCAGGAATACAGTGGTTTGTTTTGCCATCGAATCATGATGGAGCTATTCTTATTTGATTATTGAGAAGAAAATACAAAATGAAAAAGAGAAAGGTTAAAGAAGATATCTAAGTAGACAGAGGTGAGTATAAGACCACCAAAATTCTAGAGACCAACAAAACCTTGGGAGAATACAATGTCACTAAAAGGAAAATGGAAGGAAGAAATTATTTATCAGTGATTTATTATAGACTTTAACTCACCAACACTTCTGTACTGCCATACAGAAATTAAGAACACCTACTTTGGCTGCTGTTCCTGTTACTTTTACCAGTTTCATTCCTGGATTTCTACAATGCCCCTAAAACACTCCTTCTCCCCATGATTTACACTTCACAGAGGCAAAACAACTGCTATTTCTAGAGAAGCCCTTCACACAGATAACTGTGACCTTCCCTGCCAAGATTTCACGCAGAAGTTCTATTTAGTAGAGCTCCCTGTCACCAACATTACTGCACTTGCAAGACCAGAATTACAGACAAGGTCACGGAAGAAGCTTGGAGAGAAAGATAAAGAGGAAGCAAGAGTGACTGGAGAATTTAATAAACATGTTTGTACTCCATGACCTTAAAAGTCTTTCCCAACCTAAATAATTTTGCAGTTCCAAACAGGTGCCTCTGGCACATGTAACATCACACACCCAGGTGTGGCGTGCCTGTAACCAGCCGGCATGAAACGCTCTGAGGTTTCTGCGCCTGTCAATTCAAATTAATTGCATTTATTTATTAATATTGTTCATTGCCGAGTAGTTTCCACACTGAAGCCACCGCTGGAGAGCCGCACTTGGGCCCACGGGATATTCCAACCACCACATCCACACCTCGAGGCTGCCGCGGGAACCTTTTGCTGGCTGTGAGCGGCGTGTCCCAGACAGCCCCCACGGCGACTGCCCGACCCACCCGCACTCCTGCTCCCGCGGGCGGGGACGGAGGGAGGGGTGGACGGAGGGATGGATGGAGGGAAAAGCCCCCCGCTGCTGGCCGCCTCCTCGCTGCCCTCGAGGGTCCCCAGAGGCGGCAGAACCCCCGCGCCACTCACCCAGAGGATGAGGCTGTCGCAGAGCAGCGGGTCCGCCGGCTTCGCCTCCATGGCGGCGGCGGCAGTAGCCGCGTCCCCCCCGCCCTCAGGCCGCCCCCGCTCCGGTGGCTCCGGCCCCGGCTCCGCTCCGCCCGCGCGTCCCCGCGGAGGCGGGGCCGCCGCCAGCGCCCACCACTCAGCGCCCGCCCCTGCCCCCAGAAGCCGGGAGTGACAGCACCGCTGACCAATCATAGCGGAGGAGGGGTGCGCTCGCGCCAATCACGGTGAGACCCGTTGGAGGCGGGGGCTGCCCTGACGGCCGCGCCGCCTCCGTGAGGGGCCGAGTCGGGATCGTGTCGCCTGCCCCGGGTTGTGTCACCCGCCCCGGGCTGACGCGTGGGCGAAACGCGATCGTGTCACCCGCCCGGAGTGAACTCCTGGGCCGAGAGCGGCCCCGCGTTCCCCCCGCACGGCCCGGAAGGCGCCGCTCCGTCCCAACATGGCGGGTGCTGCCTCTTCATAGCCCGCCCCGGCTGTCAGCGCTGCCGCGGGCACGGACGGGCTGCGGAGGTCACGGGTGAAGAGCTGCTGGCGTGGTGCAGAATTACCTGTGCTTAAGGTGTAGGTAGATCAGTGGACCTGTACCAGCCACAAACACTGTTCTCAGAGCAGGATACAGAACTGCTTAAAAATAGTTAATTTTTTTTAGAATAAGTTAAATGAGGCCAAAGTACCAATTTAATTATCTTAGGAGGTGAGGCATTGAAAGCACTTAAGCAGGGGTAAGGAGCAACTGCTTTAACCCTTCTAGAGGTGAGAAAATGTACCCCCTTCCAAAAGGATGGATTGAGAAGGGTTGTAGCAGCTTTACCTATTCCTAATTTATATTGTCATTTCTTCTTTTCAGGCTCAGAGTTATTACTGCCCAAAGCCTGGCAGACTCCAGTGCCTTCACCTGCCAGCGAGGCGTGAGCTGTTCCTCCAGAGCAGCTTCTTCCTGCCCCTGGCAGAGCCCGGGGCTCACAGCCAAGGCTCTGCATCCTGCCCTCACAGCACATCAAACGCCACCACACGCCTTCTTTTTCATCTTGCTTAGTTCACTACACGATAGCTAAAACGTACGAGTACTTTTTTTGTTTGATCTTTTTTTTGTTCCAGAAAGTACTCTATTTGTTTCATAGGAAGAGGTTAGCCTTATTTGATCAGAACTTGTGGATGCCTGAGCCAGGATTCTGTCTGCTGTAGCACCTTGCCTCAGACAGAGAAAAGTCTCAGTACCTTACACTAAGGAGATGTGTTTATTCTGTCCCTTCCCTGTTACAGCACAAGAATTACTTAAATTTTGCCTCCACCAGCCTCTTTTACTAATTTGAACCATTATTATTTTTCTTAGCCAATTCAATTTTTATGACCATTTTCATATTGCCTGTTGTTACTGAAGTGTACAGGATGGCAGTAAACACATCAGTGCTTAGGTCAGCCTAAGAGTAGACTAAACAACTTGAATAATATCTGCTACAGGCAGCATCTGCTGTTCTTTGGCTGTTCTTCAAGATACATACTTTAATTTTCTGTTACTGATTCTACTTTGCCTCACAGAGGTTAAAATTGTGGTGATGACATGGATGGTGTTTACATAACAATTTCCCCTCCTAGTGTTCTCCAGAACTGATGAAGACTTGAGAGTGGACTTGGATTTCTGGAAACCCTGTTACTGTTTCCTTCACCAAAGGTTCTTAAAGAGATTTGGTTGCCATGGAAGATTAACATAAATCCTTATTAAAAATAGAATAAGGAATAAAAGGTTTTTACAGTAAAATCCCCCAGAGTTCTGTGCTAGGATTTGTACTCCTTAGCATGCTCATTTTAGGGTTTTTTTAGTGTTTTTGCTCTTTTAAAATTTGTAGTAACTTTTGCTTATTTTATCCCTCTTTCCTTCTTTGTAGTTTCTGTAATTTTATGTCCTTTCCTGAGGGTTGATCCTCATTCAGAAGCATCCAGAATTGATTATTCCTAAGGGATGGCAGTGCTGGAACGGTGATCCAGACTGGCTGGGGCAAGGAGCGTGGCTGAGATCCGTGTGGAAACAAGGCAGGCTGTGCAGGTGGGGAAATGTGGGATTATGTCAGGAGACATCGGCTCACCCCTGTGCTCCCGGCTGCTGCATCCAGGTCAGGCTGAGTGCTCACCCAGACAGGGCAGTGTCAGCACTGCGAGGCTTTGGGCTGTGTCTGCAGAGAAATCCAATCAGCTCCATGCAGAAATCTGCCCAGGTTTTACGTCTTGCAAGTCACAGCCAAGCAGGGGCACATCAGAAACTCCCCAGCACTGGGCAGCTGTGCCTGGAGCTCAGCCCTGGGGCAGAAGGGGAACAAAAGGATCTCCGTGCCTTATGTAGAGTAAGGTGGGTTGGGTTCATTTTTTAAGCCTGGTTGGAGATTTCTTCATGAGCTGCAGTTTATATGAATGTCTGTCAGTGCATTCTGGGTTTGTGCCAATCAAGGATTGTGACCTATATTAACATCCCAGAAACAGGGGAGGCCAGCCTGGCCTGCCCCTCACAGCAGGACTGCAGCTCAGTCTCCTGATGTCTGATATCCACAGTTACTGCATTTTAAAGTCAGGTTAAATTACTTCTCACAACAGGAACTTACTTAAAACATATTCACTCCTCTTGACAGTGCATCCCTTGCTATCTTGACAAAGCACCTGCCAATCTCTCAGTGAGGGCTGTCTGAACTTTCTTAACAAAACAGAAGAATGGCATTTTCTACAATGATTTAATTGCTATTCATAAAAATAAAATCCAGTTCCTAGGGTTTTTAAATTATTTTCAATGGGACTTACATCATTATATCCAGGAATATGAACAATACTCAGTTCAGACATAACTTGGTAGCTGGCTGACAACAGCCCCATATCCAGACACCTGAATTTTCCCATACTTTGTATGGCACATATGCCACTGGTAGTTTAAAAATACTGTTGAAAAATCTTAATTACAGGACTGCATCTTGAAGGGATTTTGCAAGCACCTGGGAACAAAGATGTCAGAATGTAAAACCACCGAACACTGACCCTCGGTGGTTAGTCATGTACTTGCACATTTCTTGCCTTTAGAAAACAAGATTAAAAAACCTTCCTCCGCTTTCCAATCAAATTTAGTAGCTCGGTTGATTTGATTTCTGGAAGTCTGCACTTCCTGAGCATCTTTCAAAAGCTTTAGGAGCATCCAATAACCCCCATGGTGTTCTGCAGTACTGAGACACATCTGAATTTTTAGATGCAGAAACCAGAATAAACCAATTCCCAATATGTGTGCAATGAATTATTACACAATACAAACTGCTCTGATACCTGCTGGGCCACACATCCCTTCACACCCTGTCACAGTCTCTGGCACCTTCCTGCCACTTTTGAACCAAGCTGTGCATTGGAAATTACTCTGTTTTCATGAGAAAAGCATTGACTATCTGTTTGTTCTCCAAATGTAGCTCATTTAGAAGTTATTAAATGAAGTTTATTCAGCATAACTGAATATCTAAAAATCGTAAAATAGGAATTAAAAAGCCACTGCTGTGAACCAGACTCTCAGTGCCTTGCTGGTGTCTACAGGTTTTGTTTCCCCATTGCTTTTCCCTGCAGATGCTCAGTGGTACTTTCCAGGTCAGTTATGCCCTGAGGGAAAAAGGAGCAATGTCAGGATGATGAATGTAAAATTTTTCACTCTGTTACTGAAGTATCTGTTTCGTAAAATAGTCTGAAATATTTGCCCTGGCTGCTGTAGGAGATGAAAGTCATTAAAATCTATTTATTATCAAAATAGTAAGAATTCTGGATATTTTGTATGTTCTGAAAATTAACACCTTGTCTGAGAGTATCTTCATTAAAGGCATCTCGTATTCTTCGGTCTTCAGGCATTTCTGAAAGGTGGCAATATTTTCACATGGAATAAGCATCTTTCAAGTATTTTCACATTGGATGGAAATACTTTCATCACTTGAGGCCCTTCTTGGAACTCATTCAACTATGAGAACATTGGCTTTAAATAAAAGACTGTTTAAGCCAGTGGGATTCCTGAAATTCCTGAGCCATGTATGCTCTTCTTTACACATTTCTTAGCACATCTTAACTCAGTGAACATTTCCTTATCCCCACAGATTTAATGCTGGTAAGAAACAGTCATCTCATTAAACCTGAAGGCTGGGGGGTGGCATTTCTAGTCTTTTATAATTAATTTTGTTTTGACTGGAATCATTTCTGGACTCCTTGGTTTCAGACTCCCAGACAGAGTTATCTTAGCCCACGTGATACACTGAGTGTGTATAGAGAGAATACAAGTGCATGCACACCTTTTACACAGAATAATAGTATTGTTTACTGTAGGAGCTTCAGAAAAAAAACCCAAAACCCCCCCCTGTTTTTCCAAATAACAGTTAGTTTATTATATGCCAGTGAGGTAGGCATTGCTAAACTGAAACAGAAAAGACAGAAATAGAGTCACAGAACCAAAATCTGTGATATCTCAATAAATTCCATAAAAAGCTATACTGGAGACAAAGCAGGTCAGAGGTAGAAAACTACTGACCTACATTTATAAAAGAGACTGTGACCAGACCTTGTAATTGCACCTTTTGGCTTCATCCAGCAAGAGAGAAATGATAGCATCCTTAAGGAATGATCTGCTTCAACTATTTCAGGGAAAAATCTCAGAATTGGCAACTTCTAAGAACAGTGACTTGAACAGAATAAAATATTTACACCTCTACAGCATCCTTTCTGCTCAGCAAAGCCCCAATTTGGCACTGCACCCTTCCCTCCCCTCCTCTCACTTCCCTCAGTTGTTTCCCTAACATTTGTTCATCTCCCATCTATGCCTTTTTATTTCTGCCTTTTCATTTACTTTCTCATTGATATCTGCACTTCTATTTTAGTACCCTTATCTTTTTTTAGTGAGCAAGGTCACAAGTGAGAGTGGGCTCGGGCAATTCCAGCATTACCCAGCTGACGTTAATTGACATCATGGAACCGTTGGCAGTGTCGTGACAGCAGCCCCTCTGCAAATTCACATGTATTAAATGTCTCAGATACAATTTCAGTTTGTGCCCAGGACGAAAAATGCAGCACTGGGATATGAATTGTGGCAGAGACGTGCTGGCCATGAGCACAATGACACTTTGAGATCCTGTTCCCACAGGTGTGTGTGCTGAAAAGGTGACTCCGAAGGCACCCGTTTGGCAGGTGGGTTTGTGACCCAGTTTTGTGCCATACAGATTCTGATCCTGAGAGTATCCTCACACTTAATATTGTGCACCAAATACCTCCAGTACTCACCACAGTCAGGGATTAATCCACAGGTAAGGTTGGGAATGGTTTTTTTTTTTCAGGATCCGGGAAATCACAAACTCAATTTCCAAGAAGTAACTCCTTTGATTCTGTGCCAGGTACTGGCATGTACTGCTAGGGAAACTAATTCTGGTAATATCTCTAATCTCTCTAAATGAAAGAATTTTCAGAACTCTATGTTCCATTATACCAATTATATACTATTATCTTATTATTCAGAAACATTATTACCAGCTAAGTTATTAAAGAATATTCCTTTCTCAACGTCTGAAAGTTAATGTGAAAAGCACTAAAAGACATGTTTTTAAAAGGAGTATTGAAAAAAGTATTCTTTAGTGGAAGAAGACTCTGTGTTCAAAAATAGAAACACTGGGTGAAAATGTCACAGCCACCACTTGCTATTGAATAACTCAACAGTTTCTGAAGCCCAACCATAGCTGACAGGGTAGGAGAGCTACAGGTGTGTGAAGTGTGACTTATCCTGATACTGCAACATTTATATAATAAATAAACAAGTTATTGTGTATTCCCTATCAAAACCAAGTTCAGATTTCCCATTATTTCTATATCCATGTCATTTTTCTTGGTTTTATTTGAAAATAGACTTCAGTCTGCCTCAGAATTTTCTTTCATGTTTGAAGGTTCTCTTGCTATGGCATACTCCAAAGAGGGAAAGCCAACTCCCACAGCAGGGGTCGAGCCTCTCTTGGACAGACTGTCAGGGAGGTTGCAATTATATTTTTATATATTGCATTTTGCCCTTGGATCATTTTTTAAGATAAAGGCTAATCTTGTCTGTCCCTTCTGTTTGCATTTAGAGATTCCTCCCTTGCTTTGGTGCTGCTCTCCAACAGCTGCTCTGTTTTGCTCATGCACAGGAACCAGGGGCACAGTGGTTCTGAGCTGAGCTCTGTGAAGCCTCCTACATATCCAGCAACACCCACTCTCGTATTCCAGGATGGAATTCAGTCACAGATGGGACTCACTGGGGGTGCGTCATGCAAAAGCCCATCTCAGTCAAAATCCCCTCAGTTTGTGTCAAAGGCCATCACGTAGGCCCTGCTCCACAACAGTGCCAGAAATGTTTCACACCCTCACACCTCTCAGCCCCCTCTTTGTACCTCACAGGCTCTGGTTTTTTGGTTAGGTAGGCTTTTGTGGAGTACATCAAGAGACTGGATGTGCAGAATTGGGAATTAATAATGCAGCAGTGCCACTGGTTGGCATGTCCAGACCTGCTGGCTTTGATGGGACTGTTCAACTGTGCAAACTAAAATAGTCACGGCAGCGTTTGCCAGCTCAAACTCCAGGGCCAAACCTTAAGAGCCAACGCTGGTACTGGCACTGCAGTTGTGCTTTACAGACCCAACCAAAGATCAAGCACCAAAAAAGCCCAACCTATAATTTAGACAAAGTGGATGCAAGATTCCAACTTTCAGGCATGTACTGGGACCAAAATGTCAGCCAGGCAACAGGAATGGCTGGTCTGGGCTATCATGGATTGACAGATTTAATGTACAGAGACACAGAAGTTTGGATTTTCCTTTATTCGTTATCTTCCTCAAAATATTCTGGAGCTATGTGAAAGGAACCTTGCTGTTATTTAACAGCCTTTCTCTGGTCAAATTCACTGAGTTAGGCCAAATAAAATCTGGGTTTCCCTACTGAAGCCTGTGTACTGATGGAAGTGAGAGAAGATTCCCTGCTGTCCTGCATCCAGCTGTGCCTGGGGGCGGGGGAAGTGCTTTCAACGGCACAACTGAGCAGTAATAGGCTTAGAGTGACATAAGAAATGGACCCAAAATCCTGTTTCTTCAAACGGCAGAATTCAGTCTGCAGTTTCCAAGACAAGTGTGTCTGTGGTAAGGCCTGAGTGACTGCAGAAGAGCCACAGCACTGTGCACACAGCCCCTGGCAAGCAGAAGGAAATCTTCTGGTCTCATTCTACCTTTACAAATAATATATTTTGCTATTATTTAGTTAGGAGGGGTTTCACCTCTGTTAGTACTAACCCAATGCTTGCGTGGTCTAGCTAAAACAGACTGACTTAATGAGTTCAAACCATTTTCCAGAGTATCAACATCCCTGTCTAAATACCACAGGACTGACATCTCTGTTAGCAGCCTTTATGAACCTAACACGTTCAGCAGAGAACCTGAAAAAAGGTTGGAGAGAAAGAGCCGTACTTGGAGATTCGAGGTGAAGCATTGAACATCCTGGAGGGGATGTCACTGCCTATACCATGTTCTCTGGATAACCAAACTCCAGCTTCTGCATCTGCCAGTCTGGCACCTTTAATAAGTAATTAAATCACACTGTGGACGTGAATACATTCTTGGATAAATAATAAATGACAGCTCTCACACTGGCACGCGAGCACACAGGCATACCCAGGGCAGGAAATCACACACAGCATTTCATTTGTTGCTAATTTATCTGTAACAAAGTGAGGAAGATGCCCTGGGGACTGGTGACTAACAAGGAGCATTGTTTATGCTACAAATCCCATCCGGTTATTAGGCTTTGAAAAGTGCTTTGTTTAGCTTATCAGTGCTTCAGCAGGAATGCCAGGGGCAGTATTTCTGTTCTAAGTGTATTTCTATTCCAATATTACTGACACATAAGAGGTTATGTGTTACCTGAGGGCTGAATATTCAGCTTGTACTTCAGTGCCTTGTTGAATCAGGATCAGGATGGTGAACACTGCACAAAACCAAGCCCTGAACAGGTTTCCTTATCAATTTTGCAGCATTAAATTGAAGAACACCTTTACATAAATCAAACCTTTCCCAAGGACCGTAGAACATGACAAAGAATAAATACCCTATGGTATATGAATACCCATCATTAAAAACTACTTCGACACGTTAGGCCTTCTGCTTAAATTCTGCACTTCACTTAGGATGTGGACAAATTTGTATTATACAACCTAAGTCTGCAGTTATGCAATTCCAAAGTATCACAAGTGTCTGGCAAGTTTTAGAGATGTTTCACAACAGCACTGATAAGCTGTTACTCTGTCAGGAGACCAAAATACCTAGTGTGCCCTTGATCCAAGTTAATTTTTTAAAATAGGAATGCAAGTTTTTTATTGGGCTCAGGTCAATGATGTTAAATGTCTTTTGAAGGAGAAGATTTAGAAAGGGAGAGCATTATTTTCAGATGGAAAAAAAACTACATTTCATTTCATAATTTATAAAACCTGAGAGTCCCTTGCCAACTAAATTAATAATTGGCAAATAAAGGCACGTAAATTGGGCAATTAAATTATTAATTGGTAAATAAGGCATAATTTGCCTTGCTGAATGATTGCACACCAACAGTGGCACTGCCTCAGCTCCTCTCAAACATTTCTCAAAGAGGAATGGCAAGCTCAGCCTCATGTAGGTCTCCTGGACCCCACTGTAAGATGTGCTCATTAGACTGATTATGAATAAATAATTGAAGTATTTGTTTAGACTTTTTATCATTAGATTACTTTTGGAAAATCCACCTGAATCAATTTTTCCTTTTTAAATGTCCTGGCCTTCATTTGTTTATAATTAGGTAAGATCTGGATTGCCAAACCATGAGCTGTCCAGTGTACCCTCCCTTGTCATCTGAACTGGCCTTGTAACCGAGAGCAGCTGCTCCCCTGCCAGAGCAAAGTGACACTGTCACCCCTCCCTGACAACTTCAAACCTCAAAGCAGGGGCTGCTTTACTGAACAGTGTCATGTGTTCATGGAAAAACTAATAAATGTTTGTGAGCGCTCGATCTGCTGAGAGCTTTCTAAACTTTAATACCCCTCCTCAAAGATGCTGATGAGAACAGACTCACCACTGATGCTTTAGAGCTAAATGTCCTTGTGGTAAAACTGGAAGATGTAGTGAGCTGAGCTGTGTCTCAGAGATAAAGGTTTATACCCAGGAGCTTCTGGCTCCATAGCCAACAAACAGATCAGTGCTTCACGCCTTCCTTTTGTGGGCAAGAATTAAAAATGTATCAAATCTGGTGGCTGGGCTTTAGTACAATAATGGGCTTGGTTTTGCAGAGTTCTACTGCAATTATTTTCTGAAATGCTCGGCTTTCATTTTAAGCCAAAAGATGTGTCCAGATCTGAAAATCTCCTTTTTCTCAGAAATCTGACTGTCACAGTTTCAAAGCTTGGCCCCTGGTGAGGTGCTGACATGAAGAATTCTTTGCAAATCTGACCTGTGGAAATGTGACCTCAGGGAACACCTGTGCTGTGCACTGAGAAAGGAATAGAAACATAAGGACCTGATTCCTGAAAAACTTTAAGGCTTTCTGTGGATCTTTGAATTCTAAGTCTGTTTTTCAGAATAATTTGCTTCTGAATTTGGGGTTTGGTTGGGCTTTTTTCTTTCATTTCCTCAAAATGAATTAAATTGACTTCTACTGGACTAAACATTTATCACTCAATTCTGGCTGAGGATACCCAACAACATATAGGTTAGAACCACCAAAGGCACCCAGATCCAAATACAAGACTGTGAAATAGCCATTCCTAAGGGCACTTGCAAAGTTTCCAGCCTAAAGTGTTAGGAGGAATGACAATTTCAATAGTGCTGTTTGAAATAACACACAGAATTTCTGCAAGAGAGGAAGCTCCCTAAAAATCTGTCATTTTAGGCAAAGTCATGCTAAATATTTTATTTTCCAAGGACTGTTTAGTGCCATCAAAATCTCAAAGCCTCATGACACAAACACTGACTGCCATAATCAATCTCTAATTCAATCACAGTTCAAATGTTCAAAGGCCAGCTCGGGATTTTGGAAGGGGTAAATTAGTTCTGGCAGCTTTACAGTGATGTCAGATATGATCTGTCTTCTCCTTCTATCAGATCCAGCTGGGCGGGCCCCTCATAACCAGGACAGAGCCAACTCCAGCATCACTGGGAGTGCTTGGACTCAATAAATCATAACATTGATTATGTGCAGATAATCTATTAAAAATAAATGACAGACCTGATGTGTTTTTCCCAGTTGATCGACTCAGGACGAGAGTAACCCACTGATGTCTTTTGCTGAAGGTGACTCTGAGTCCCTTTTTCCTCCCAAATGCTCTATTAATGCAATTGGAGGGAAGAATGTCCATAGCAGGTGAAACCAGAGCCACCTTGCCTTGGTACCTGCTGGGCTCAGAAATTCCTAACATCCATAAGAATGTCCATGGCTTTACTGTGTATGTGAGGAACTGCCTGGTTTTGCTCCCTCTGGGTCTGCCAACCACTGGTCATCCTGCAAGGTTGAGTTTCCCACCTTGCTTCACTCAGTGAGAAATCACAAGGAAATTAAAAATGTGGTATCACAATCCTGGATTTGAATGATGTTTGAATGATTTTTGTTCCTCCTACACACACACATATTATTCACACAGTGCAGGATCACTGCCTGGATCTTTGCTGCAATTCCTATTCCTAATCAAATGCTCTGGGAGCAGAGCTTGAGCATTTGCAGGGTCTCAACAGGGCCTTGCACTCAAGCTGACGAGTTTCCAGCCCCTTTGCCCGGTGCCTGAGCTCAGCAGCCAGAACTGGTATCATCAGCAACACTAAATATTCCATTTTCCTGTTTTCTGAGCAGCACAAACTCTCTTTCGGCAGACTTGCTCGTGAGTCATCTGGAAATAAACCATAATCACTTGTCCCCTAGGAGTCATATATAAGTTAATTACTGTACAAGACAAGCTAATACCAAATACACAAAAGGTTTCAACTTGTTGAGGTTGCAAAGGGCAAAGGAGCCTTTCAGAATTTCCATTGGTTACGGTCTGGGAATGCTGGGCTTCCCTTGACTCCGTATTTATCACATAATCAGAAACACATTTTGTTGCCTTTGTTGTACGAAGCAAAGCTAAAGAAATGTGGGTGTTATTCCCCTGCACAAATAGAGTAGACACCTAATGGGCTTTTGTGTGTGCAGTGTTTGTAAACACAACTGCTCTGGGCTGCAGCTGACAGAAACCATCACTGCCTGTCCAGCTGAGAGAACTTTCTGGATCTGCAAATGCCCCCCAGCCCTGCACAGGAAGCCAGAATGGAATGGGATGTGCCAGATGGATTTTAGGTGCCACTGTGTTAAATAAAATCTGCTTGCCTGGAGTTCAGTGTTCTGGACTTGGATCTGACCATCCCTGTGATGTCTTACTCCTACTCAGCCTTCCTTTGCTGGGCTATTGTGTTGTTATTATCTCTGTAGGAGAGAATCTTATCAGGGCAGGGAAAGGAAAATCTGAAAACAACGGAAAGGCCTTTGGCATCTGACATTTTTCTGTTGAAGATGGAAACAAATGCATTTATAACTTCACAGTAAAGAGGCAAGATTTTTCCCAGTAGTTATAGAAACACTATTGTTAAGGCTGGAAAAGCCCTCGAAGATCATTGAATCAAAATTATGGCACAATATTCTAAAACTTCTAGTTACTCCTATTTACAGATCCTCATTACAGGAGGAAAGAATGGTGTGAATGGTGCTGATGTAAAATTACTCATTTGGTGAACTCGTAGTTTTAGACCTGGCTCTGCCAAGAGACCTGGTTTCCTGAGCACTCACCTGGATTCTTTTTACCATTCAGCCTATGGTACAGAGAGAATCCCATTCTGGCACCCCAGGAAGGCAGGGATTGGCAGGGATTGGCAGGGAAGGCAGTCACACCAGACTTTATTTCAGTACACTTAAGTGACAGACACAACTGCAGAGGAGGAGGGAAACTGTGACAATTAGTTGTGTGATATCTATGCTGAGTTTCTGTGACTCTCTGCTAATCGCAGTAAATTATTATTAATGAACTGAATACATCAATCAAATTACTAATTCAGTGAAGACTCTGCACTACATCTCTCCCAGGAACCACAGCAACTCCAGCTGCCCCACCTGCCCCCAGTGAGCCCCTCTCCCAGCAGAAACCAACTGTGGGCATTTATTCAGTGGGAAGCGTTCTGTCCTGACAGTGCCACTAAACAAGGCATTCTGCTGGCAGCAATCTCAAGGCCTGTGTGAGAACCAGGGCCAAACCCTTCTCTCTGGAATGAATATAGATTCCCTCACTAGAAGCAGGAGAAATCCCATTTTTATATTCCCCCAAAAAATCAATAACTGTAGTTTCATTTGCTCATTGCTTTCACATCTACGAGGTGCCGCTTTTGAAATGCCCATGAAGCCTTAGGCTGCCAAAAAGTAACAGATGATATCAGAGTTGAATACTGTTCAATACTGTTCAATACTGTTGAATTACAATACAAACTTGTGGAATGGGTAAAATGCACCAGAAAAATCACACAATTCGTATTCAACTATGCAAAAAAACCCCCACCCTATTACAAAAATCAACAGTCCAGTAATCATGTTTGTAAGTGTGAAAGCTCGAGATGTAACAAACATGAAGTCTCATCTTCAAGCATGAACTCACTTCTGAGAAGACAGCTTGTCTTTTTAATCAGCAGCATAAAAATCCAGCTATCCCATAAAATTAATTTCAATGGGTAAAAATCAGGAGTGGAATACACCAGGTTTAGGTCTCATTCTGTCCCACATTCCTGCTTCCCAAGTGAAACATTTACTAAAATAAAACAGTGATCTAGGCATAATTACATTGGTTTGCAGTTCTGTAAATGCTTTTTACACAAACAAAAGTAGCGGAAGTTCCATGCTTAACAATTCAGTAAGTTGGTTTCTAGTCATGCATAAAGGTTTTTTTAATCTGTTTACTGTTTTTAAGTAATTCTGTGTGGTCCTACAGAGGAAAATTGTTCAAAGACATCTCATCCCAATGTAAGCTCACTAATTGTTTATTCCAGCCCAGGATATGTCTAACAGGAAAGGGACAGAGCAGATTTCGAGGGTCCTTCTGTCGGTGCAGCCCCTGGTGTGGGCTCCTGTCCTCCCCCAGAGCATCTCCAGTCACTGGATAATCTGTGTAAAACCCTAATTCTCCAGACAAATGTGTCTGCTAAATGCCTTCTTTGGGGCTCTGAGCCATATGGTTGGGATTACAGCATTTCAATAGTTTTTCCAAGTGAATACAAGGATGAAGCACAGAATAGTGGAGGGAGGCACATTCATAATTGCATTTATGAAGGGATTTCGGGATTTTTAAGGCCCACGTTCTGCACCACTGGAGCCAGTGTGAGCTTGGCACCTCGGAGCAAGTGCAAGTTATATTTACAAGCCATTCACACTTTTTTCACCACGCTATAAAAAGATCTAAGTACAAAGGACAACAAGGGGCCGTGTTGTTAATGCTGGTGCAATGAAAGCACATTTTTATCTTTAGGATAAAGATAACAGAGCTCAGCCCCATGTCACCACTGCCACTATTCCCATCCTCTGGGAGCACAAAAAAATCAGTGGATCCCCAACAGCCAGGGACACCTCAGGAGAGACACCATGTAATACTCCAGGTTGTTTCATGTTTCTCTAACACTGTTTTATAACATACAGGAAAAGGAGGCTTTGAACAGAACCCATCCAGGACAAACAGCAACCACATGGCCTCAAAACCTGTTTCAAATAATGCCCCAGTAGTTACAGTTTCAAGTACAAAGATAGACATAACAACAAAGAGCGTCAACTTTCCTCTTTCCCTGGCCTGGTTAATTTTCCCTTCTCCATCTGTGAGTATGACCTAATGATACAGACTTTATTTGTATTTAATTTTGAGATCTGCAGAGGAGAAGTACCATATACAAGCTGGGTCTCTGTCATTTTTCTTAGCTGTACATACTTGGCCAGGCTTTCCTTCCCTCCACACCATTATTTACACTCTGGAGCACTGACTCCAGTGCAATGCATTATCCATGTTATGGCTGTTTATAGAGTAGAAGCGGTCTCTGTAACATGTCTGTTTTTCATGTCTTAAACCAATAAAACTTTTACATTGGGCTTATCAAAACCATTCTGTGTAGATCTAAGTCTGTTGTGACTGAAATCAGTAATAAAACTTCCCTTGATGCCCCGTGAAACAGAGCTAAGGCAACACTGAGCTCTCTTAATAAATTCCGCTCTGGTAAAAGTTTTATTTAAAAAATGTGGTTAACCCAAAGCTTTTAAAGAAGATTAATGTGGACTTATAAAAAATGTCTGATTTTATTATTAGTAGTAATTCATACAGTTTGTCCTGAAGTTTTCCTTTTCAGCTTCAGTTTGAACCATATGTTCAGGAAGTTCAACTGAAAAGCGATCCTTCAGCAATATTATTTTTTTCTAATTAACAATAACCACAGAGGTATTTTAGAGAAACCTACAGAGTCCCTCAGAAGGTTGTGGAGTGGGATAGATTAAAACAGGATTTTGTCTATTTTATGAAAAATTCACTGAAGCACGGATGGGTCAACTTCAGAGGAGTCCTTCCTTTCCTGTTCTACCAAACAAAGGATTTTGAGGGCAGCAAATCTTAATTTCCATGGGATTCTTTTGTGAAAGGCCTTGAAGGACTCTGGGATCCATCAGAGCCCTCTTGGCCTCGCTGGGACTGAGCACAGGCACAGCAGTGCAGCCTTGGGGATCCCCAGACATTGATCCACCACCCCAGTGGGTCAAAGCTGGTCAGAGGTGATGGGTGTCAAACACAAAGCTCAAGGAGAAGCTGGAAGATGGGTGCCAGACTGGGTTTGTACAGACTGGATGGGGATTTAGGAGTAAGCACAGCTTGGGCTCAGCCAAGTGCTCTGTGTGTGCAAACAAAACACAAGAGGCACAAAAATAAACCCTGCACTCAAATGAAAATGAGTAGAAGACACAAGTTGGAGCAAGGTTCATAAAAATAACTTTGGGCCAAATTTCACTTCCCCAGTCCTTGTACACATGATGTAACTGATGGCATCAGGAACATTCTTTTTTCTGGATTTCAAACATGGTTTCTCTCAGATTCCCTTTCTCAGTGACAGCAGATGAGGTGATGCTGGGTGCAGAACCCCTGCACTGAGGGCTCCTGAAGACTTCTCGTTACAGCACAGCTCACACAGACTCCTCACTGCCTGTTTTTAAGAACAAAGATCGTTGTTCAGCTCAACAGAACAATCCCATCAAAATGGCAGCACAATGTTGTGCTGCTGTTTTCACTGGGGTCCCTGTCAAGCTGCATCAGTTGAAATGCTGAGAGGTTTTATTTCCCTGACCTGTCACACTGCTCGCTGTGCCCCGGAGCTGCCAGTCAAGCTGTGCTGCTTCTGCTGAGATGCTGTTTGTGCTTTGCTGGGTTTGTTGGTGGTGCCAGCCCTGACATTCAATTTTCCTGTTTTCTGAACAGCACAAACTCACTGCTGTCACTGCGTGTGCAGCCTAGTCTTACTCTCCTCACACTCTGCCCCCTTTCACTCCTGAGACCACTCTATGTTGTAGTTGGAAATCAGCAGCAGTCTGGGTAAAAAAGGATGTGGCAATTGGCTTTTCCAGAGGTACAAATCTGCTCCTTGGCTGGTTTATCTGGGATAACTGGCCCTGGAAGTCACTCTGGACAACTTCACCTTGATGCACCTGCAATGCTTCTGTCCACAGGCACCTGTATTCCTGAGGGCTTCAACCATGACCCAGGGAGCTTCCAGAGGAAGATCCACAGAGAAAGAAACTGTGGAAAGGAAACCTTCCCCTAGCTGATCTGTGAATCTCTGCACAAACCAGTGTAGAAGAGCAGAGGCTCCGTTTTTGCACAGGCACTTAGCAGAGGAAAACCATGTATTAAAAATAAAGAATCACATTCATTTTCACAGTCCACTGTAGAAAGAGGGTTCATTAATCCTGCTAACTTCATTATAAACATTAAAAAACCTCCAATGTGTTTAGCATATCTTCATTTTTAAATTTGGTAGGTTGCTGCCTGACCCCCTACTGGAGGCACAGTCCCTGGTTAGCAACACTAACCTGCCCTCCCTGCAGATAAAGGTAACATTTACCTCTGTCTGCATTCTGACACATGCCAAACAATGAGCTTGAGCTCTTGGGATCAGATTTATTTATCCTCTAATTTTCCCACAGCATTTCAAAACCCACTTGGGCTTGAACGATCCTGCAGCCATTTGCATTTATCGTTTGACACATGTCAGATCAAACAACTCTGTGAAATATCAAACAGGCCTCCAGCATTTTGCTCTTGTGTAGTTTATTGAATCTCTGGGATAACATTCCACAGAAAGCAGCATGGAAGCTCCTAATCTCAACAGGTCCCAGTCAGAGGTTGCTTGTTGTACTGGGAGGCTGGATACAGGAGAAAAAAGGAAAATGTTCTTTATTGTGGAACTGTGTTGCTTTTCACACGTCTTGTGAGAAGCAACACAATAAGCCAAGGAAACAACCTTGACCCCTAAGTGTTCATAAATTGGCATTTACTGAGTGAGCAGTACATAATGAACGGATTGAGAGAGACCCGGCAAGGGAAACCAGCCCGTACCATGATGTGATTACCTCCTGATGCAGTTACTGGCAGTACTGTGGTGGAAGTGTTACCATCCACTGCTGCATCCAGAACCTTCTAGTGAAGGTGCTTCTGGAATTCTTACCTGGAGAAGTCCTGCAGTCGCCCTGGCAGGGAGGAGAGCACAGCATGTGATGAAAAGCCTGGTTAATCAAAAAGCAGACCTAGAGAGGGTCAGGCTGGACCTTTCAAATATCACTCAGATTTGAACAAGGATTTTAACTTGCCTCTAAAATTTCAAATCAGATTCCAGCGTAGAAAGCAGCTGGATTTTCCCCCAGATATTGCCAAATCCAAACAGTTCACATTGGCTCTGCCCTTTCTTAAGGCTGGAATCCCAGTTCCCAGAAGGATTCCATGTCAAGCAGAATACTTTCTTTTCCAAGGGCTGGGGCAGCAGGGATCCCTTTTAGAAGGGTTCCTTTGGATACTGTAGCATGATTGAACAGTGGAGGGGCATTTGGACAGCACAGAAAGGTTCTGCATTCACGAGATTTTAACTTTCAAAGTGCTTGAGAGACACATGGAACCGAAATGCACCAGAATACAAAATAACCAATCTCATGTGAACATCCAGTTTGCAGGTTACCTGTATGACAGGCTGTCCCTCCTGACTCTTGCCTTGTAAGTACTCTTGACCTGGGTGGGTCTCATGGAGTTTTTTCCTAAGAGCTGCTCTTTGCTTCTTTGGAACCATCATATTCTTGTCTTCTCCATGTGAGCGGGGCCTGGGCCTCTCCACAGGACTCTTGGAGCAGCTGATGACCCGGTGGTTGCTTCCCTTCTTTTAAATTTGCATGATAAGAATCTGTCAGCAAATTGCACCTGAAGGGGTGAGGATGGCAGGGTCTGCAGCTCAGGACTGAGCCCAGCTGGGGCCCTTGGCCAAACTTCCTCAAGCCATGACAGGCTTCTCTTGGACTGGGGCAGTGGGATGGGTTTGTCACTGTGCTGCTGCCACGGGCTGAAGGACTCAGCAGTGCTTGGCATGGCCAAGGCACTCCATGTGGAGCTCTCAGAGGGCAAATTTTACACCTTCACTTTTACAAGAATGCCACAATCAGAGTTTAACATCACAATGCCCATCGACCTGCAGCTGAAGAGCGTTAGAACTCTCGAGCTTTAACATTTTACTTCTTGGCTCATTTTGAATTAAATTTTACTTTGAGGACTTGGCAAACTGAACAATTCGCTAAGCCTTGTATGACACGAGGATGGTCAGAGAGTCTCGCTGCAAAATCCTGCAGCAGAGTTTGTGTTATCACAGCTGATTACTCAGCCACTGGGATACAGACTTCTTACAGCTCTGGTTTTAAAATGGATCACATGAAACTGGTAACAACACTTGCTTGGAACAAAAATGCAACTATAAAGTACAAGGATCACAAGGGGAGAAAGGCATTAAAAGGCCATGCAGGAAATGTGAACAAATCTCTGTAACTGTGTCGTGCAAACCCACGCAAGGCACAGAGAGTCCTTGAACCCTGTGCAGCCACATTTTACACCAAGTCAGTGTGATTGTTTGTTCCCTTTCCAGACTCCCTACACGCCTCGTGCTCAGTCTTGGTACCAGTTCAGCCAGAGAAATCGAGGCCAGTTTGAGGATAATGATATAAATAGCAGGAAGTTTATGGAAACTTTGCTGAAGTTGTTTGCGTTGAGCTGCAAAGAGGTAAAAGTGCTGGTGCAGTGCCAGGCAACCCTGCACATCTGTCCCTGTATAACCTGTACCTTTATTATCCATTTGGAGACTGTAGATTTCATTTTTACACGCTAATTGCATCTTAAAATACAGATATTAAAATTTATGAATACTTACTGGTTACAATACACTGGTCTCCAATTGCTTTTTCCCACTCTGTCTTTTCAGCTGACAGATTTTATCGTGCCCCTGAGCTGGGAGCTCTGACACCCCGCTACTATGTCAGTCATTTTCTTGCTTGTTTTAGTCTTTTTGTTATGATGTTTCTTCATTTTATTCCCATCAACTTTCATTGTCTTTAATTATGTCCCTGAACTTGTAAAGCTGTTTCTCCTAACAATGAGTACTTTGGAAATGGCAACAATTGCTTTTCCATGAACAACAAGGCAGGAAGTGCATTGTTTCTTTAAAAAAATTACCAGATGTTTTTCAGGGCTGACTACTAACACAAAAAAAACCCTCAGAAACTATTATTTTCCAAATAACCCAAGCATAATTTTGTTATTGTGTGACTTCTGTCTGCATTTAACTGGGAATTGCAGATTTGGCCAATACTAAAGAAGGAGTTTCTCTCAAGCTACATGTGTAAAGTCCATCTATGTGAACATTGACTCCATGGACCCAAGTCCATCTGAGTGAATCATGTTATTATTCCTTGTGCTGTTCCTGCCAGTCCAAACGCTGGCACTGGGTACCTGCAACTGGTTGTCTTGTGTTCTCTGACAGGAACAAATGAATATTCCTTGTCCCAATGCGCAGGGATTATTGACAGAAAACACCCAGTGCTTCACAGTAAAGTGACTGCACTTTATTTCTCATTAAAAATTAAAATGTACACTTTCAATGATAAAAGTATATTTTTAACATGGACGGTACAGTAAGAAGAAATTACCCGCATCACACATGCCTGGAAATTTGTTATCCCTGCTGTTCCCAGATTCCATGCCTCTGGATCACAAGCTGTTCATGATGGAGCGATACTCTCTCTGATGCTCCACAAGCTTCAAAAATACTTCGTATTTCTTGTCATAAAATCTGTGTAAGAAAGTTAACGTCAGCAAAGCCTGAGATTTGAAGATTTAAATCCCCTGCAATGTATATGTTTACTTGCTTCTCCTAGCTTTAAAGACACTGTGACTCTTTCCTAGGTACAGCTGCTGCTGGGGTCAGAGCCCTCCCTGTGCACTGCCGGGGCAGTGTTCACTCAAACTGTGATTTCCAGTTGTAATTCCACCTCTCATTTCCCTGCAGCCAGCTTGGGTTCTCAGACAGTTTTCCCCAGTTCTCTGTCGTGAGAGTGAGGAGACACTGGAGCTTCACAGAATTCATCCAGGTGGGGTAAATCCTCCCAAGTCACCGAGCCCACCTGCACCCCCAGCACCGCCAAGGCCACCACTGCCTAGTGTTCCCACGTACCACATCCACAGGGATTTTAAATCCCTCCAGGGATGGGGACTCCACCACTTCCCTGGGCAGCCGTGCCAGGGCTGGACAGCCTTTTCCATGAAGAAATCTTCCCAAATATCCAATCTAAACCTCCCCTGGCCCAGCCTGAGGCCGTTCCCTCTCCTCCTGTCCCTGTTCCCTGGGAGCAGAGCCCGACCTCCCCGGCTGTCCCCTCCTGTCAGGGAGTTGTGCAGAGCCACAAGGTCCCCCCTGAGCCTCCTTTTCTCCAGGCCGAGCGCCTTTCCCAGCTCCCTCTGCCGCTCCTGGTGCTCCAGACCCTTTCCCTGGACACGCTCCAGCCCCTCCATGTGTGTCCTGTGCTGCGGGGCCCAGAACTGGACACAGGGCCCCGCGTCCCCCGCGCCGTGTCCCCGCTGTCCCTTCGTGTCCCCTCAGCCCGGGCCCGCCCCCGCCGCCGCCAGGGGGAGCCCGCGCGCCGCCGCCCATGGAATACGGAGCCCTTAAAAATGTAACGCAAATTACCCTTAAAATATAACGGAATAGAAGATAATCCTTGAAACTTGATAGAAACAACAGCCATTTGGAATATAATGTTAATAATCCTTAAAATATAAATATAAATAATCGAGCTTTAAAATTAATAGAAGTAATCCTCAGAAATACAGTATGAACAATTCTTTAAAATGTAATTTACAGTGATTCTTAAAGTATCTGTATGCTAAACATCCAACCTCATCTCCAGACCCCAACTTTATCTCCCTTGAGCTCTCCCACTGGAACACACCAGGGCCAGCATTACCTTTTATGCTCGTGGTTGGGCTGCACGACTCTCCCGATTTTCCCCATTTTCGCCATGGCCTCCTAGGAAAAGACAAACACCAACTGGAAAAGCCCTGTTTTGATTTAAAATACTTTTTGACAAGAACAAGATGTTTCAAAACCAATCGGAACATTAGTGATGTATTTTGTTTCGGCTGAACGGGCCAGATGGCAGCAAATATGTTCAATCCCATTATAAAGTAGTCAAGAGAACAAAGCTCTGCAGAGCCTCAGTAACCAAAATCTGTTCCTCTCTCTCACTGGGAGTCCCAGGCGGAACAGACTTATCTTTTATCATTTACTCTAACCAAAGGAAATGTTAAACACTGCGTCCCCGGAGGGGAGAGTTCTCAAATAAAATGATACTGTACTTGAGATCCTGTAATCATATTCTGAAAGGATCAGTTCCCTGCAGCAAGGGAGGACTCGAGGGTGCTCCACAAGCTAAAGGTAACCTGGGAAGGTCTGTTCTGCAGCTTGCAGCTGCCCTCACATTCTGGCACAAAGGTGTAAGAGGCAAACTCGGATCCTGCTCTGCTTTTGGCCAAAATAAAATCAGATCTTTCAGAATCCCCAGCAGAAGGAGTCTCTGGGACAGTCACGTGCGGAAGGGAGAGGGATGAGTAATTTGGTTTCTTTCCTGACCTCTCTGAGATTCTGATTTTCCGTGGATTCTCCCAAGCAATCCCACTGGGATGAGAATCATGGAAGTTCAGAGGCCCGAGCTCTCAGGATACAGTGGAGGCAGCAGACACTCAGTGATTTCACAAGGAGAGTCAAAGCAACAGCTTTTACATGGGAGAATGTTAGAAACATTAAAAGTCAGGACTCAAGAATCAGCGTGTGACTAAATCAGGGTTCAGAGTTTCTAAGCAGGACCCTGAACCTGTTTTAAAGCAGTGCCCAAGAATGAGGACGACCTTGGAGAACAGGCAGTCTGTTCTGCTGCTGGAACCTTCCAGCCAGCTGCTACAGCTGGATTTTTAAATGACTTGCATGATTTTACAGGCTGGAATACCTGCTCTAGTGAAATCTGTGCTTTCCACTAATCCAGCACTTGACAGCAGAGGATCTCAGAGAACTTCGTGGATGAGCAATGTCAGTGCAGTGTCAGCAGCCCAGGGCAGGCGCTACCAAAGGCAAAATCACTGCCAGGTGGGCAGTCAGGACTCGGCTCTGCTAAGGTGCTGACACACCAACAGCGAATATTTCTATGCTCTCATATACCCAATTCTCTTCCATACGTGCAGAGGTTGATGGTACTTTGATTGTCCAAGAAACACCCTTGAAATAACACTTGCAGAGAGATAGTGTGTTCTTTTCCCTGGGACATGTGAGCCTGCTGGCACTGAGACTCTGCACAGCAGCCAGATTAAAATACTGCCATGGAAAGGCTGATATCTTTCCCAGTAAGAGAAATGGGCATTTTATTCCCTGTCCTTTAACAGGTGACACTGACAATGCTCAAGCATTGTCCCTGTTTACAATAGTCAGTCTCTTACAACTCCCTTACACGGCCAGCTGGATTTACAGACTATCCAAAAAATGAATGAATACTCAGAAAGAAAAAAAAAACAACCCAACTCAAATGAAAGCAAATTCCCTCTGGTACAATGGCTACTGCTTTTCCATTGTGCCTTGGGGAAAACAAAGCCCCCTGAAACACTCTCTCACTAATGGAGGAGTCACCTTCCTTTCTGCTCCCTGCTTTACACCTCCTTTTGAATTGCCCTGGAGACACGGCACAAAAATAAAACTCACAGCATCTAAAGTGTCTAAACAGGCAAATCCATTTTTTTAATCACAGGTGCAACAGAAATGAAAGGGAGGGCCAGACTTTGCATTCCCCTCTCCGTGCAGACTCAGGAGCAGGACACAGCACCATTCCCAGGGAATGTTCTGCCTCTGACACGGGTGCTCCACGCACTCGTGTTCTGCTTCACTCTTACAGCTTCCAGAAGCTGCTGCTTCCCTTTTGCTGGACCCTCAACATCCACACTGAGCTAAGGAGGAAGATTCCCAAGTTTATCAGTCTTCAGTTCATCAGCTAAAACACTTTGCTCTTTTTAAATCTACTGGAAATACACAGACCTTCGAGAATCCACAGCATTAAAGTCTCACAGCACTACCATGGTTCTGTGGAATAACATGGCAAAAAAATACACAGCCAGCAATTTTCAACAACTCACCCATTCTGTGCTGCTCAAAATATCCTAAATTAATTCCCTCTCTCAATTCACATTTTAGTTGTGTGTTTTTCTGTGTTTTAAAGTCAGTTTGGTCATTGTTAGCTTGAACAAAAAAACTTTACTCCCAGAGGAGAGTCTTTTCAACAATTTTCTGGGGACAAAGAGGAACAGAACATTGAAAATATGAATTTATAATGAAATGGGAAACAAAGGAACATTAGAATTGCATTACTGAATCGGATCAACCTTGTGCACTGCTCTGTCTCCCAACAAAGCCTTAAATATAGCAAAGTGATAATACTGCCGTTCAGAAATAGTTTGTTTGAGGGTTGACATCCAAATCCATAATTCCAGTCACCAAGGATTTCACAATCTTAATTTGAATGACGCTCTATCTTCTTTGTTTGCCAGTCTAGACAGCACAATGAATACAGTGATTTAAAACACAATGAATTCTCTCTTAAAACAAAATATTTTGTAAAATTGCTTTTTAATCATTTCTTTTCTCTCTTTTCATAAAGGCTACGCTATAAATAAACCCTGAAAGTTCGCATTTGATCATCGTTTCTAAAGGCTGGGCAAGAGGCAAGTGAAGGGTTTACACAGAAAAAAAAGAGAGGCACTGTGGAGCAGAAATAAAGGGATGCATTCATGATTCCTAACCTTTTGTTGGAGTGTCAACGCTGAGACAGATAGAAGCCAGTAAACACTCTGCTCTCCATGGAGAGAGCCAGCCCAGCAGGGTTATCCCTGCCTGGGAAGGGACAGGGAACCAAACTCCCCAAGGCCCACCAAGATCTCAGGACAAGGTGCCATTTTGCTGCGGGGAAGATCAGCAGCCACTCAAATCCACTCGGTCCTGGTGGCTGAATTCCACCCTCCAGCATCATCTGGGGCAGGGGATCCAACACTTACCCAGCTGAGGAATCCAGAGCAGCCTCAACAGGCAGTGGAAACCCTACTGGAACCCAGGGCAAATCCTGCCTCCTAGGGAAGCCCAACTTTGACACAGCATCTAAAAGCTGGAGATTTCAACTGATGTCTCTTCAGTTATGGAAGGGAAAAGGTTTTTAGCCCTGTGTGGGAGGAGGCACCAGGAGAAGCCCATCAGCCTGGCACAAGAGCCACAGGAGGTGCATACAGGGAACAGCTTCAGGCTGGGAGACCCATCTTCTCTGATTCCCTGCCCTTGGGATCCTCCAGGAGCTGCCTCACAAAACCCAGCACATCCCACCAGAGGAGCCCACGTCCCCTGGGACTGCACAGGGAGGCCAGTGAAGCCCATTTGTGAACAGAATCACAGAATCAGCTAGGCTGGAAGAGACCTTGGCGATCATCAAGCCCAACCTAGAACAGCCCCCAGGTCTGATTTTCAGCAGTGACTCAAGGACTGATGAGGTTGAGTATCACTGAAAATCAATGGGATGTGAGCCCTTAAAGTATACAGCAGATGAGAAATCAGATTTAGGGACATCAGCCTTAGTTTAGGAAGTCAAGTAACAAAATCCCAGTTGGGCTTTTTCTTTATTTTGAGACCTTAAAAACTGTATCCAAAGTTAAATGGAAAAGGCATCTGAGCATAAATCCAACTTCCCAGCTGTGTTCTCACCACTCAGTCGTTTTGGTAATCCCAAGAAATGCCTGGACTTTTACCTAAGGTAGTTATTAACAACCAAACAACCACAGATCATTTCAAGTTCTCCTGTGCCATTTCTGTGGCTGAAAGCACGTGGCTGCACATGGAGCAGAAAAGCACCAAACTGGGATCTGATGCTCACCCTCAGACCAGTCTCACCTCTCCAGTGTTTCTGTTCAGTTTTCCTGTCACAGATCCAGCAGCAAGAAGAAAATAATGTAAAAGTTGCCCCATTCTCAACAGGCTGAAAGGTAGGAACATTCTTCCCACCAGATCTGTCCTGATTTCAGGGTTCAGCAGGTGTTAACCTTCAAACTGTCAGAGTGACTTTCCTTGCACTTCTAGTCCTCACACCAAACAAAACAAATAATGTTCTGTGTAATAATTGTAATTGTTCTGCAGCAGTGAAGAACCTCTCACTCACTCATCTCTATTCCACACACACAAACTCAGCTAACAGATGTCTTTAGCATCATTTTAAGAAGTCCAGTGACAGATATATTTGGATTTGAGGGGCATAAATAGATTTCTTGAAATGCTGATGTTGAAGAAATACTTTTAAACTTTTATAAGAATTTTAAACAAGGCTGCTATTTCCTTCTAGGCTTTTATTTAGGGACTGCTTGCTCCACAGCTTGGAGATGCAAAATTCATCTTATCTATGTTTACAGGAGTTACATGAGTGTATTTCTGTAACACAGGCCTAGCAGAACATTACTTTTTAGTGGCATATGACTGCATGAAGAAAGCATGTGATGGACCGTATACAATATTTTTCTAGTGGTTTTCTTTCCCCCCCCCTTAAATTTGTTTGAGTTATAGGGGCAGATCTTGGCAGCATGCACAAAGCCCAGAATCTGTAACTCAATTCCCTGCGGGTTTCTGGATGGAGCGAGCCAAGTTTTAAAACACATTATGGATAAATATTAGAGCAGAGCAAAAATTTCACACCTAAGACCAAATTGTGAAAAATTGGCTTTGATTCATTTAGTGAAAAGGTGGAAAATTTCACACGAGTTTGTGTTTTCCTTTTGCTCTGACCCAACGTCAATTTCTGTGTCTGTATCAAACCTCAGAGAGAGAGGAAGAGTTTCAGTCTGTCTGTGCACGAGATACAGAAGAGGAGGGAGAAGAGGATGGAAGGATGGAAGGATGGCCAGCAGGACACCAGCTCAGGACTTGAGTCTGTCTTCCAGAAAAAGTCACTGGCCTTCGGAATCTCTCTGTCCATATGTTCAGTAACAGCACTGGCCCTTCTTAGAGGAATATTTTATACATTTGTTTGTTACACTGAGGCAGCTCAAAAGAAGCCCAACGTTATTCTGCCCTTCAACCATCCACCTTGAGTTGACAGAGGCCAACTGGATGGATCCTGAGCACTGAGACAAGGTGGATTTCTGGTTCGAGCACTGAATCAGATTCCAGAAAGTTTAAAGAGATTCCTGGAGTTATCTGGGACATGTAATTTACTCTTCTAATTTTCAGTTACCTCTCTCTGCAGTGGGCAGAAATTTCCCATTGAATTTCCCAGAATTGGTTTGGCTGGGGCAGAGTTTGCACACTCAAGGTGTGTCCCCAGTTTTGCACTGTGGGTGCCACAGGGAGCTCCCAGCCCTCCTGCACCTTCCCCATCCCACTGAAGGATGGATCACCCGACCTGCCCTGCACCACCAGAGCAGCTTTTCACTCCTTAGCACCAGAATAAACGGAAAAGAGCTCTCACAGCAGCAGAGACAAGCACAGCTAAGGCCACAGGATCACTTCTGCCTCCAGAGCACCGACTTGGCCTCTCCCTCAGTGTCCCCACAGTGCCAGCCAGGCTGTGGCCATCCAGTTTGGTGTCCCAGAGCCCAGCCAGGCTGGCCAGCCACAGGCACAGCCCTAAGAGGAGCAGCAGTGGCAGGGCAGCTGCTGGAAGGGTGCCTTGCCATGCCAGCCGTGATATTAATTACTTATTCCACAGCCCAAATTTAGAATGGGACGAGGGTCAGCTCTGATTGCCACATCATCTATCAGCTGGAAACTATGTTTGGGTCTAAGCTCCAGCCACTCTGCTACTAAATATAGGTTGGTTAGTTGTTGATTTGAGTCTGCACTTCACCAAGTTGCCTCTGACCAGCAAATAATTAAGCAGTTTGCTTTGTGAGGGCTCTGCTGCTGGCACCTCTTTGTGCCCAAAGCTGCTTGGACACAAACCTGACGGCTTAGCAGGGGTTTCAGCTTCCCTGGGCAATGGAAAGAGCCCAAGTGCTCAGCTCCTGTTTCAGCTTCACAGACTGCTGGCACTGGGTGCCATGAATCAAGTCTGTGGGCACCACCCAAACAGTCTGGGGTAGGGTTTAGCTGCTCTTCTCCCGACATGAGCCCCTGCAGCTTCTCCATGCAGGGACTGCTCCCTTCAGTGGCTGTGTGTGAAGGTCCCAGCCCATGGCATGGTGCTGATGGCACAGCTGGAATGGGCTCCTGACTCCAGCACCAACTGGCCCTGGCAGCACATCTCCCTCACCCCCTTCTGAGGGGGAATAAATTTAACCACACGCAGCATCGCTGTTAAAACAGACTAAGAAGGTCTGTCCATTGAAACCGCAGGAAAATATATTGATTTAACACAGCTTTTAGGCTTGGAAATGTCACGCTGACAGGCAGCTGTGTTTAACAGAACACAAGCTCAACTGGGAGTCAGGAGAGCAAATTCCTCCACCAGCTCCTGATGCAGGGCACTGCCCAATCAACCCTCTCCCTGCCCATCCTTCCTGGGGATGGAACAAACTAATCCAGGGAATGCTCCTCTGCATAACCTGCAGCACATTGCTTTGGTTATCTGGCTCTCTCCTCACCCTCTGCTTGCAGCATCTCTCCCAATGCTTTTACCCTCAATTTCAGGTGGTAAAACCTTTGGGGCAGGCAGGCCAGGCATGCGATTCCACATAGACACCAAACACTGAGCTGGACACAAAGCAATCCCTCCCTGTGAGGGTAATGAGACCCCAGCACGGGGTGTCCAGAGAAGCTGTGGCTGCCCCTGGATCCCTGGAAGTGCCCAAGGCCAGGTGGAACAGGGCTTGAAGCAATCTGGGACAGTGGAAGATGTCCCTGCCCAAACCATTCCACAATTCTGATTGGGAATTTTACCCAGGGAGGGTAAAAGAGACACTGAAGACCCAGCCCAGGGGATCCTGACACTCGGCTGGACACTCCACACAATATTGAGCTGAACTGCACCACTCCCTCCAAGGTGCAAAATTCAGATTTATTCGGCTGATTTCTTTCCACATCCATGATGAACATTCAGCTTTCCTCACGTTTAGTCACCAAGTTCAAACTTTTATTTGCCATCTGGCAACAGACTGGGCTTTACTGGGGGGAGGGGATAGGAAAGGGGCTTTTTTTTCTTTTTTTTTTTTTTTTTT
>VZDJ01001247.1:22856063-22917706 GCA_008694505.1 Cyanoderma ruficeps | reverse complement strand
CTTCCCTTCCCTTCCCTTCCCTTCTTTCAAATATATTCTTTGCCACGCTCCAGTGTCTACCTGAGCTTAATGAGGAAAATCCCTGCTGTGAGTTTTGATTTGGGAATATTTTTTATCTGGTTAATCTGATGTGTGGTTTACTATTGAAAGAAAAAAAACCTCAAAAACCTGTACCTCAGAAATATGCTTACATTTTACCCAATCTGGACTGCATTTGGGAAATTACCCTGGACAGGGGCTCATAAAAAAACAAGAGACCTTTAGAAAAAGTCTTTCACTACTGTAAGCCAGTAGAAGGTTGAGATGTTAAAACAGAGAGTAAAACTGCATTAAAATATAGAGAGAGCCTTTTAGTAACCTTACAGATAGCCCATGTCCAACAAAAAATAAAATATCGTTCAAGAGATACAGAGATCTCAAACAAGCAGTGAACAGAGACTAAATCCCAGAAGAAATGAGAAATCTGCTGGGAGTTTAGCCTGGAGTGCACAGCACAGAAAAGGCAGCTGTCCGTGGCACAAGGCTTTTGGTATCCCTGCCATGATTGCTACAGACAAGGGGTCAGCAACCTTTTCCAGCACACTGCTCCAGAAAGTATTTTTCTTCCCCAAATTAAAGGCTAGCAGTGACTGGACTGAGTGAAGCTGAAGCAAAGCACACTCATCATTGCAGGGGTGTCAGACTAGATGACCTTTAAAGGTCTCTTCCAACCCAAACTGTTCTATGATTCTGTGATCAGCTGATGATACTGTCCTGTTTTGTTAAAAACTGAGCATCCTTTCTTCTCCAGATCTGAAAATCAGCCAGGCATGAGAAGCTACTGCTCTCATTTGTCTTCTGCCACTTGAACTATTCTCCAAGAGTGCTCTTTCTAAAAAAAAAATCACTTTAAATGCTGGATACATATTGCTAAACAATTTTATTTTGGGAAGGATCCCTTAAAAACCTGGGAAGCCTGGTCTGAGCATGGGATGGCCAGTCAGTTGCCAAATGTGCTCTAATAGCAGCAAGGGAGAAGCCCAACCTGAGCTGTGGAATTCCCAGGGACACAGACTTGAGCGAGTTTTATAGGAGGGAACTGCAAAAGTCACACCAGAATAGGTGTTCTGCTCCCCTTGCTCCTAAAAATTTCAGCTTGTATCTCTTTTGGAGACCACTGGGAAATGGTAAATACAGCTTCCTTTAGCACTAAAACTTCTCTGTCAGCAGGGATCTCTTTATGTGCACAGTGTCTGTGTACTGCAATCACGTTTGTTGCACAGAAAACCTGTAGGCACCAATTTGAACGAATTAATTTGGAATAAACTATTCTTATTGGCAAATGTCAGGTTACCCTTATCACCACTCTGGCTGATGTTTTTCTATACAAAACCAAATCCAAGGGCTATTTATTCCCACCTCCCCAGAGCCAGAAAGAGCCTTTGATTACAGTAACATCCCATAACCTCTGTTACTGAGCAAATCCAAACCTGTCACCCAGCACTGCTAGCAGGAGTTTTAAAGGTATCTCAGGCATCTTTTCCCTTGGCAGATGGTCTAAGAAAGCATTTGTATTCATTTGGCAAATAGAAAAAGAGCACATTTTATGATTGCCCGTGCCCAAAACAAAGGCTGGTCGTGTCTGCAAGCACCTCAGTTGGAATTAGAAGTGCATTTGCTGTGGGAGTGAGGCACCAGAGCTGGGCTGGTCACAGCCTGAGATCCAACAAAGCACCATCCTGAAAGCTGAGATCCTGCAGGAAAAGCACCCAGGACAGTCTCCACATTCCCACCTCCGAATTTTGGCCTGGTGGGAAGCCTGAGGAGCTGGTTTATAAGCTCTCCTTTTTATCTCTAGGAAAGGCAAACAACACCAGATCCTTCCAGAGGTATGTTCTCACCTTACAACCCCTAGCCAGTCACCATTCCAACTTTTACTTTGCTATCCCATCCCATTTTCCCAGCCATTTAAGAAGTCCCCAGTGAGCTGCACCTTGTGGCTCCGGCTTCCAAGCAAGCCTTGCCCCTTCAGCCACTTCAATGAGAAATTCCTCACCCACTGCTCCTGAAATGCTTATGGGGGAAAGCTCTTCCCAGCACACCTTCCATGACTGTAGTCACTGGATTCATTGGCTCCTGAATTTTAACCTTGGAAAAGCCACACAAGAGCAGCTCAGTCGGTCAGAACCTGGTGCTGATAATGCCAAGGGTGGGAATTGGATCCCCATTTGAGGGCCCTTCTCTTAAGGGATGGACTTGATCATCCCTGTGGGTCCATCCAGCTCAGAATATTCTGTGATCCTGTGAAACCTTCTGCACCTCAGTTCCTCACATATTCCATGAGAATCACTAACACCATGAGATTAATACCAAACACTCAGGAGGAAAATCTGGCCAACATGGGACACAACTGAAGAAAAACCACTTTGTGCTTCACAATTCAGCTGATCCTAAGAACTGAGCCAATTCCTGCTGCTGAAGATCTGTCCTTTCATTTAAAGACAGCAAGCTGGGAAAAGAGTTGAACAGCAGAGGCCCAAATGGTTCATGGTTTCACTTGTAGGTCACTGAGCAGAACCTCAGTGAGGTCAGAGAGTGTTGGGAGCTGTGCTGAGATGCCAGTTTTTTATCGTGCCCTCTGCAAAGGGGATTTACTGGTTTCAAATTAATTTCTATTGTATGCAGTTTTCCCAACATGAAATGCTCCATTGTCACACCTCACTCACTGATAACCCTTTACAAAACCCCAGAGGAGAAACTGCTGCCACCACCTGAAGGCTTCCTTTTAAAATTACACTTGGAGAGAAGTGCCCTGACTGTGAACTGAGGCTGGAGGAGCTCACAGAGCCTTTCCCAGCCGTGGGTGGGGGCACAGCCCTGCCAGGAGCGTGGCAGTGCAGCTGCACATTCTGTTCCTGACTGGAGCAGAACTGGGGAGAGGCAGAGCCCAGCCCTGGGGTTGTCCTTTGCTCCTCACAGGGGCTGCTCCAGGAGGGAGGTGAGTGTGTGCTGGCCTGTTCTCTGCAGAAAGTACTTTCTGAAAGGAGAAAAAAAAAAAAACCCCAAAGAGAAGAAGCAAAAATGAACAACTCTATCATTATCTGATGTGCTGAGATCTCGGCAGAGATCAGCTCAAAGATCCATATTGTTTACAGCAGCTGATGAGTCTCACAAGTGCTGAAGCTGTGCTCTCGCTTAAAGTGCTAACATATTTACAGTTTTCAGTCCTGTCCTTAGCACTTATCTGTCATTTCAAGATGAATGCTCCTTTTGTACAGCCTAATCACTTGCACGAACACTCTACTAGCTCAAAATCCCAGATTTGTTTCGCTTTTCCACTAGCAGCAATTCTGTATTTTGGAAATTGCTTAATGCAGCAAATCTGAAAAAAAAAAAAAGAAAAACAAAACTAGTTTTTGTTCAAAGGTATCTCTTTGGCTATGATGAGCCTAGAATGGAGAGAAACATATTAAATTACTTTTATCTGATGCAAGCCTGAATTTTACTGCACACCTTTCTAAACACACTTATCCATTGTTCTGCTCTGGCTTGGTTATTTACATTGGAATAATTAGTGAAGATCTATATAAGATCAGACAGGATCAGCAACATATCTAACTAAACCCTTGATGAGAAGCCATTTTTTTTCATGCTCATCAACCTTTTCTCTATTAATAATATTTCAAACATTTGGTAGGATCCCATCCTGCCCCCTCCTCTCCCAACAAACAGTAGGAGCGTGTGCAATTGAAAGCTGTCAGTCATTCTGGTTTTACAGGAATAAAGGAATGTGGGTCATTCTACAACTCAGTAACTTAATTTAAAAAAATGCAGCCCAGGCATGCAAGAAAAAGGATACAGTTCTAAGGAGGAGGTCTTACCCTGCTGGATGTTTTACATTACTCTCATTGGGTTACTGGCCTGTCACAAATCAGTTTCAGATGCACCTCAGAAAATGCTCAGCAACACAAGATGCATCTGTTGTTTCTGCTAATCCTGGTCCCACTGCAGTCAAAAAAGGGCAACATCTGATTTTCAGAAGTCTCCAGAAATGTCTACAACTGCAGTTTAGAAGGGTCCATACCTGAGCAAAAAGAGCACCTCGGTTCTGTGTTGGGCACAACATCAGATACCTAAAGCCTCAGGCTGGGAATGAAAATGCTGATCTGGAGTTGGCCTTTGCTGTTCCTAAGAAATTGCCAATCCAAACCCTGAGTGAGTTTGTGCTTTAAAGGATGTGGTCTCCCATTCCTGCCCAAATATTCTCTAAAAAAAAGAATTCTGCATATGAAGTGCATTTTTGTGCGGATGTACAACACAATGTTTAAATGTTCTGAATGCTGTAAATACTAAAACTTGATATAAACATCAGAGTTGTAACCGTGCCACAGTATATAAGCCATCTTCCACATTATATACCTAGCAATGAAAATTAACACAATAATAAACAGCAGTTCTAAGGTAAGATTTTGAAGTCAAGAGATGTTCCAATTACGTGTAACTGTGTGGTCAATCTACAGCCTTTCCATTTTGACTTATTTTAACCCACCAGAGCAACACCTTTAGCATCATCACAGATTTCCTTTGCACTTTTTGTTCCATCACTTTAATACAACAATAAACTCCATCTCTGAGGTATGTAAACATCACTAGATCTGCTTTACAAGTCAGGAGGACGAAGAACAAAGTTACACAACTTGGCCAAAGTCACAGACAAAGTCAGTGGCTGGGGTGGGAATAAAGTCTATGTACTCTGCCTCTCAAGTTAGGTAACACTGATTGTTTTCTCATTGCAAAACTCTGCTTTTATTTATGAAGAACATGGTGCTGCAGCAGTTTGTGTCAATTTGAACGAGCACAGAGCACCTCCCATTACCAGGCTGTTAATAAGAACTACTTTGGCAAACACCAAATTTTTCCTGTGTCCTTAGGAAATACTACACTACATTTCACAGGGTATTTGGAAAGCCAGGCAACTCACTCCTTATCTCCAGGACATGAAACAAGCCTGGGATTTGAGGTATCCAACAGTTCTGGACATCTATATCTGTTCATACTTAAGGAATTACAATAGGAGCAGGGATGCTGATAAACCAAAAGCCCTTTTTCCTTAACCCTTCCTGGGAACGCTGCAGAAAAATCCACCATGGGTGGAATATGAGCAAGAATCTCTCCAGCCCTAAATCCTACTGCTGTGTTGCATCTATCCATGGGAGAGTCTCCAGATTTCTGAGGGCACAATCCAAAGAATGGCAAATACCATCATCTGGACAAATTTAGACAGTTACAAAACATATTTAAAAAGGGTGCACGGGAGAAAAATTGGGCAGGGAAGCAGGAAGGCAGTGGAATGACACTGGTGTGAGAGATGCTGTGTAATTAGCCACTAGAGGGAACAAGAGTCATGCTCTTAATTAAGGTGCAGCCTCTTTTAGCAAGGGGACCTGAGGGTTATCCTTGCCCAGGGAAGCTGGATGGGGAGGGGTTGAAGCCTTTCCCTGTAAACTTTGGAGTGGGACAAAGATTTCCTGCCCTTTATCTGTGTTTCGTTCTCCCCTTTCAGGTCTCTATAGGCCTTGGCATAAGCAGGGAACGAGACTTGAAGGATTCATACACCTTTCACATCTCCTACCTGCAATTAACTGGTTTTTGCACCTGGTAAAAATGTTTAAACAAAAACCTGGGAACAGAAAGGAGGAGACAAAGGAGAGAATGAAAAAATAAGAAAAATGGTAAAAGAGACAAAGCTGTATTTTGCAGACAGGACACACTTTGGTGTTGGCTCTTTTGAAGAAGAAGGGAAGAAAAATCACACTCATGTCATTGCATATGGTGTGAAAAATGTGGAGTGATGCTCTGCTGGCACCGATAGACCAGGACAGTGGTTGGGAGGGATGGGAAGGACCTGCACCCCCTCTTGCCTGCTGGTCTGACTGGAGCTGCATGAGAAAAATGAATGAGGTGAAAAGCAAAAACTCCTCTTTCCCTCCACTGCTGCTACTGAAGGGCACAGACCTATTCAATGGCACAGCAAGGACAGAATCACTGACAAACAATCTTTTTATTACCATAAAAATAACAAATAAGTAACAGTTACAGCCTGTAAACATAAGACTCAAATTAAATAGAGTTCTAAGTGGTCCAGTGTAAGTGGAAGCAGGATCCCACTCCTATTAGAGCCGGCTCAGCCTAAAGAGTATCAGATGTTACCCGAGCCTTAGAAGGCCTGGGACATAAACTGTGTGTGTAAGAGAAAAAGAAGTCAAATGACTCATGACAGAGTTTGGTTTAATATAAATGACTTCTTCTGGCTCTCTGCTTTTAAAGCCTTGCCGTGTTTAGATCCTGAACAGCTAACCTGGGCAGCTGGCTCCCTCAGCCCTGTCCTTCAGTTTGTGTATAAAACGCTGGCATTTACAAACTCCAATTCCCCTGGCTGAGGAAGGACAGTTTATTTTAGCACTGTGATCAGTGCCATCATAAATCTCCCCTCTGCCAGTCCAAGAACGCTGGCACAGCCCAGCCAGTGCTCTGCTCATATGCTGTGCCCATAAAACAGAGGACGTGCCACAAAGCTTTACCAACGTCCTGCAAGCCTTGAGAGGGGACCTGAGGTGAGGGATCAGCACTGACTGAGACACAAACTGTCCCAGACTCTTTGCCTTTCATTATGTGAGGACATGGGTAAGGGAATGAGATGTGGAAAGAGTTGGGAAGNAAGAGAAGAGAAGAGAAGAGAAGAGGTGAAAGTTGCTAAACAAAAGAGAGACACAAACGAGAGGCAAAAATACAAAAGGAAAGAATAAACATCATCAGAGTGAAGGAGGGAGAGGGAGATGGTGGCTATTGGGGATTTAGTGCTGAAAGAGAAAAGCCCCATTCCTATCTTTATTCTCTTCCCATGCCTGGCTCTCCTCTGGGATGAGTGGAACGTCCATGTCCAGAAAGCCACATGTTTGGCATTTTGTGTCTTTGAAAATGTGCTGAATATCTACAGGGGCAAAGTTATATAGAGCAAATTAAAAAAAGTGAATCTTGTTTAGACTCCTTTTCATGCAATGCAAGAATCATCCCTTAGATGGGACTATTGCAGAATTAAACAACCTTGCAACCACAACCAGTAAATAATGACTGATGTGCTTGTATGCTCAAAGATTTTATGCCAACCCGTCCAGGAACGTGAGGAGAGCTCATCACAAAAAGGCTCCATTTATCAGAAGGGCTTCACACAGCTTAGCATCTTTAGGGCCATTACTCACCTCCCACACCTAAGCTAAGTGCCAGCTCCCAGCCTAGAGCCTAACACACATCCCATTTATCTGCTGGAAGACACACCAGCTGCTTCCCTCAGTCTGGTCTAAAGGTACAGCATTCAATACCTAAACTACTTAAAGTTAACAGAAATGGGTGATTTCACAACAACTTATAGAAAACCACCAGTCTGGGAAAATTAGGGGAAAATTAAAAGTCTTACCAGACATTTTGAAAGCAAAAGGAGTCTGAAGGCTACAAGGCTCAGCTGTGTTTTGCTGAACACATCCCAGGTGTTTGTGCTACAGGGATGGGCAATGAAGGCACCTTTCAAAGGTGATGTGCTATCATCGTCCACCCCATGGTTTTGGGAAGGAGAGGTTGGGATGGAGGGTGGTACAGCCCTCCCATTTATGCCTGTCATGCAGAGACTCTTCAAAGGAAAAACTATTCATGAGAAGTTGGTTTATTTTCTCCTGTGCTTCCCAAGCTCCCAAAGAAGCGACATGGTCAGATCTAACCATCCCTCATTAGTGAGGAGTCCATTGCCACATCACTTTTCTCTGTTCCTTGCCCAAAAATTGTGCTCCACCCAGAGCTCTCCCACCCACCCTCCTCCCTAAAACCTCTACCTGGCAAAGGACCCTCTGGAAGCTGCGTGGCAAACAGCAGCTGACAGCAGGTGCTCACACCAACAGGCCCTGCATGGGTCAGGAGGTATTTCTGTACTGAGGGTTAGTGATGCTCAGAGGAATGCAGCTCCCAGGAATGCTACACATTGAGAACATGCCCCATAAATCATTCCTAAGACAACAACCCAACTCGCTTTTGCTGTGCACTTACAAGGCACAGCAAGAAATGGGCACAGTAGTTCTCTCTGTTTGTCCTCTTGCAGTGTTTTTCAAGCCTAACCTGGAGGAATATCTTTGTGCAAAAATCTGCAAGTCAGGCTTTTCCATGCCCACTTGGTGGTCAGCCTTTCTGCCTTTATTTCCCTCAAGAGTGACAATTATGGTCTTGCTACTCATTACGTGGACACGTGTCCCAGTAAAAACAAAACAGAGCCACAAAAGAATTTCATATGGATTCTCTGTATCTCACTGCCCAACTTCAAACTGTGCCTCGGAAATTTTAAGCACAGGACATGTGAAAAGTTGTTTCAAAACAAGAAGGAAAGGGTTGGGGATGGTGGTTATATGTCTGTATCTAAGAAACCAAGGAAACAAGAACATATGATTGAACAAAGAAAAGAGAATGAGAATGGGACTCCAATTCTGAGGAAAGACAACACGTTAAAAAAGCAGCTGCCTTCTAATAAATGTTATGGGATCTCTCCTTCACCATTTCAGATCCATGATTATATGAAAGGGAATAAAGAAAAATGCTGTTACTGTTAACCACAATCAAATGTATTGGACACTGTGAGATAGCAAACAGTCTTGTTAAACTATACAGAGAGAGAAAATGTTAAGAAACAACAACTCCAGACATCTTTAGGAGCAAGGATAATACAGCATATGTAAAACATAAAACTTTTTCAAATATAGGGCAGCAAAAGTGTGTCCCAGTGGTCTGAAGTAGTGGCACCAAATCCCACAACTAAGTGATCATAATGTCCTTCCCAAACTTCAGTGTGAAAAGCATTCAAGCATTTCAGACAGTGCTGCGACTCCACATGCTCGTGCTCCGCCACGCAACAGTCTGATCCCTGTGCTGACATAGCGAGAGTGCAAATCCCAGATGGAAAATTAATCTCACAATGTAGCCAGATTGAGTTTCCAATTCTCCAGTGCATAACTTGAAGGTTGTTCTGCTCAGCTACTGAAGAGGTGAGGGCAAAGAGACTTTAACTTGTTTGACATCCCAAACATCATTTAAGCAAGACACGCTCTGAAAAGGACCTTCTTGGTTCCTGACAGTGACAAAAGATCCATGGTACCCTCCTTTGTCCTCATCCTTCCTATAAAATATTGCTATCACACTTTTCCCTGCATAAATGGCCCGGACAGAAGGGGAGTCCAAGGTCCAAATGACTTCAGCTGTGTCTCTGAGCACATGGGTAAAATTGGTCCTTAAAATAGAAAGGGGAAGGATCACAGTACACTTTTAAGAAAATATCTATCTGCTATAAAGACACATTTATGGTTTCCTCATATTTATGGTTTTCCTCAAGAAAAGACAGGGTCAGCAAGCTGGAAAAACTGTAAGGTTATGATATTATTAAAATTCTACAAACTGATCTTAATCTTATTCTTCTTGGAAAAAAAATCAACTAATTGTACGTCTCCTTAGATAAATTCCACTGTGGTCATTTCATGGTTTGTTACAAAAATATGCAGCAGCAGAAGCTGAACTATTCCAGGCATCACTTTTTCTCCTGCTTGCCAGGTCCTGGGCTTACTGACAGATGAAAAAACACCATTGGTTTAATAAGTGTCTCAACTTGTGCAGATTAACAAAATACTACATCTTATTCTTTGCCAGCATCAGCTGATGTGAGTTTATAAAAAGCTGAAAGATATGACAATGTAAGTGTTAATCCTACAGACAGAAGAGGTTATATTCACGTTCCTGTGGTTGTTTCTAACACAGTAATTCAGGGTGTGAAAGATCCAGAACTCGGGAGAAGTCAGTGGAGCTGTGCCACTGTGCAAAGCCAGCTACACTTTCAGCACAAAACCAGATTTAGCAGATTTCTTTTGTCATGCTTCCCTCCAAGAGGTCTTCATTACCTTTTCAGTCCATCCTCGTAAATGTGAAAAACAGGTAATAAAATCTTTATCACCAGTCTCAGCCAGAATTAATAAACAGGGAAGTCACACTGGTATCCTGACACATGGTGCCCCATCTCCTTCCACCAATGCCCAAATGAAGGGCCATGTTTTATTTCATTAGTGGTATTTCATGCTTATTTCTGCTTTCAGAGCAACAAGGCCTTAAGTCCTGGACTGCTGAGGTTCTGCCTCCAGTGTTAGAAGAGCTGTGCCAAACACTCAGCTCCTGTAAATGGGCAGTTCTGTTAGAGCTGATATATCACTGCAGCTGCCTTTCCCTGTCATTAAAGAGTTACTGAGAAATTCCAAATCTGAACATTTGTGTACTGCGTGACATTTCCAGTGCAGCACGCTGAGCTTCCACAAAAAGGACAGCACTTAACAAAAGACACAGCCTTTGTATCCCATTACCTGTGGCATCCACAACTTGTTCCTGAAAGAGCAATAACACAAACCAACTGCAAGAGCTCTAATCACCTTTATCATCTCAAGACGTGTCATCTCCCAGTGAACTGTGTCAGGATTCCTGTTTGGGCTCTGATCCAGTAAAGCACTCCAGCACATGGGCAGTCCTGCCTGTCTCCAGCTCAGCCTACTTGAAAGTCAGATGATGCACCCCAGTGCTTGACTGGATTTGGCCACTGGAGTAAACTGGTGTCACTCCTCTGAAATCCTGGAGCAACACTGATTTACTTCAACTGGGAATGCTGCATTAGGATTGTGGACTAAGATCATCTGTCACTGCAGCAGCATTATGACCTGCTATGACAAACTTTGACATTTACTTAGACAAGTTTTTACCTGTAATAATTTCAAGTGATATAAACCAACCACAAATCATCTGCTGTGACAATGAACTAAACACTACTGCACAGCATGTACTGATCCGATAATACATCAAATGTATGACAACATATAGCACTAGACATTGCACTCCCCCAAGAACATTTCACAGCAGCAGAATTATTTCTCTCCACTCCAGTATAAAAGGCAGCCAGCAGGATGATATCAAATGATGGCAGCCCTGTTTCTCATAAAAGGACCTTGGGGACTGCAAGGAGATTTGTGTATCTGCACTTCAGCAGCACAGCAATGTGGAAATGTTAAAGTTAGTAAAGCAAACAGACCTCAAATGAGAAGGGCAACAGATGTCAACCAGTATCACATGTCAGTAAACAGCAACAAGGCAGAGGGTACTTTTCTAAGCACTTTTGTGAAAGCATCGTGAGAGCCACTACAGCCACATCTCGGCTGTGTGATCTCTGCATGGTGATGTTTGTGTGTGTGATTTCACTCCCACCAAGAGAGGAACTCCAGCCACATGGAAATGCTGTCCACTGGAGTCAGCTGAAAGAAAGCAGAAAGGTTTCTATATATTTGTTGTGGCTTGGAAAGTGAAAAAAAGTCACACTCTCAAACTGATTGAAAGCTCATTTTGTGCTTGGCAGAGACAAACCAGCATTTATATTCCTCAGCTTTAATAGAGAAGGATCATCCTTGGGGCAAAAGAGTAGTAGTGAATCATCTGCTTTTTACCCTCACTGCAAAGGCTTCTGACACTAAGGCCAAAATATGCTAACTAAAAAGGCACTCTTTGTACCATAAACACTAGGCCACAAGGAACTGGACAGTGGCCATCAAATCACTGCCTTTTTATTTCTCTCTCTCATCTATATTTCTCTCAAGATTTCTGGTAAGGAGGCAGCTGACTCTATACAAAAGCCAGAAGCATTGCCAGTATCTTGGTGGTTTCATACATGCCATATTAAATCTAACTTTATTACACAAGGAAAAGAAAGAAACACTCTCAACTAGGGAAAGCCATATTTCAGTGTCAAAACACCGAGGAAAGAGTTAAAGGGATGGAGCTCTACTGCCAAGTCACTGCCCTGAGCCCAGGCTTGGTTAGATGTAAATATTCTCCACAGCCACTGAACATCTTACATGAAAGAGTTTGGTTCTCAAAGTCTCTAAAAGAAGAGGCCACACCAAGCAATGCCTACCTAGGAGAGCTTTTTACTTTTTGCCCGAGGATGGTCTCCACTAAACCTTGGGCTCAGACTCTGTATGCCCAGATTTGGAGTTCTTGAAGAAAAGGAAGGTCACGGCACACCCTAACACGCTTCTTGTGTACATCATGGTGCCTAAGAAAAAACATCTCCTTCCTCTGCTTTTCCAAAATCCTCTGATTAAAGTAATGGGAGGAAAAAACCCAACGTGGCAGGAAGGCCTTTGCTAAAAGGTGCATTAATTAGGTAAGGCAAGCCAACAAAATGATTAATTTGCTGTTCTCTTTCAATATTATGTTTACACAAGTTGATTATAGCACTTAATTACTAATTCACCCTGCTCAAAAACAAGAGTGCTCTACATTTTTAATGAGATGAGGGAAGGCAGCATTCCTGAACTCAACAGGGAGAAATCATTTTATTTCCTCTTTTGATTTCCCAAGTTATTACCATTTCTAAGGAAAAACTTATCCCTCCCCTGATCTTCCACTCAGTCCTTGCTTTTGAAAATATGGAAATCACAGGACACTTGCATGAATTTCAATGCATGGCCTGACAGGTGATGCTTTGGAAGAGGAACACAGGATCAGATCATCAACCTCAGCGTGTCCACTGAAATAAGTGAAACAAAATTACACCAGAAACAGCCCGATCCAGAAATGGAAATGGTCTGACCCCCTCCAGTTCTGTCAGCACAAAAGCTGAATATATCCCAGTACTATTTATGGGTGTTCTTATGAAAATGCTGTCTCTTCCCCACTGCCAGTTGGTCCATTACCAAGGTTGTGGATTAAATGTACTCAGGAACTTCTTTACATTCATGACTGTCTGTAACACTTTAATTGTTACAAAGGCAAACGCTCCATGTATCCGATGTTCTTCCTGGCTGATCTTTATAAAACTTGTGCTATCTGTGAGGTTTGATATTTGACTTTTCCCTCCGTGTTCTGCCACCCAACATCATCCTGAGACAACTGAGAGGAGATGTCCATTAAGTGAAGCAAAACCCAGCAGTGCACAAACAAAACCCTTCCAGGCTCTGTTAGTAGAGTTGTGAGGGAATAATTTCCCTCCACCACCTTAACTTCAACTCCCACCTGCAATACAGTCCACAGAGCCTGGGCCAGGGGACCAGGATCCCCAGAGCTCCTGGGGCTGCTTCCAGGGCTTCCAGGGGGTCCTTCATCTCCTGCTGCTAAATAATTCAGCTAATCCACATGAGATAATTGCCTAACACCTCTTTCTGCAGAATCCAGCTCACTTCTACGCACCTCTGGCCTGCTTTATAGAAACAATGAAAAAGCTTTTCCCTATCTTTTTGCAGGATAGACCATCAGCTTGCTTAACAACCAAAACCAACAAAAGAAAGACTAAACCTCCCTTAGAAGTCAATTGCATACCTGAAAAATCTTCTGGTCATGTAGATTCTAAATTCTAGCTCGGTGTTTTCACATCAAAAATGTTCACAGAAAGCTGATTACACAGAGAAACCAACAAAATGCATTCTAGAAAATCAGGGTTTCTTCCCTCTATAAGCTGGCCAGTAACAATGCCCCAAGTGAACCCAGCATATTCAAAATAAATCTGGTAATCTGGTTCCGTACAGGTAATTTTATTAATTGCTTTAATACGCAATTAAGGAATAGTCAGTGGGCTGCAGGGTTTTATAAGGCAATAATCCTGTTCCCTGGTGTACAGCTTTGTCCCAAAGAGTGGGCTATCCAAAAAAAAAAAATTAGCTGGATGACTGCCAAATCAAACAGCACCTTCTTCCCATTTTCAATTACGTACGAGTGAGGCAGAGTAATGAGGATATACTGGAAACTTTGACATTTATTTATTGAACATTTTTACTGAGAAGGAATTGCTGGCTGGCTAAACCGGAAACTATATTTTTACTATAGAAACAATCCCATAGAAAAGCAGGATCCTGCTGCTCAGCATGAAAGGAATGGCTAGAACCAATAAATTGACCCATCTAAGCCAGCAATGTGAAAGTTATTTCATTCAATACAGCCTGTATTTCGAAAATCCAAACCCCAAAAATACAGTCTCTATTTCAAAAATCTTTATGCCACACTGTTTTACACAGCACTGTCTGCTGAGGCCCAGCCAGGCTGTGTTAGAGCTCCCACAAAACCACTCAGAGAAAAAGCGTGCAGCATTTGCAGGGGCAAATTAAAAGATAAATCAAGTAGAAATTCAGAGGATTTTCTCCCCTTTCTGGAGTTTCTAGAGACTAAATAACGCAGAGATGAAATGGGGAAGAACTCACCACACTGCTTTTTTTTTTTTTTTCTTTTTGGATAGACCAATTGTTTTACCACAGAGGAGAAAAATGCAGGGAGAGTAAATGAAGAGGAAAATAGGGAAGTCAACATTCTTTGAAGCAACAACATATGGTGACCAGGCCTGAGAGATGGAGGTTATAAATCTTCCCTTGATAGAATTACCTAAAGATGAAATTGCAGCTTCAAGGGGCTTGAACTTTTCAATCCACACTAGGAGCTTGCAAATAAACCTGTTTGGTCACAGCTTTTGCATTAACCTTCATTTCCAAGGCTTCTCTGTAAAGGCCCAGCATATTGAGAATCTTGGTGCTAATACAGATGTGGTCAGTAGAAAGCACGAAAACCTTTGCACAAACCACTTGAAACATGAAGAAAAATACATGAAAATTAAGAATAAGAACAAAATGCTGAATTGTTTAAAGAGCTGCAGTAGGGAAAGGGAGAAGAGACAGGAGGCATGTTGCTGCTTGCTCCTTTGTGAGAAAAAACTTATTTAGGGATACCAAAGGATAAAGGAAAAGCTCTTTAGTGTCCCAGCCACCATAACCCACTGCCCAGGGTGAGGCTCCTGCTGTCCCACGTGTGGTGAGTGACTGCCTGCCCTTGGAAAAACCATCCTCTGAAGCTGCTGCTTCCCCACCTGCAAACCCCAGCGATGGGGCACCGCAGGACCAAGCAGCAGGACTGTGCTGGAGGATGAGAGTACAAGCAACCAGCACAGCCACACACCTGCCCCAGGAAATACCACCCAATTCCAACACATTTCTTACCTGTTCAGTTAAATAAAGCCTAACCCTGACTACTCCATAAGGTTACCACACAGCTGGCATTTCTCTAGGCGACCCACTTTGTCTTTCCTCCGCTCAAAAGGATGTGCTGGGGGAGATTTTTGAGGATCTTGCCTTTGTCTTTGTCCAGATTCTGAGTCAGGCAGCTGCTGTGACCTGGCTGCCCCATGCCCCAAATACCTACAGGACGCAAATTCCTTGAAATTCAGCATCCCTGGTGGGCAGCAGCCAGAGCTCTTGTCAGCAGAGCGTGGTAAAGCTGGACTAAGATTAGCAGAAGTCATTTGGAGGGATCCAGATTTGAGTGCTACTTCCAGGCTGTCCTAAAACTGCTTGAGTTTTAGAAAGTGGAGAACAGCCAAACCCATAAAAACCAGGGAGCTTTTAAACGTTTTGATTCTGACATTGAGTGGAAATGTCCAAAAATTGTTCTGAGAAATGTGACCAGTGACTGGGAAAAATACAGTAAAAAATCCCCTTCAAAAAACCACAGACATAAGGAGAGAGGTTATTGTAAAAAACCCACAGTTCTCTCCTTTACTATTACACTGAGCAAACAAAGAGCTTTGGAAAGCACAGTAATTAAGCACAAACCATCTATTAGAGGAGAGGTAATAACCTGTATTTGCAAAGTCTACAAAGATGCTGAATGTTTGCAGCAGCACCTCTAAGAAAGGGTTGTTTTGGAAGATGTGTGACAAAAATAAATGTCAGAGAGGTTATTGAACTGCAGTGGTAGATACACATTTACATTTCCCTGACCCTAAAATAAATGTATTCGCTTTCTCCTTTGTGAAGAAAAGGAAGGCAAGGTCACAGCACCCTAACACACTCCTTGTGTACATCATGGTGCCTAAGAAAAACCATCTCTTTCTCCTGCCTTTCCAAAATCCTCTGATTAAGGGAACATGAGAAAAAAAAACAACATGGCAGGAAGGCCTTTGCTGAAAGGTCCCTAAATTTCCCTGACCCTAAAGTAAATATATTCAGCTTCTCCTTTGTGACCCCATGTAGCTAAATTATTTTAAAAATATTCATACCTGTTCTGACATTCCTGGATATTATTCTGAAATATTTTTATATATAACGGCAGGGTTAATAACTAAAGGTAAGTGGATACACAAAAATTGTATAAAACACAACACAGAAAACTTGCAGCATTAGGTTGTTCTAATGTTGATAAAAACACTTAGCAAAATCAGTTTTGAGATGTTCAGTTATTTTACAGTAGTGGAAAACATCCTGGACTCGGAATGAAATATGTGTTTGAAGGCAGAAGATTAACAGAAGAGTAAGAATTAAATATGAAGTCCTGTCAACAAAAGTTGCTACTGAAATTACATTTACCCAAACAAGGTCCCCTTACAAGCACTAGAATTATTACACGCAGTTATTATTATTATGCTGCACTGTGTGTTTGCTGCAATGGGATTCATTTTAATGGCAACATTCCTATGAAAGGAAACTGCTCTTCCTGCTAACCTACACAGCACTGTAGAATATTCCCATCTGGAGAAGTGCCAAGCACAGCCCAGCTCCTCAGCTTATGTTGAGCTGTTTATTGATTCCAGTGGAACTGCACCAATTTAACCAGGTCAAGGAGCTGACCTCTCTATTCACAAAATACCTCCAGATAAGCTTTTGTGCAAAATTTTATCTACAAGTATCTGTGCCTGACGTTATAAAGAAAAATGCAACAACTGTATTAAGGACCATTCTGATAAACCATTTTGTCCAACTGCATTGTGCTGGTCAGTGTCCTTGTGCAGCATGAGGAGGGGACGTGGCTTATGGGATTGCCAGGTGGGAAAACAGGCATGATTTGGGACAGTCAAACCCTTCTTTGGGTTTCTGATGCCACTGCTGTTTGTATAAATGCAGCTAAGCCATGCTTTGACTGATCCACTAAAAATAAAAGCCTCGCTGCTACTTTTTTTCATCTGTTAATGGACTGAAATAACATGAATGAACATGAAGTTCCATCCTCATTATTGACTCTGCATTCACTGAGGCATGACAAGAGCTAAGATGTGTTATTTGTTACTGCATAAATAATGCTATGTTGCTTCTTATGTTTAACATTCCTCAATACGAAGGAAGGAAAATAGGACAAATGTAACTGAGATGAAAGTGCGACCTCCCTGCAGGATCAGAGCCTTGACAAATTCCCTGTTTTGTCTGTAAAATTACATGGGCTAACTTCATATACAGCAACTTCTGTGCATGTCCCCACAGTCCAAAGACAAATGAATCCTCAACACATCTAAATAATATCTGGAGTTAAAGGGAGGGTGGAGAGAAAGCGAAGCTGGATCTTGTCTGGCTGTGCAGAAGGGACAAACTTTTCCACTTGGATTAAGGTGTGTGCGTGGTGCCAGAAGTCAAGGTGGAAAACACAATAAAACTGAACAAAAAACGACATGAAATCAGGTGCTGCATACCTGGATAGATGCAAAATCCCCAGAAGCACAAGCTCCAAGAATAGCAGCACCCACCAAAACAGACTCCACTTCTTTGGACAGCACAACAGGTTTGCCTGCAAGGGAAGAGCCAGGCCTCTGTTAGGGAACAAAGCAGCACCAGCAAACACACAAATAATTAAACCCCAAAAAGACAAACAAAAAAGGAATCAAAAAGGGCTTGAAAACCATTATTCAAAACCCCTTTCACAGCTACATCCTGCTGTAGGTTAATCTAAATCTCTCCGCTCTGTGGTTCCAGGCTCCAAGGAAAGTGCAGCATTTAAATAAAATCATTTCAGCAAAATATTAATGCGGAACATAAAGCACACAAAAAACAACCCCCCAGATCTTTGACTCTGGCTATTTATCTCACTGGAAGGGCTTGGTATAAACCTGTTACCCACACCCTCCAAACCCACGTGCCTATTAAAAGTTGACCTGGAGGGGAAAACAAGGCGGTCTCCTTTTTGTTTCTTTTGCAACAAACAAAAAAAAAAAGATTGTTTGTGTTTGGTTTTGAACACACAGCCAACAAAGCCAGTCTGGTTTTGCTGGAAGTCATGAAAATATGAGTAGCTAGCTTTCTCAAGCTATGTATGAAATAAAAAGAGAAATCTTGTCTTCCAAATTGTGTAAGATACTCGAAAACAAAATTAAAACACTGGAAAAACAAGTAAACAATATATTTCAAAGCAGAATTAAATATCAGTGTTTCATCACCCGTGAGTACTATTGAGAACATACTTTCCCTTATGCAGAATTTTCGGAGACCTGTTCCACTAGTGTAAAGAAAAGCAGGAAAAGGCGAAAAAAACCTAACAAAAATCAGCCTGTTTTCTTAATTCCCCTGAAAAATCAAACCAAGAGCATCAATCTAAATACTTTCCTAGCTGCACTTCAGATGCTTATCCTCACTAAGCCGAAAAATTTAATATTCCTGCAGTATTTGGCATGTGTCTGCCTTCCCAGCACTGAGATAATGTCATTCAGTGAATGATGATGCAAACACAGGGGTGGGAGCAGGGATTCCTGCTCAGAACAGTCTCCACGATTTTATGCCCCAAAAAAATGCTGCTCCTGAGAGCCAGCTGTAAGATTAGAAGGAGCTGAAATTTGGGTCAAGTCCTAAAACTAGCCAAGAACAACCGTATAAGGGAAAAGGCAAAACGCACACTTTGCAAAAAGAGAAATAAAATTTAAATGAAATAAAAAATTAAAAATAAAATATAAAAAAATGAAATAAGAAAATTAAAATTAGAATTTTTTTTAAGCAATTACTGACACGAAGCAAATTCACCTCGCACCAGGCATTCAGCCACTCGATGCAAATCTTGCCCTGTCACCTGAGCATCCCTCCCGTTCAGCTGAGGCACAGCTCAGCACTTGGGTCAGCTCGGAACAGCAAATCTAAAGCTCCAGCTCAGAGCTCCGGGGCTCTTTGCCAGGCGTCAGTGAGCAATTTTCAGCGTGCTCGAAAATTTACTGCCCATTTCCCGCATCGTCAGAATGAATACGGAATTCTTACCAGGCAAACAAAAAGATCAAGATACTTTTTAAGTGGCCTGTGGAATTATCTATTGGATGTCTGCATGGCTGAGTCATGGGCATTTTGTCGCTAACAATAATATATTCAGATTTTTTTTCTTTTCAGGAAAGAATGGGGGATTGATCCTGGAATGTTAGTTATTTTATCTGATAGGCTCTAATGAGTTCAACATAACCAAGAGCATTTCAGTCAGATGAACTCTGACATCCCTTGTCAGTCACTGATTTTACAAATGGGGGAGAACTCCAGACTGCAAAAAGGCCTTTTTGTACTGAATTGTACTTGGCCATTAGTTACAGTCAAAGAACTTGTGATTACATTTTAATCAGAATACCTTTTCACAGATCTTTTCTTTTACACATCACGACCCTGCAGCCCAACTCTACGTGTAGCTGAACTTCACCTAAAATACGTGAGTTTTTCAAAGAAAGGCATGGACTTAACCTCATTTTTCACAAAGCATCACTCTGACTACAATATATTTAGTAAATTTCAAGGTCAACAGGAATTATGTTTTTTGCTTGTCCATCAGGGTTATAGAGTGTGGTCTGATCTTAGGGCAAGCCAGATCTCCAGACTAAACACCCTGAATTTGGGCCTTAAACTTCATTTGTGACAGCTTAACTGATCTTAATTTGAAATAATAAAACACACATCCCTCAATGTTTCTCTGAAGTCCTTTACACTAAACTTTGTTATTTTTTCCACATTTTTGAAGTATATTCAACTGACTTGCAGGTGTGCAGAGACATCCAACACACCAAAAATACCACGGAGACCTGAGAGCTCCTCTTGCAGTGAAACACTGACCCAGGGCCCTCCACACACAAGGAATTCTACAAAACCAGGTGCAACAATTTGCAGGAGCAAGGATCCAAATGTTGTTCCCTAAACCACCTCAGTGATACAGGCATGGAAGCAACTCAGGAAAGAACTGTTCTATGGAATGGATACAATGCCCGGCAAGAGCAGGAAGTGCCACAAGTCAAATAGGATGAAGCCAATAGAATTTCATTGCATGCTTTTTTGGTCACACAGCAAAATACAGCTCTATATAAAGAAAGTCTTTATTTTTCAAAAGACAAAGTGCTTAGACACCTAAAAAACCCCATATTTGGACTCTTTTCCAAGCTCACCAGTAATGTCAGCGTGCATCTGCACAAAGAGAGGGTTCTTGCTCAGCCCACCACACAGGAACAGCGTGCTGATGTCATGTCCTGCAGCCTGCATCACCTCCAAAATATGTCTTGTTCCTAACTTCAAAAAGGTGGAAAAAAAAAATAGAACCAGATGAGCACAGGAGAGCAGCCACAGGAACAGAACTACACCTGCATGGCAAAGATGTCCCCACCAAAACTTTACTTTGTACAACAGCATCTGAAAATCCAGCTCACTAAAGAGGTTTCCATTCTGAAGCCAAATAGCAAAACAGAACAAAAAGAGAACATCAAATAAAAAACTCTTTCTGTCTTTTCAGCAAAAAGGAAAACCTGAAGAATTTTGTATTGGCTTAGCTATTTCTCTTGGCCTTTGCTCTATGCAAAATAAAATGTTCCGCCTCATGGCTGGATTAATTGAAACATCTTGAATGCAGGCATATTTTAAACTTTTCATTTACAGTCTCCATTCTGAGAAACCCAAATCAGAACGGCAGAAGCAAATGCTTTGCCATTTTCAAAAAACAAAAATCTTTTTGTTTGCTTTGCTTCCCTCCTCACTGAAGTCAATCTTCTCCATATTTCCCTCTTGCAAAAGTATTTTCCGTTTCTTTGACAAACTATTTGACCAAAAATAATTCCCAGCTCTTTATAACACCTTGGAAGTGAAGCTTGAAGCTCAGACTCCACAAAAGGTCTAATTCAAGGCAAAATGTTGCCCAAGCTGACTCTTGGTAGGCAGATTCCCCACAAAACTCAGTCTGCTCAGAGTTTTCATAAACTGTCACTGAAGTTTTCTTTAGGCCATGCTGCAGTTCATTGAGTGGGCTGCAGCTGCAACAAGCCCCTCTTCAAATAAAAGCTACTGAAAATTGAACTTGCAGGGTTCCACCAGGCTGGAGACAGCCACAGTGAATGCCCAGCACTATTCTGGACAGGCCTCCAAATGTATTTTGATTTTTTGACAAGCAGTTCAGAGGAACCTGAGCAGCCCCAGCCCCAGCTGACTAAATCCATCGCTTCCCTATTGACACAGAGGGCTGATTTCCAAATTGCACGGCCACGATTTTAATTATGGAAAAATAAACTGCTCCAAAAGGAGTCTGCCTGCTCAGAGCGGGCTGGATGGCCACAATTACATCTCTGATCGTGTTCTCATCTGGCCAACTGTTGCATTGCATTTTGCAGTGAATAGTTAAAAGGAGATTCTCTTTCACTGCTTCTGAAATTCAAATTTATTAACAACTTCTCTCACAACATACACACGTCAAAGACCTTGACAAAGAACACGCTGTGAAAATTATTTTGTGTTTACCTGCCTGGAAAATTGTATTCACACAGCAATTTAAATTAAAGCCAGACTTATTTCACCGTGGGTGGGGGGGGGCAACTAATTTAATCCTGGGTTGGAGAAAATGCAAATTGAGGGGCTTCAAATGCAAATTTTATATAAAAAGGAAAAAGCATCTCCTGCTGAAAAGAAAACTAGAGATTAACATTCTGTGGGCAGGCCTACACTTTGTACAAGATTTTTACATAGGTTTAAAGTTTATCTTGCACCCATTGAACACAGCTAATGGTACAGGATTACTACAACTGTTTCCTTCTATAAAAGTGAAGGTAAAATTGGGAGTGAAAATTTAATTTCCTAGGTATCCCATTAGCAATCAGTAAATATATCGAGTCAAAACCAATGTTCTCTGATTGCTTTTTAGTTACTGTTTCAATAATGCTTTGGGGAAAAAAATAATTTCCCTTAACTTACAGTGAAAAGAAAACTACAAGATGACCTTTTTATATTAAATCAGCCCAACCAGCTCTCCAAAAGATACGCAGCTGCTGAATTTACTGCTCAAGATAGTATTTGCGTTTTACGATAAAGTTTGAGCTGTATCATATAATGAGATAATAGGTGACTTTCCCAGGATTTCCAGCAGAGAAGGTTTCCAGTTCGTTAGCACGAGATAATCACAGGGCACCTGTTCCAGACTGGGAAGTTCCTTTCAGGGGCAGGATCAGTCCCTGGCATTGTTTAACCTCTCTTCCATGTTCTTCTTTCAATGGTGGGATTATACTGAAGCGTCAGGTATAACTCAGCTACATTCATCTGCAAAAGGCTCCAAACTCACAGCAGTGAATCCCAGGCTGGGGTTAAGTTCTCCTTATTTGCTGAACAGGGAGGGTTAACGCATAAGATGAACAACTCCCAGTAAATTTACAGCAGCCGCCCGCCCTCTCCATCCCAGATGGCTGACCCAGCCTCAAAAACTTGTTGTTTAACCAGGAGAGGAGTTTGGAAGTTTTCCAACTGAACAGAGTTTTGTCAGGAAAACTCCCCAATTCATCAGACTGTTCATGCTTTGCAAAAACACCTCAAGTTCAACAAACTTTAAAAAAATAAAAATAAAAAAAAAATTGACAGAAAGGATGTTAAAGGAATGTGGATTTCAGTCACCAGAGGGCTGAGGACAGCATGTCCCACTGGAAACACCCTGAGCCAGGGTTTCCAAACCACTTCAGGGTTTCACCTCGAAACAAAACTTCTCGTGAACTTCCCGTGGTTTCAAGAGAAAATCAGGGCAGAAAGAAAAGTATTCCAATAGAATTCCCCATATAAATAAAAAAATACAAATGAAATATAAGAGATAAATAAAATGTGGGTGCTGGGACATTTCCCAGCCTCCCTGCCCAGCCGTGGCCACAGGCTGGGACTGCTCCCCTCGGGACAGGGACACGAGGGGGGAGGATGTGCCCTGGTGGGTCTGAGGCACATCCCAGCTCAGCCTGGCACAGAACTCTGCCCCACCCACCGGGCAGGGAGGGCAAACCCCTGGAGAGGGGAAACAATCCGAAGCTGAGGCTTTTCAGGGCAGCACAGAGCCCTTTGTACAATTGCCAGAGCTTTTCTCCCCCTCTCTCAGCCTCCCTCTGGACAGCTGGGATGTTAACGCTGCTCCTTGTGCTGTCAGCCGCCTCCCTCACATCTGCACCAGAGGCAAAAGCTTCACTCACAGAATCGCCAGAAGGACAAGATCTTTTAGGGGAACGTCTTCCCCCACAGTCTGCTGATTATCCCTCGGTTGGGAGTGGTCACCAATGTGGGTGAACAGTATCTTGCTCCTCTAAGAAGCCCATTAAGTGAATTAATGTATGATTAGAAATCTGGTTAGCAGAAGGGAATGATCAGTCTGCACAGAACACGAGACAATTCCTTTTTTTTTTTTTTATGCACTAAAAATGTCTTACAGCAATGGCCTGGATCGTGGCCAGGTAGATAAGGGCAAGCTCATCCAGACCCCGAGACAATGTTAGTCCAACAACCTGCGCAAAGATCAAAAAGAAGACGTAAAAATCCAGCCAAAGTAAAACTCTATTATTCTCCATGGCTTCTTGTTGTAACAAGTTTTAAGTGCTAATTCCAAGCCTTACTGCTGTGAGCTGTACATATAATGTTATGTTAAACATGTTATTCCTGATCTGGGGAAGAACCACCTAAATTATCTTTGCCCTTGTGAAGGAATAAAGAACAAACAGCATATTGTATGGGATTAGAGATAGATTAACTCTGACAGCTTTATGTTATGACTCAGATATTGCCCGTGAATATAGTTAATGTAATAATTTGAAAATGCTGTTACATAAAAATAACTTTTTAAAAGCATTTCTCCCCCTCCCTCCCAAGCACCCTAACACTGAAACACAATTAATAATTAAATACCATATCTTAACCTCCTTTACTCTGACATAAATCAATACTGCACTGTAGTTACTCTGGATTAGTATCAGGCAAGACCTGAACGCAGACAGAATTGTGACAGGAAAAATGGGTTGCTATTACCATTATTTGCATACAGCCATCATGCCAAGGAAATTCTGATTTTGCTGCAGCATGTAATTCTTTCATAAAATAATGGAGGTAATATTAGCACCCAAAAATATACATAGGTTTGGTTTTTTTTAATGTTTCCCTCTTTTGTGAGGGAAACACGTGGTAGTGCTTATGCCTTTCCTATCTCAGCCTTAAATACAGCAGATTTTGGTGCTGCTGAGTACCTTGAGAGGCTCACCTCTAGGACAATTTGCCATTTTGCAGGACATTTTTGCATGAACCATCAGGTATTTTGATACCACCAAATTATACTCTTACGATACCCTTCTGTTAAAGTTCTGCACAGCTCTGGCTTGTGAGTGAGCTGATCTACCACTGTAAATTCAAGGAAGAGGAACACCCAAACTCTGAAAGATGGGCTGAAAAGTTGTTTAAATCAACCACCTATCATCAGAATATTTCAGTCATTTCCCAGGCAAGTTTACCCAAATTTCTCTTGAAATTCATTGCAACAAATTCTAAGATTTGGAACACAGGTGAGATAACAACAGCAAGAGTTGTGAAATGTGATTCCTAGGAAAAGTACCTGGACACACAGGACATTACTCAAGATTTTAGAAAATTAATGTGGCTGTAGTGATATCTCAAGTACAAGGATCTCTGGCTTTCTACTGAAACATCAGCAATGCAGCAAGAAACCCAAATCCTTTGGGATAGTGTAAATAGCTAAGGAGGAGTACACTCAAAATTGAAGAAAAGCTCCTTCCAAACTGCCTTTTTTTTTTTTTTTTNTTTTTTTACCCTGTATTGACCTTTTTGCAAAGACAGGCTGTTTCTTACCATGCCCTTTAGTGTCAGATCTGTTAAGGGAGATCTGTTACCATGGAAATCTGGCCAAACATGTAAATCAACAGTGAGGAAACCCACAGGCAAAGATTTCTTAATCAGATCCAGGTGACTGTTCAAGTATGTATATATACTGTGAGCACTGCAAGAAAAACAAGTCGGGGGAAAAAAAAAAGGGGGAGAGGTTATTCCTCAAACATAAAACATTTGTACTACCACCAAATACAGAAACCCCACCAAAGCACGGCAAAATCCCACTGCCTGCCAAGGCCCTGGCACCGCAGGGATGTCTCTGTGCTCAACAGGCCACCAGAATTCCTTCATTTCCCAAACGAGGGGAGATAATGTGACCTCGAGTTTGTCCACTGACTCCTAAGAGTCCCCAGAGCTGTTTGAGATTCGGGGGCTGCTGCTGCTCCTGTCCCACAGATGAGAGGGAGGAGTAAGGAGGATTGCAGACAGAAATGAAAACCAAATTCCTCTGCAAATGTTTAAAAATTTCTCTGATTAATCAATAGTGCTGGATGTACAGCTTTCCTTTTTTAAACCATAATTATTTCAGTGTGTGTTATGATTAAAATGCAGCACTAAGGGTGGAGTAAAGAAAGTGGCTGCTATTTTAGGGAGGAGCCCATCATGGGCCTAAATATGATTGTATCTAAGTTCAGATGCTACACCCAACTCCACAATATCCAACAGACTTTTCCTATGGTGAATTCTTCAGTGCCTTGGCTTGCAATCACTCTAGTGACATTCCATTTAAAAAATGTTGCAATTACACTCGGAATACTTTTTTTCAAACACTCATCACAAACATATATATTTTCCAACTCCTTGGAAATCTCCAAGTGGGGCATTTAATTCTAGACATGTGGGTCAATAATAGCATCTAACCCTAATTACAATTGATTAGTCATTGTCTCATCCACTGAAACCCAAACAGTGATATTCATTTAGCCTCTACATGTATATTCAATCATGCACTAATGAGATCCCTAAGGGAATTTGGCATAAGCTTTACTAGTTTGACTTCTGACCCACTAGCAGCTGTATATTTATACTTTGCATTCAACCATTCAGCTGCATGTTTTTTCAATTATACCTTACCATGTGTACACTATCAGAGGATATCATTCAAAATGAAGTACACTTGGAAGACATTAAAATAACTAATTTACATCATTATTCACATCCTTTAAAATGTACTTTATGTGTCTTCCTGGACCCGAATTATGATAATTTGGAGGTCACCATCACTTCTTTCCCATTCTTGTCAAAGTGGCCCTGTTTTCTCCATCCCTAAAGACTCCACTACAAGCAGGACATGCTCAGGATAAAGTGATTTTAATCCCAGTCTCAATCATGGCTTGACTGTTGGGAAGGATCAAAAAGGAAAGCTGCACTCAACCACAGCCTCTCTCTCCTCTCCATCCTGGTCGATTGCTCTCACAAGGATTAGCCATTTGGGCAGCTCTGTCAGAACACAAGGACTGAACTAAAGGAAGCTGAAGTTGAGCCAAATATGCTTAAGATCCACACAACCTTGGAATTACGCTTTTTTCCCACACCTTTTCACATTTTATTTTTTCCTAAATAGAGATAAGGGCTCAAGGCACTACATTTGGGCTGAGTGACCAGCAAAACCCCTTGAACACTTGCCAGATCCTGTTTTGCCACCTCTGTGTGTAACACAGTATAACACCATCACCTCCTGGAGCTTTTTCTACTCAGTTCTCTGTGAAAGTATCAGTGGCAGCTGCCTCTGACCTGCAGAGCTGAGCATGAGCTGTTGCCGTGAAAAAGGAACTGAGCTGAAAGTGGAGAATAAGAAATCAATGCAAATGTGCCCAGAGTTATGTTCATACATTGGACACAACTTCAGAAAGCAACCAGGGGTTGGTATTTAATCTGTTCAGGAATCATGGAAGAGGCCAGCAGGTATCTTTCAGGGAAAAACAAACAAGCAAACAAACAAAAAACCCACAAAAATTTTACATTTCTAAATTTAAAAAAAAAGGTTCTAAACCATCTAGAGATACAGGGAACTGCCAAATATGATTCCTGTATTTTGCTAGAAAGATCCCAGATTTGCTGGGGGATGCCATGTGTGTAACTTCAATGCTTTCTTTTCAGAAATCATCTCTTTAGATGAGGAAATGGCATTGAGATATAGAGGAAAGAGAATTCTGCCCTAAAACAGCACCTCACCAAGAGCCAAAGGACATACAAACTTTGCTGTCAGTTAGACACTTTTCTCCTCCGGCAGATTAGAAATGGTCATTCGAGAAAACAGAATTATTTAAACTTTAAAGCAAAAAGGATTGTATTATTCAATTTCCTGCTCTAATCTACCTGTACAGGACTTAACACAGCAGTGATGACTAAACGTCAGACCTACACAATATGTAGGATGAAGAGCAAAAGTGATACACCACAGCAATTTCTGCAACTCACTGAATTGCCTGAAAAACCCCAAGTTCTGGTGCTCACAGACTGTGCCCATCAGATAGACCAAACGCTAAATTTAAATTGTCCGAAAAATCCTCGTGTAATCCAACCCTCTCCACTTCCAGTAAAAGAAGGGTAAAAAAGAACCCAGGAATAGGACTGGCAGGGTTGCACAAGCCTGGCCTTCAGCAGCAGTGGTCAGAGCTGGTTGTCTGAGCCTCTCACACCCTCCCGAGTCACCACAAATCTCCGCACTGGTGCTAAAACAGCTGGAAATCTGCTCTGGTGTGGGCAAAGCAGAGTTTGCACAGGGAAACTCCCGAGATCAACCGCTCAGCAGGCACCTGCCAGTCCTAACCTGCTTCTAAGCAGCATCAGGAGAAAGGGAGGACAGGTTTGGGGAGGCAGGAGGAGGTGGTAGGCAGCAGGAAGCAAGAGCCATGGATTTGTGACCTCTGATGCTGTTTTTGGAATGATCCAGACACGCCTGTGCTTAACTCTTCACTGCACTGCACCCAGCATGGAGAGTAAAGGCAATATGGAACTGCACACTAAAATATGGAATTCTCAATTGGTCTCCCCCCCATGGCTATTTGCAATAGCTGAACAGATTCAAATTTCTACAGCCACACAGGGAATATCCTTGAACATAATAAACCAAATTCTCTCAACTGTTCTGCTGAGAATTCCAGTGAAATTGTTTATCATCACCAATAATCCTCCAAAACAAGATACCACGTTTGAAGGGAGCCTACAGAGAGACAATTACAAGGGCCTGGAGTGACAGGACGAGGGGAATGGTTTCACAGTGACAGAGGGCAGGGTTAGCTGGAATACTAGGGAGGAATTTTCCCTGTGAGGGTCGTGAGGCCCTGGCACAGGGTGCCCAGAGAAGCTGTGGCTGCCACTGGATCCCTGGAAGTGTCCAAGGCCAGGCTGGACAGGCCTTGGAGCAACCTGGGATAGTGGAAGGTGTCCCTGCCATGGCAGGGGTGGGACTGGGTGGGCTGTAAATTCCCTCCCAACTCACACCATTCTGTAATTCTGGGATTATTTTTATTCTGTGTATATGACTTAATGTAGGTAAACACATAATCCAGAGTTTTGGCCAACAGCAGCTGCTGCTTGTACCCATCATAAGGTTGAAGTCTGGGGAATCATGGAAAAATTGAATGGAAAAAATAATAAGAAAAAAAAGTAAGTTCAGATTTCAAAGTTCCTGATTTTTCTTTGTTCAAATTAAATTCTTTAAATTTAACAATTATTTGAGAAGGACAGGGAGACAGAGGATGAGAGAATTAATATGAGGCTTGTTCAGTAAATTTATAGCAATAGCAACGTTTCATTAGGAGAGTGATACCGGGAAAGCATTACAAAAATACCATTGAGCAAATCAACTTAATAAAATATTATCCCTCTTTTGAGAAAATATTACAACTCTTACTATCACTTCTGTTCTCCACCACTTTACTAACTGCAGGAGACTCAAATCCAAAGTTAGGACACCCTACCCTTGGATAATATGGAGTTGTACTGCCTGTGTTCAGTGTCCTGTCCACATCACAATCTCAGTCTTTGCACTGTGGCATTGTTTTTGGTCAGTCAGTTCAGTATCAGACCCAGCAGACACAAGTAGGCTACCCCAGAGGCATTTTTCCAACACACACACACACACACACACACAAAAAAAATGGTTTATCCTGGCATTACAGACTAAACTGTTTGTCTTATGCTTGTGCTTCAAATGGGGGGACTGGAAAAATGGCCTGGAAGCCAGCATTTTGAAAAAGACCCAGTTCAATCTTTATTCCAAACATACACAGATGCATTTATTTCCTGATTTCCTTTTCCAGAGAACAACAAAGAGAATTCTAGGAAGCATGAATCTGTTTCAGATTGAATAAAGTCCAATACATTTCTGGGAATCCTGGTCAAGTTCTTAACAAACAAGTAAAGCAGTGGGCCCTGCAAGGCAAGGAAGGGTCATCCAGAGAAACCAGGTAGAGCTTTATCTCCCCAGGGAGGACTGGAAATAACTGTAACAGCACATGCTTAATCCATCCATCAGGACTGACCCTGCCTCTCAGCCAGAGGGAGAAACTGAAGGGAAAATGCCAAGTTTGCTGTGGTTTTTTTTTTTAATCTAAGGAGGAAAAAGACATTAAAAGACAATCATATTTTCATCCATCGTGCCCAACTGTTCAGCTAAGACCTCTGTGGGAGTGATGTGAACCATCTTAGGATGATTCCAAGACAAAAAAGCTTGAGGAAGTCCAGGCCTGACAGAAGTGTCTGAACTGCCTTCATCCACTTCTAAAGCAGAACAAGCTCAAATTCCACATCCCACACAGCCTCTTGTTCAAGGAATCCTGGAGTTACCTCCAAGTCACCCCTCCATTTAAAGTTTTTGTCTGAAAATTCATCCTGGGTTTCTCTGTTCTCTTTGTGCTGCCAAGCAGGAGTTTCTCATATGGTGGCTACACCTTCCTTTAGATATGACTGTTTCAAAAATACTGAATAATATATTGCTAATTAAGCTACATCCCATCCTTGGAGCTTAATTATTTCACCTACAAATTAAGACATATTGTTAGCCCAAGGCAGGGAGGTCTGCTGAACAGGACTGGTGCTGTGGAATCAAAAAATACCTTAGGTTGGATAGAAAAGCAAAAAGTTAATATGATTACTTGGATATGCCAAAGATATCTGAGGGGAGTCTAAACTTTGCATTTATGAGTAATTACCTGGAAAGTCTTTGCAAATACTTCCAGCCCACTATCAGATTAATTGCCCTGATTGAGAATGAGGATACTGCTGGGAATACAGTCTGTAGGGCAGGTATGTGATAAAGGAATAAAATAAAACAGTGACCTGGCTGCAGCTTTTGCCTCTAATTCTGGGAAGGCGACGTGGCCTCGCACCACGTGATCGATCTGAAAAAGAGAAAAGCAACATTTTTGGGGATGATTACATCTTGAAAATTCAATCCTGGAAAAGGGAAAGGCAGTGTCATAGCTCTAAAAATGACAAGAGAGCTTCTAAATTACTCATGAAGTGTTAAATCTTAGTCCCAGTGAAGCCAATTGCAAAGCTCCCACTGAAATTCAGGATTTGGCATGTAAACAGTAGGAACAACAACCAACCTCACACCAAACCCGGGCCAAACGCTAAGCATGCAGCTCCTCAGTCAGGAGAGGAAGGTGAAAGGATGACTTCTTCCTGTCCAACACCCTCTGCATGTCCTCTAGTCTCTCCCATTCTGCATGGATATCCTCCCTCACTGGAATTCTACCAGAAGCATCATCTTGGCCCAAATTCCTACATCATCTTTCTCTATCACACTGTTACGATAAAACACAAGGTGTGTTGTCATCCTGATAGATGCTTCATGCGTTCATTGCAGGAAACAAAATGCATACCCTGAGAAGCAATTATTGCTATAAAAGAAGATCAATATAGGCTCTGTCTTATGCTGAATTTATAAATCAGCTTGTCCTTTCACTCCAGAGTGGTTACCATTACTCACAAAACAAAGTATCAGGTAGAAGAATATGGGCTTTTAAGACAATAATTCAGCAGGTTTTGTGGCCTCTTGGTAATACCCCATCAGAGGTGACAGTAAAAGCTAAGGAGGCAAAACTGCAGCTGCTGAAGAGCACTGAGTGTATTTGGCAGAACTTATTGACAGCAAATCACATTAGTATTTAATCTTAACAGCACGAGTCTGGTCCTGAACCACATAACGAAGCATACACATGTGAACGCAGCAAGGAGAAGAATGCATGACTGTTCTCCCCGAGATCAGCATCAAAGACAGAGTTCAAACGTGTGCATGCACCAGAAACACGGCTCAGGCCCGAATCCTGCAGTCCTGCAGAATCTCTTCAGAACACAGGGGCAGCTCATAAAACCAGAAATAAATCTATAAATAAACTTCATATATAGGTGTGTGCTATGAAAACGCTGTTACACAGAACTGTTACAGGACTTAGGAAGTTTGCCCTTAATTCAAGCCATGGCCACATGAGGGATGCATCTAGAAACCCTTTTCTGCTATTTTTTATTTCACAGTTTGTAATGATGTCATGCCATCCTTCGTCTCCATTGTGCAACATCTTTCTTCTTATAAATTTTGAAAATACAGTGTAAAACCCCATTGAATATACAAGTAAACAAGAATTTGCAGAACAAGGGACTTGTTAATTCTTCGTTTGGACACTACCGAAAACAGTTTTCAAAATCCAACTGATTTCTTTGTCAGCTGTATTGCAAAAAAATTAGAGCTTTTTAAAGAGATTGGTTTTAATTTTACGAAGTTCGATCAGACTGTTCAAATTTTATGGAAATAATTCACCTTGGGGTGTTGATCAAGCAATGCAAAGAATCCCTAAACATGTCTTATTTTTTTTTTTGGTTTGTTTTCAGAAAATTTTAAGCGTGAGAAAACAGGGGCTTTGAAATGACAGAGATAATAATAAATGCAATGTACCCTGCACAGTGCTCATGGCACTGTCTCCTCCCATGGCTCCCTATGTGTTTTCTGTCCATACCACCTCAGGAAAACCACAAGGGATATTCCAAGAGTGTTTTAACGAGACACTTTCCCTAATATTCCAAACAGCACTTCAAGCTGACTTTTGCTATGGGTCCTAACAAGACCATTCATTTTTTCCAGTAACTTCTTTAATTATTCAGGAACGCCTTGTTCTCTGCTACAAGGAAAGGATTTTTAAAATCATCTTTTTGAAATGCCTTAACTCTCATTGTACATTTTAAGTGTGGAACCACAGTGAGCCAGCCAAGAAAAACTACTGACTGCCTGTATCCTGCCTGGAGCTTAGATAAGTGTATTTACCTGCTCGGAATTAAGCACACGGAAACTTCCCTCTCAAAAGTGCTCTTGCAAAGCAACACACAAGATTTGCTATTTTCCTTGAAAAATGAGGGTGCTATGAGAATATTTTTATTATTTTGTATTGACATGATTTAGTTTTATGTCTGGTTGTAGCAGTTACTTGTAAAATGGGACACTTTTTGATCCTAGCCCCAAATCTGACCTGAAAAATTTAAAGCACACACATCCCACCTGCTGCAAAAGCAGTTTTTAGGTTTTAGCCACAATGCTAAGGATGGGCTGGAGGTGGAGAGCCAGGCTGCAGCAGGAGGAATGACTGTGCCACTGAAGCTGTGACACAGAGGAATGTCAGGTTGGTGTGGCCAAGCAGAGAGCACAGGAGGGATCCCGAATCACAGCTCACCTTGGGGTGTGTCCGGGCTTCCCGATCCGGGAGGATTTCAGCTTCTCATTCACTGACTGTTCCCTATGGAATGTTTCCATGCAGGGATGCCCCGAGGCATTTCCTGGCCGTGTACTCCCATCTCCAGGCTTTTAAAGAGATGGGTGGTGCTGACTCAGGGGCGATTACAGCTGCAGTTCGTGACAGACCGAACCCACCTGCCCTTGGGGCTTTCCAGGGGACACCCCCAGGCCTGGGGTTGAGTCCTGCAGCCTCTCCAGAGCCCCTGCAGCCCAGCCCTGAGGGCAGCCAGGGTTTGGGCAAGGTGACACAAGGACACCCAGAAGCTCCAGGGTTAAGTGTCTTGCTGACACTTTTGGACTCAAGCCTAAATACTGTTGTGTACATTCAGCCTACCTTCAAATTTGGTATCAGTGTTTTAGTTCTGACTGCCCTCCTGTAAATAAGAAAATTCGTTTTATAGCGATTTAAGTTTTATTGGTAAATTAAATTAACCTAATACTGTTAGATTCTTTGCATTCAGGGAAAGAACTGAGGTGATGGAATAATATGTTAACTATATTACCATTCTGCCTGTACATCTTTCGTTTATGCCCATCAATGAACACAACTGATCTATATAACACAACATGTATCGTGTTCTTCACTTTAAAGTCTGTTTCAGCCTCCTGCTAAAGCAAAGAATGAAGCCTCTTTGCCTGTAAGATAATCACAATAATCACCACCACCACCATAAAAGGAAGACGTGCTCTGTATATAATCCCCCATCTCTACACAAATTAATATTACGTAACATAACACTCATCTAATTGTTAATTGGTTTCAGCAGCCTGGTGCATCCCATGATCTCACAGACGTGTTTCAGGTCTGAATTGCCAGTGAAGAGTTCCCAAAGAGCAGCAGCCTTGGAGCCTGTGTGTGTCTCCAAACACTCACCAGTTTTCCTGTAGCACTCTGGCCTCCCTCATTCAACCACAATCCAGGTACCATGGCAGAGAAATACGGTCCCCAGACACCAGGCACAAAAATGGGGGTCTCACTGACCTGGAAAAACAACAGAAAGCTTTAGTAAATCAAAGTGCTTGTCAAAGTAGGAACTTCACAATTAAAGCTTGGCAGCTATCAGAGTCCAAAACTGAGACAATTCCTGCTTCTCCACAGGAATTACCAGCAGAAGTGGAGATGTACAAGTCGAAATTTACTCTAAAAAAATGTGGAAAAATGTTTTCCCCCCATTTACATAATTTTTAGATGACAAGACACAGCCTACAACCCACTCACCCCCACTGGCTGAACAGCTGGGCCTGGCAAAACAGAAAGTAAGGAATTTCAGGAATAGGATCTGTATTTTACAGAGAGAAGGCAACTGCCTCATTTCTCCAGAGAAAGGCCTTATTTAGAGTGACCAGTGGAATACAACACTCTGCCCCATTGGCATGAGCAAACACAGGCACTGGAATCAGCCACAGGAGTTTCCAGAGCACCCATCCTGTCCATCTGGAGAGTTCGGGATCAGGAGGGAATCCTGGTGACAGAGGACAGGGATGTCCCTTGAGACCTGCCATCAGCTCCCATGCTGGCAGTGGCAGCCCAAGCTCCAGTGCCCTCACAGCAGTGCCAGGAGAGTCGGGTGCCTCAGGTGGAGGCTGCAAACCTGGGCTGGGATCGGCTTGGGTTCAACGTGCTGGGTAAACACCAGACTCTGGCCCTTCCTTAGGCTTGGCTTTACACAAACCACCCCTTCCTTCACACCTGTGAGGGCAGATCAGGCAGATATCCGAGTGGTGTCTCCCAGGCAGGGAGCAGGGCCATGCTCCACCACTTGCACACAAATATCCCCAGCACAGTGACAGCCTGGCCCCTGCACCCCCTGCTTTTGTGGTTAGACCACTCAGGATGTGGGAGACACTGCTTCATTTCCTTTCTCTCCTTCACAAGAGGCAAATTACCAGTTTATAAGGGTGGAGGGCATTTTTTCTTCCTCTTCCAAAGTGGTTTCACTTTCAATAGACCAGACAGACTTTCTAGACTTTCCTTCTGGTTGAGCAGAACACCGTCCAGTCTAGCGAGTAAGGCCCAGCACACACCAGACACTGGGTCCCAGTACTTGCTCCAAAGACTAATTGTGAATTCCCCACTGGTTGAACATGGAATTCTTGCAGCAGGGGCTGGAGGACACAGGCCATCCATGCCCTGCCACGCTTCTCTTGAAAGCAGGATCCATATTTTCCCTTCCAAGACCACATATATACACTCAAGTTAGACACAGCTGTGATTTCACTGGGAAAAGAGAACAGCAGCGCAGTCCTACCCCATCCCATGATTTATGCTGCACTTCCCACTGATGATGGCTAAATCTGCAACTGTTATTTTCTAGAAGGTGGGAACTACCAGCAGAGAAGGATAAAGAGAATTAATCCCCTAACAAAATCAATCTGTGTGTTTCCAACGTTGAAGAGCAAAAAGAGAGGTCTTAGTCAATGGGACAATGGGCATTTTTGTATTTAGACCTCACTCCTCAATAGCAAAATTCTAGACCCATTGAAGGATGCTCAACGTTTGCTGTTGAATTCAATAAAGCCTGGACTTCACATCAAAACAGTTTGGAGAATAATTAAAAATTCAGGCCTGTTCCTGTTAAACTTGATGCACATTCTCTCTATATTTAAACAGGCTGAACTTTAAAGGCAGATTTTACTAGCCACTAGGGAATATGCTCCAAGATGCAGTTTACTGGCATTTGTGCATCACACATGTTTAGTAAATACAGCAGCAGGGAGGTTTCTGCACAAACAATAGTCTGCTCAAGCCATAAACTTACAGTACAGCTGATTCTTGTCAGGAGCCTAAGCAGGAAAACAAAACAACAAAAATTTGTTTTTCAAAATATATCACCACAGGGTAAGAAATGCTGATTTCTCTCAGGAACGCATCGAACAAATCTGGGAATCCTGCTTGGTTCTCCCTCATCAGCTCTGATGCCCTGACTTACTCTCCCTACAGATGTATGTGTACACATGTGTCTGTGTGTCTGTGCAAGGTTTTGGCTGACTAAACCCATTAAAGAGCAAGAATAGCTGCACTGAATTTATAAAGGCATTTATGACTCCAAGTGGACGAAGCCACGTCAAAAACATTGCAAAGACATTTGGTTTTGTTTTGTTTTCTCTTAAAACTACAAATTAATACAGCTTTGAGTTTTCATCACCTCGATGGGGCGAGCCTTCTTTTACGATTTCAATAACAAAATGAAGTGCAACGAAAAGCAAATCCTAAAGCAAGCTGATTTTTAGACCAATTCCACTTCACTGACCTTACTGAGAACACAGCATGTGGTCAAAGTTACCAGTCAGTGTCTGCTCTGAACTGGTGATGGAAGCATGGGGAGAACCCAAACATCCCAACTCATTCCCACCCTACAGCCACAGACCCAGCACAGTGTCCCAGGAGGTGACAAGGAACATTTAGGGCAGAAGGAGCCTGGGGTTTTGAAGGCTTATCTCAAAACATTTGTGATGCAGCAAACTTTGCAGGGTTCTGCAGTCTGCTGAAGGAAAAATCTGGTTATAGCAAAAGAGATCAAGCTTAAAATCCAACTGCTGTGTCACCTGACAAAAACAAGTAGCCAAAGGACATTAAAGGCATCAAGATGCTTTATGAAATCAGGGGAAAGTCTAAACATCAAGAAGGACAATAAAATAAAAAACCAAAACCTACACCTTTTTTCTGCCATCAGTCCACAATTTACCAAATTGTCCTGTAAGTCTGACAACACCAAAATGTTGAAATTCATCAAAAGGCCAAATTCTCCCTGCAGCCAGTACTTCTGGCCTAGTGTTTTGGACACTGACAGGAATTTAGGACAGGATATTTCCATGCTGGCTCTTCTCACATTACACTGAGACCTTCCTATCCTCTTACTACTGAAGTGCCATTTGTACACATTCCAGCAAACTTTCAACACGTGAACAGAGCAAACGAGGGCGTTGGGAATTGCCACACTGATGAATAAAGCCAGCAGGGCACTTGGTTATCAGTTTTGTTGCTGTGGGAACTTTCAACCGGAATAAAGAACATTGGCTGTCACGATGGGCTTTCCTGATGATAGGGCACAATCAGATTTCCCATTTCCCCCTTTCACTTAAGGAGTTTAATTCACATTTTGCAGATTCTGGGCTTTGATGCCCAGAATGGAAAGGAGGAAAATTAGGAATAACAAACTCCCCAAAAAAAGACACACAATCTTCGAGAGGCAACAGGGTGAGCATCCTCCTGTAGCCCTATGCATCAGAAACAGCAAATGGTTTCCATTTCCCCTCCTTGAAATATTTGGACGGTGATTAAATCTTCCAAGCCACGCAGCAGCTGGCATTTGTATTTTCATAATAAAAGGTCCTAATTCTGTTTGAGTATACATCCCACTCAATCCCACTAAAACACATGACTAGACAGAGGCACAAGGTTGGAGAAACAGTGCAAAGTTTGCTGCAGAACCCAGAAGAAAAGAAAAGCACAGTTTGCCAGATTCGGGGCTATTTTGGTTACAATAACACCATGCCTCTTTTACAGCTTTCAATTGCCTTCAGACATTCTTATGGTGATATAGGAGGATCAATGTCATTTTTATTTTTTTTTCCTCTAATGAGCTTAAGAAAATCCTTAATCTTTTTAGTAGAAAAACAACATGTGTTTCAGATTTATGGGCAATTGATTTTTATTTTTAAAGCAAATAAGAGATGTCATCCTTCTCTGGAAGTTAAAATACAAATTCAAAGGGAGCCTAAGATTTTCTGCCTTCCTTTTAACTGAAATTCCTCCTGTGACACACTCCCACTGCGAGACATAGTAACAGTTATTATCTTTTGTATAGAGTGAAACTGAAACACAGAGAGGATATCCTCTGCTAGAGGTGAGAGTGATCTCTGCACAATTAATGCAGCAGGAATTTGAAGACAGAAGACGGGAGGAATCTGAACCTGTTCAGACTTTGAGTCATAAGCTGCATCTATAAATATTTCAGCTGAACGTGTTCACACAGGGACTGCTGCCCTCACGGGTGGGGATGCCAGCTTTGACAAGGATTACACCCAGACATGCAACTCCACCTCACGGTCACTCTGTCAGGGGATGGGGGAGAATCCTTTTGTGCCAGGAAATGCCACCTTTCCCTGCCTCCCCAGCACACACATTCCTGCCTGCTCAGCCCCATCGTTTTGGATGGAACGAGCACTGAGCAGTTCCAAAATTCCTGCTCATTTGATGGGATAAAAGGAGTTCCACACCTTCTGAAAGGGAGAAAAAGGGAAATAAAGTTCTCTCTGGGTGGGTTTAACCTCAGCGTGTGCTTTATAAAAGATCATACTAATATGTAAGATATGTAAACATTATAGAGCAATCAGAAACAAATGAAAGGATGAATTCAGTTTAACAATCTTCAGCTGTGGTGCAACTGCCAGAAGGCACTTTTTGTTATGAATAGATCATTTGGATGAGTTACAGGCCAGACTTGAACCCTGGCGTGCGCTGGGAAAATCAGTGTCAAACTACCTAAGATCAGAAGGTATCAGCAGCACATCTGGCAGCCCACAGAAATGAAAAATGTTTTTAAAATATAAAAGGCTATATAGAACTGAGGTAAATTAAGAAAGGACCTGCTTAAATGGCATTAATATGAGATCTGTAATGTATTTAATTTAGATTAGTCCTTCCCACTTGCCTCTCCCTTTAAAACAAAGGCAGGCAAAAAAATCCACTTCTGTTATAAAAGTCTACCTGGAAAAAAAGCAGGAGAGGCTAATTAACAGCTCATGTGAGTGAATCAGAAGAGTCAGTGCCTTTAACCCAAGTTCAGCTTTTAGGACTGTCCCTGGATCAAAGGACAGGACAGAGCACAGACCTTCAGCGACAAGCATCACCTGGGCACCCAGCCACACCATCGAACGAGCAAGTGGCACTGTGAGATTTGTTTCACTTGGCTTTGTTTCCCTGGACCAGCCATAACGTTCAGGCACATGCTTGTGTTTCCTCCTCAGCTTTATGTAAATGTTACGGCAATCAGAGACAAGATAAAACAAAACACACCACGCTGGAGAGAGCAGCTCTGTGCAAGTACGAATTTCAGCGGAATTTTCTTCCCTAGCTGACACCATCTGTCGCTGGTGTAGGCTCACACAAACTCCTTCAACAAAACTGACAGAGAATTTGGAGAATTTGGCCATTACCTGAAAAGCAAATCTTTACATTAACAAGGCACACTGCTAATATCCATCTTCTGCCATTTTAATATTGGCTTTTTAATATTGAGCTTCTGATATGTGGCAGCATTCTGCTACGGCTATCAGATTCTCTATTTACTTGCAATATGCCATAGACACAGGAAATCATTTCTGTGGGACTGTTCTTGACTTACACTCACTTCCATAAAAGCAAATTTAATCCTTTATTCTGATAATATATAATCCTTTATACTTTTAGAGAGTCACGTTCGAGTCAGAACTTTCCAAGGTAATTATTTGCCAAGGAGAAGCTAGGTCAGAAAATTTGTTTGAAAATCACTTCACTTATCAGCTTCTATAGCCAGAAATTCAGAATAACAGCTGCTCTTGTTAGGCTAAGACAGGTATGAAGAAAAGATCTAAGATATTAATGGAGAGAGCAGAGAAAGAAACAAGGAAAAGCACCGAATCAGTCACCAACTAATAAATGCTCTTTACAGTTCTGGACTTTGATCATTGACAAGTCAAATACTTTCATTAACTTTTCTGCTGACTTTTAACTTCCAAAGTTTCTGACTGACTGTGGATTGAGAATACTGACAGTCATTCAATTCAGAGGCTTTACATCGATGCATAAAACCCTGCATTAAGAAAACTGTATCATTTTGCTTCTGCTGACAGATGGGTCTTATAGAGCTACTCAACCCCAACTCTGACAAAGAATGAAAGAGATTCATTAAAAAAAAAAGGAAAGAACTCAAAGGGAAACCCAAGAATGTTTCATTTCAAGGTTTCTGGTTCAAACTTAGGTCATAGTAATAGCTACTGAATGTGTGATTTAATAACAGCACATGCTGGTGGCATATAGATATATATACATATATATGAACTGGGCAGAGCTGGGGCATGAAATTGTATTTTCAGTGAACTGATGCCTGCTCTAAAATTGCCATCCTGACATTATTTCTCAAGCACGAAATGAGTTTAAAACTGAGCTTCTCCATAACTCTGGAGCCTATTTCCTAAGTTAAATGCATGGTGCACCAAGTCAACTTCTTAAAACATGTCTATTAGTAGTAGTAATCACATCCTAAACACAAGTATTCTAGCTTCAGCCTGATGTAAGATATATTTAAGAAAATAAGGTCTTGGAACACAAGAAATGTACTTCAGGACACAAAGAAAATGAAAATGTATTAATATTCTGATTCCTACAGGTCATACACTGCCAGCAATTTATTTGCTTATATTTCAAGCTCAGGTCCCCTGGCCATCATGGGTTTGCTATGCAGCCGCATTGCTTGTGGTGGGCAAGTCACCAGCTCTGCTCCACGTGACAGGCTGGCATCCCCTGAGCCATCCTCAGTGACAGATTTACTCTGCCCTGATATTAAAACCAGACCACAGAAATTTTTGCACAGAGCTCACTTTATCCCACTGGAAGGATGGAAGTCACACAAGTGACAACAACAACAGAGAGAGAACGAGGCCTTTGGGGTTCTGCTGAGCTCACCCACCCACGGATGGTTTTGGTGACCTGTTTACTGGCAGCTGAAGAATTCTGGCTTAGGGGGTACAAAACACTTCCATGGATGCCTCACTGAATGTGCACCTCATCACTTACTGCCAAGGCTATGCCACAGAGACCTGGGAAATTCAACCCCTGTATTAATTACCTCCCAGACAAAACTCTCAGTACAACCTAAAACTAGGAGACACAAATGAATTCCTGGGGACTACTGTTACCTCTTACTCCAAGTAGCAACCTGTGTGAGAAGGGCAGCAAAATGTGAATGACACACACGCTGAACTATTTCTAATTTTCTCAATTCTCCATAAAACATTAACTGCTCTACAAACTAGAGGCCAAACCAGGTATGTGATTAATGTGCAATAAAGAAACCACACTCCCAGGGCAACTTGATTGCTTCATCTCTGAAAATATTTCAGGTGAGTTATACACTGGGACTATATACTGCACCCCAGCTCTATATCTAACAGAAATTAATTTGAGTAAAACTTCACCCAGTTTATTAAACATTTGCACAGTTAGATTTTTTTTTTCAAGGTTAAATAAGGAAAGGTATTTGAAAAAAAATTAAAAGTTACAAATTTAATAAAAGAATAGGTTGACTCATGATAATATTAGTTACTCAACTTTTACTGAGTTTATATTTATTGGTATAAAGAGGAATTAATCTAGACCAGCAGAAGTAGTTTACATTTACTGGTATAAAGAGAAATTCATCTAGAGAAGGAGAAGACGAGGAAAATACTGGCTCTTAAAAGTTAGAACACATCAATTAAAAGGTTGTTTAAAACTGACAAAACCAAAAAATCATATTTAGCAAAAAACCCAAAAAAAACTACCCATTTTACTCCACTGTATCTTAAAAATGCAATAGATCAGGCAGGGAAGAAAGAGGCCAGAGACTGCACTTGTATGAGCAGCTTTTCTGGAGATCTGCCATTAAAACCTGCAGTTTGAAGCTTCATTTGTGAGAAAAGCTTCTGCCAGTGGATGCTCTGGGGCTGAACCAACTCACTGCTGTGACCCCCTGCACCTCCTGAGGGCCGTTTTCAGGCAGCAGCCAGGCCCAGCCTCTTCATCTGAGCTGCCTGTGGGTGTTTTTTCCAAGAGGCTGCATCAATTTTCAGCCCAAGGTATGTTTGGTATTAGAACGTCTTAGGGTACAGCCACATGAATAAATTATTATGGGCAAATCTTGGAGGTCAGCTGCCCAGCAAAACCACCTCTACTCATCATCTCTCTGTGGTGGATGGTGTGACAGATCCCAGGGACCTGGCACATCCCACAGGAAACCAGGGCCAGGAGTGCTGCTGGGGAGCTGCTGACATGGTACAAATACACACTATAGATTACCCAGTTCATTTCTTCATCTGCTTCTACTCTTATTTCACTTATTTTCTTACTTCTACTTTTTTTCTTTTTTTTTTCCTTTTTTTTTTCCTTTTCTTTTTTTAATATATCAGTCTTATGAAAGAACATGGCAATGATATCAGCTTTAAACATTAACCAGCCAAGCTGGACAACTGATATTTGTTTTAAGTAGAACAATATATAACTTTTCATATTATAAAATCCTGCCATTTTCCTGAGAGGAATACAGAGAGCAAGACTGGTACCTACCTCTCCTACTTTAAACTTTTGACTTTGTATCTTTGCACTCAAACCTCTAAACTCAAAAGCAGAATAGAAGAACAGGGAAAAAAAGAGAAAATTATGCTGGAAGCAAAAAATACTCTTCATTTTGTTTGCCTTACTATTATCTAGGTAAAAATGGCGAGATGTTAATAAAAGAGAAATGGGTTCCTCAAGTGCTGTTCCAGTTCTTTGCTGAATTTTACTTGTTGTTTACAGAAGATGGGAGCTGTAATGGGACACGAGCATTTGGAATTTGGCCACTTAAAGCATATAGAAGAGGAGCATGACTTAATTATAGCTGTATCAGGAGCACTAATTAACCACCCTACCAGGCCACCCGTACCCACTTTGAGAGGAACTATTAGAGAGGGGAAATATAAAAATCAAATCTGTGGAATAGACACAAAATTCTCAACCTTCTACGAGACCCTCTGCCAGCAATCTCCTGGCCATGACTTTCCCCAGCTATTGTGAGCAGCAGACACTCAGCTTTCCATTCGTGTGGGTGCAGTTCACCCAGGAAACATTAAAGAACCCTGAGTCAACCCGTGAATCGGGGTCACAAACCCCACATGTGATGGAAGAGAGGAACAGCTTGGGGTTAGGGAGCTCTGCCACCTTGGGAAGATGGATCCTGAGACTCCTGTCAGAAGAAAGCAAGTCCTGGATCAGTCTGGGATCCAACCAATGGCCATCTAAAAAGTGTCCTAACCTAAAAGGGCTCAGAGGCCCAGATGTGCATGTTTTCTTTCTAGAGTAATGCTGCTGTTTGCTTTGTAGAATGAAGGGTTTCCTCAGGCACTGTCAGATGGTTGAGAGACTGGATTCAAGAACAGGGAACCATTCCCAGAGAGGGGCTGGAGAAGGGAAATCAAACAAGTTCTGCATCAGCACAAGGAGAGCTCAGGAGGGTCTAGGAAGCAGTGTCAGATTATCAGGTCACTCAGAGTCATTGATAACAGGCATCTCCAGGAGAACAGACAAGTGTAAGTACAGCATCTGCCTCTGGAACTGTCCCTGGACATAGAAAAAAACAATCCTGGTGTCCTCCACAGAAAGTCTGAACCCCTGGGAAGTTTGTGTTCCTGCTGTGTGAGGTTAACCTCCCGCTTATTCCAGGAAGCAAACCTGGAATTAAGCCTGGGACGACTTGAAAGTTTCAGCTCTGGAAGAAGTTAAATGGGATTGAATGCAGGGGTGATCATTCCAGGCTCAGTCAACAACCACCATTTCCTTCTGCCTAAATCAGAGATGCAAGAACTTCAAAAGTCTTGTCAGGGACCCTGACTGAACACTCAGTTTTGCAGCAAACCCTTTAAATTAGATTAATTTAGACTGTTCCAAGTTTAAATGTTCACATCCATTTACTTCTGCTTTTTATCAGTATCCATTAACACTAAGCTTATTTATGTTTCAGCTTGGGAAAGTACACGATGGACACACAGTAGCCTATGATCCTTCTCTTTGTATTCCCAAAGGTCAAGGTTTCTTTCCGAAATTGGTAAAAAAAGACCTTTAATCTGCTAAATTGTTTTCAAATTCCAAAACAGAAAAAAAGGCTTGTGATGGATTCAGATGCTTTTTGCTAAGCACTTAAGCACTAGCAGTTCTGCATTGATTTATTTTATTGTTTTATTTAGTGAAATGTCTGGATACAGATATACACATCAACCTTTTTTTTTTTTTTTGGCTCATATTTACTGTGTCGCCTTCCTTGAAATGGGAACTACAAGTGCTTTGATAAATGGACTGAAAGGTTGTCTGGTTACCCCATGGCTTCTGCTTGTGGTCCTTGCTGAAATGCTTTTCTGGACCTTTCTGCAGCAGTGCTGCTCTGTGACTCACTGCAGTTACTTCTGTGCGTCTCAAAACAAGAGTTCACTGGGGATCCAGGGCTTCAAATGAGCTACAACCATTTATTCCACCCATTTATTTTTACTTCTCCTCCAGTGATAGATATTCACTGTCACAAGATGCCAGTTTGTGTGAAGATTATAAATCTTCCAGCACGGCCATTTGAAATCTGCACTTGATAAGACTACAATTTGCTGCCATGGAAAGTTAAATCCCTTAAAGCTCATCACGCTATGAACTAACTCTTCTGATGTTTAAAAAAATAAAATGCAACCTCAAAAGCCATATATAACCCGTTTTAACAGTGGGCAGTAACAGGTGTCTTAGGGAAGATCATAGAAATACAGCAAACATACAATAATTTACCAAAAATGTCCTCCCAGCCCTCAGTGAGATGAAGTTCAAGCGAATTTCTGTTCTTACTTCAACCAACACAAGGAAGCAGGACTTCAGAAGTGACTGATGCTGCAAACAACCCTCAGTTTTCATGAACAAAAGCTCCATTTTATTTTCTACTGCTCCATTTGTGCAGCAGAAAATAAATTTATTATAATGACAAGTTAGAGACCAGTGCAAGTCTCTTACAAGAACACTGGAGGTTTTTAAGTCTCAGAATTATTCCTGTAACTCGTGGCTCTTCAATGTTCAGTTCTGGTTCCTAAACAAACACATCTCAGATATTACTTGCAGCAGAATCTTATTTTAGGAGACCTCATCCCAAACTGACAGGTTGGGAATTGTGCACGTGGAACAGCTATGCCACAAATAGCAAAACAAACTCTACCCCTACATGGCACTTGAGAGAAGTTCTCCAAGAGCCCCAGCCAAGCTCTGAGGATTCCCAAGCAGACCCAGCCCTTGTCACTGTGGTTGGATGCCCTTCCTACACACCTTAAGGACCTTCTTATTTATTTATTGCATAATACAGTTCATTTTAGAGATTTTCCTTTTTCTCCATTATCCAAGTGCTGCTTCTACATCAGTGAGGGCCACTACCAACAACAGTATCATGTCTGCAGTTCAATAAATCCTCTGCAATACCCCTGGAGCTGGAAGCAAATCCACATTATGTGGGATATGCATTCACACACTATTTAAAACATTTTTTTTTAAACATTTGAATAACTAAATGGATGAATCCTGAGGAACCTTACCCGGTGTTTATTCAGCCCTTACTTACTGAGACAAACTCCCAAGGACAGAGTAAACAGTGAGAGAGAACCTCAGGCCTTCACCCACAGCTATAAACAATGAACTCAGCATAAACTGTGATTTTCTCCCAGCTGACACTGGGAGAAAAGCAGCAGCTAATGCTTCTCCCCACTTTGCTTCCAGAGGGATTATACGACAAGAGATTTACTTTCTCCCTAAAAGAACTTGCCCCATCCAAGATATTGCCCCATTCACAGCTGGAACAGCAACAAGGAATTTATATTAAGAACTACTGACTCATGAGATGATGAACAGGACTGGAAATGGAGGGGAAAAGCCATAATGAGAGGCCTAAAGCCTGGAATTTACCTGAGTGGGGGAACTGTTGCTGTTAAGAAGAATAAACAGCAACAAACATCTCTACTCCCTTGACCATGGAGCCCTTGATACTCAGCACTCTCCTATCACTCCTTGCATTGGAAAGATGTTTGTCTGCACAGCTTCAGCTTTGTGCTCACAGTGCAAGTGAGGGAACTAAGGAAACACAATAACCTGACAGAATCACAGAGCAAACCAACCCACTAAACAAAACATGGGATTTTGACCTCAACTTTCACAACCCTCACTGCAAATAAGGCTTAATTCCAAAATTTTAAAACTTAAGTTGTTTTTTATGCAATTATTGTATTCCCTTAACAATTCCATTTCATTGTTCCAGGGCCCCGAAACAATCTAAGAGATGACCAAGGATATCCCTTATCGTATCCCATTTAATTTATATTTTAGTTATTCTTTTACAGTTATTGTAAGAAAAAGAGCAGAAAATTGAGTCTCTTTTGTTCTCCCTGAGATCTAGACACACAGAGCAAGCAGGCCATTCAATAAATTCATGCCTACTCACAAAAACAAGAGAGACAAGGGATCTGGAGAGGTCACTCATTATACATTTGCATGCTTGTGATCTGAGAAAAATCCCCTATGCAGCTCTCCTTGGAGCAGAACGCTCCAGGGAAACACTTGGGGTTGCTCAAGGCTTGGGGCTTCAGGCCAATCCATCCTTCTGGGTCTAGAGAGGAGTGGTCAGATTTGGTTACCCTGCAGCCTTGATGGGAGTGTTGTACCTGTCAGATCTGATAGCATCACTCTGAAGAATACAGGAAAGGAAAACCAAAAAAGTCTTCTGTTACAATGAAAGGCTGCTTCTGCTGCTGGACTTCAGTGAACAAAAATTAGAATATTGCTACTTAAACAACAAATCAAAAGTTGCTTTGCCCTGTGCCCCACAATGGAGTGATGCTGTCGTGTGAACATCAGTGAAGGAAAATAAACATTTAACCTACCCAGAATCACACAATGCGGAACACAACCTCCCTCCCATAACAAAAGAAGCAAAATCCCCCACATCCTATTAAAATATCCAGTTAAGAAATGAAGGTGCAAGGTGGATTGAGGCCTTGGTCTAATAACAGGTAACCTTCAATCCCACACAGTTTTAAGCTGAGGGGCCCAAACTAGACAGACCAATATTTCCAGCAGCCAGACCAGCTAAATCATTGTAGTGTCAAGATAAGAATATAGGAAGCTCAGTCTCTCTTGCTCATCCTTCCTAAGGCAAAACATGGGGAAAGGAGTGAAAAACAGGAAAGGAGCCCTATTAGCAGACAGACCTGGAAAGCCCAACATACAGACACGGCAAAAAGAATCATGGAATCATAGAATGGGTTGGGTTGGAACACACCTCAAAGTTCATCCAGTTCCACCCCCTGCCATGGGCAGGACACCTTCCACTACCCCAGGTTGCTCCAAGCCCTGTCCAACCTGGCCCTGGACACTTCCAGGGATGGGACAGCCACAACTTCTCTGGGCAAGTATTCTGAAGGCTCAGTACCCTAAATCCAACACCCTGATCCTCTGTGTCACACAGGGCAGCTTGCAGTGAGCCACAGCATGGAAAGCACTGTGTGTGTTGGAATTTTCAAAGTTTCCACTGATGCCAGTGAGTTGCCCCTCGAGTATCAGCCTTCATGGTTCTCCAAGCAGAGCATTTTTCAAAGCCTTCTCTCTGTCCACATCTATTATTTGAGTCTTTGAACTCAACTGATCTGTTCACAAAAGGCAAGGATAGCTGAATGTACAGTTTTGTGGGAACGTTACTGTGCATTCTCTAGTTTATGTACAATAGAGATTCAATTGCTTTCAGATACGTTCCCCTGCACAGGTTGATTACCAGCAAAGCACTGGGGTGCAAAACTTTGATGTCTCTGGACTGGCATATTCTAAATAGGAACATCCCATTCTCCCCGTCACCAAGGCATACCTGAGCTTTGAATTATGCCAGGCCAGGAACAAAGGAATCTTGCTCATAACAAAAACCTTTAATAACTCGCTGAGAAAGCCTCCTTTTCATCTCTGCCAAGCTTTAGGAAAGGCTGGGAGGCAAGCAGAAATAAACATTGTACAGACTCACCACTGCTGGCTCTAAAGTAAACTCTCCAACTTCCTATTTACATTTCAAGATCTTAAGCTTTGTGGTTTACTAGTTCTGCAAGTAAGTGCTTTGGGTTTTGGAGGCTGCCTGCACATGATCTCCCACCACTACTGAAGTCTTCCTAGCTTTTATTAATATAATAGGGAGGTCAGAAAAGCAACAATCTTTTATATGCCCCGCTAGCAGAAATATTTTACTTCTTGCTTTTTAAAAACAAAACAAAGAAAGCAAAGCATACAACGGCAAATTAATGTCAGCAAAGGGGATATTACATTTGTGTTTGTTTCTTTTTGAAACTGAGGATGCTGGAACATGGAACTAGAGAGTTTCATTAAAAAAGGGTGTGGAGGCGTTCTTTGAGGGACAAGTAAAAGAAGGTGGCAATTTTATAGATTTAGAACTCTTTTAAGGCCATTGGCAGAAAAGGCATCCAAAGAGGGTCTGTGACCTTTTCTACATAAACCTAAACCCGTGTGCACTAAGGACGGGCAACCTGCAACAACAGTTGTGCAGTAAATGTGGTTTTCATTTCATGCAGCCTTCCCTAAATGTAAAACATCTTCATTAGCTGGGAAGTCAGCACCGTGACTGCTGCCAAATGCAATATAGAAGGCAGCAGAACTGTGCCGAATGAGGACAGAGCAGAGGGAGAGGCTCCTGTGACACTCGGCTCTTTCTCCCACCCCAAAGGCTCTGCGCCTCACGTGCAGAACAGAGGAGAGAAAGATTTACAGAGGAGAGAAAGATTTAAAAAGCAAGAGGGCAGGCGCTTATCAATTTCATAAAGCTCACACAGACCATTTCCCAAACTTGGCCGGGCTGTCCCCAGCCTCGCTAGGTTTGCTTTTAGTCTTATTTTCTTCTCTCTCCTGCATTCCTCCCCCCTTCTCCCTCTCGCCCGACCCTCCCAAACCCAGCGCCTTTCCCCTGGTCAGGAGGAGGACAAATCGCTGCCTCTGCCGAAGGCTGGGTGGCAGCCAGCTGGCAGGGGCTGTGCTGCCCTGGGCTGCTGCCCTGTCCCCCCGGAGACTGCACGTTCCGAGGCAGGGCTGCCCGGGGGACGGAGCAGCCACCCCGCTGGATCGCACCGAGCTCAGCCCTGCAAGCTTCCCCCTCCCTCATCGCTGCCCGGAGCAGCTGAGGAGTGCCTGTGCAGCGACTGCTCCGAAGGCTGCTGCTTTAACAACGTGGCGTGTTCTGAAGAGGAGATTGTGGTATCAGAGCCAAAATATACTGAATCCACTTGCTGGTCTGGCTCCCACTGAGATTAGAGATGAGGCTCCGAGAACACTTCGAGCCAGCGTGTCTCTGCTGTCTCCTCTCCAGGATGTACTGCAAAGGACACGTACTGTGCATGCTCTGGGGGTGGAAACGTGCTTAACACTCTATTTGTGTGAACAAAGCTGGCAGCTCGGGCGGATATTGTGGAGCAGAGAAGTTCTATTGTGTTTGCCAGTCATCACGAGAATCAAATGAATAAATTTAGACTAGGCAAATTGGGCTGGAGTTCCTTCGGCAGAAAACACTCAAAGGCTAGTCGGGCTTAGTGAGAGAGAGTATGGGATATTGCTTCTGAAATAATCCATAGGAAACACTGGGACAGCAAAATTACCTGCTCGTTTTGCTGTTCATGTAGTTGCTCTGTCTTTTAGATCATGTATTAAATTTGAAAAGGTAGAAGATAAATTACTTGTGACTCTCCGATTGAAAAAAAAATACTAAATTATACAGCTCAAACCACATGCACATTATCACCCAGGGAAAAATGAATTGTGCACCAAGCCAGGTGAGTCTGTTCCCAACGCCAAGAGTCACAGAAGTAACAAAAGCAGATGAAAAAGAAGCGATTGTACCTAAACTTGAAGAGATTCCTTGACAACCCCCAAAAAGAGGTGTTGAGTACTGATAAGGAAGGAATGACTGAAGAACAACACAGATCATATCACCAAATGAAGACAGGAAAAAAAAAATCAGAGACTCTGGAGAGAAGGAAACACAAACCTTGTGCATTTGGGACTCAAAATACCAGAAAATTCAGACTCCCCCCACTAATAAGCTAAAATTAGGCCAGACCACATTCCCATTGGAAGCTGCCCTGCCTACTTTCTTCAGCTGGGAATCACAAAAGGTGTTGGAGCAAGAACAACGAATATTTTCGTGATGGCACAACTTTGCCCTGCAAAAACACGCTTGCGTCCAGGACTGGGACATGAGAATACAGAAATCTGTGCCTGAAAACCTCCCGATCACATAAAGGCTTCAGAAGAAAAAGCATTTTTGAAACCTTTAAAATACCCCATAAAACCCTAGGACACTGGCAGGAAGACAGGCTTTTAGGGAAACCAACTACCTTATTCCCAGAAGTTAGGGCATGTCTGTTAGACCCATGCAAACTACAAGTTAGGAATAACAGGCAAGCTCCTGTTCCAGTGCCTCAAACCTGCTGTGATTTTGCTGGGAAAAAACTGCTCACACGTTTTGTGTAGTCACCATGGCTACACAGGGAAAGGCTCCTGAAAGTTCCAAAGCCAAGTGTGGGTGCTGGAGCTCAGAGTCTGCAAAGCATGATGGCAGTGGCAGCCCACCCAGGAAAGTCAAGGAATACCCTTGGGCACACAGACCAAACTTCCCGAGGTAAATCCCAGCCCCAAAAGAAGGGAATCCTTCACAAATGAAAGAGCAGCTTATCTGCCATTCCAAATGCAAATTCTACCCATGTCTTTTGCTAGGGCAAAGGAGGCAGCAGAGAATCATGTAAAATGCATAACTGTCCAAAAATATTCAGGAAACCATCTTTTCTTTTCTTTTTCCTCATGGATAATGAATGAACCCTGAGGTGGCAGTGACTTTCAGCAACCAACAGCTCAGACCTGGGCTGGGGTTAATAACCTAATTACAACGTGCATTTTGCTGCTTCCATGAGCTATTCAAGAGAAACATGAAATTCATTGTGTGCATTTGGTTACCCCAAACTGTCAGTGGTTAATTCCAAAAGCGTATCCTCACTTAAAAATGGTAGTTCCACCACAAATTAAACTATTATGGCCATGAGTAAAATTAGGTTTCCACATTTGTACTTTCTAAAATATCAAAGGCATGATTAGCGAAGTCTTTTGTTTAAGATCTCTGGAGTCCTGGAGGTAATGAAAACTGGGTCGAGGAGCAGCTTCTCTGTGAGTTTAAAGTAAATGCTGTGTTCAAGCATTACCTGCTCTGTGACTCATGGAGTACTTGGTCTAGAGGATGGAACTGCTGTACCAACACACAGATACCAAGAGCAGTTCCCCTGCCCTGACCAGAGGAGCAGGAAGGGGTGGAAAAGAAAGGCATTGCAGATGATTTTTGAACAGTTTCCTGTTACGGCCCCTTGAAAGAAACTCAGCCGTACTTTCCCCCTGCTTTCTGTTTGCTGAATTTCTCCTGACAGTTGGCTCCTTCGTTTGCCAGAACCACAACAAAGGACGGCCTTGAGTTTCCACACAGGCCATTTTCTCCCTCTCTCCTCTCTGATCATCTCACAAAGGTATTATTGTTGCTGGCTCACTGGGGCTCAGTGCACCTGAGGCACATCAAAGGCACTTTTTAATGCCCGCCTGACCACACAGGTCTCTCTCTCACTGCATTAAATTAAACTCGATGATTAATCTCTGCAGCCCTCAGGGTCCCTTGGTGCACAGAGAGAGAGAAAATATATATTTCTATCAAAACACGAGTATAATATACTTTCATTTTATAGCCCTAATTAAAAAAAGGAACAGCTAATTTCGGCCAAATGCAGCTGCATATAGGTCTCATTAAAACACAAATACAACTGCTCTGTGTGCTCCACGCTCACTTCGTGCAGCCTGTGCAGGTAATAGATAAAAGAACAGAAAACTAAAATCCTTCCACAGATTAGATCCAGAGAAGTTTAGAATTCACTTATTGTCTGCTGGCTAGAGATTGTTATGCCCCTCCTGTGCAATTGAGTGAAGGCAGGGAGTTAAGGAAATGATTATAAAATGCTGAGTAGGTAGATTTAAGTAAAAAAGCTACTTAAATCTAGCAAAAACTGCACAAGCAGTTCCTGAGTTTGAACTGAAGGGACGAAGAGCCTTAAAAGGTTCTGCCTCGTGCAGTCTGCGTTCGACTTTGGGGTTGCCTTGATGACAGAACATCAACATGGATTTTATCCCATCCCGTTTGCTTCATTAGCATATTTAATGGAGCCACAACTCTCCTGGTTGCACACAAAACGTGTTAATATCGATGTGCCGTGCCCCAGTTTGGGAAGTCAAACCATCTACTGCTGTGAACTGGGTGTATGTTAGAACTTACCAATGTACAAATATCAAAAATTAACAACTAACCACACACGTGTCCTCCTCCAGGGTTGGTTGTACTGAAGGAACGAGCCAGAGCCAGCTGGCCCACTGCCAGCTACACTGCCCTTAGACCTTTGGGGGAAGCTGCCTGTGAGCTCCTCAGCTCACTGCAGTCCAGTACTATATATCTCTATTAACTCATTTTAACAATTTAAACCAACTCAGCTAAATGAAACAGGTTAAGAAGAGTTCATGCAAACAGCTTCTACTGAAAGGGCAGAAACCTCCATCAAAAAAACCTGGAAATAATGAAAGCAGTGGCAGGGCTTGAAGGGTGACTTCTTCCCCCAGGGTGCCCCACCTGCCCTCCGACAAACAGACAGGTACCAGTGGAATTTTTCAAAGACAGAGCAAGCCAAGAGTCATGGAGTTTGAAGCTTGAAACTTTTGTTTTGTTTGAGAAGGAACCAAAATATATTCCAGTTGGTCTACGGAACTCAAGCTCAATAGTGCTTCACAATAGTGGGATTATTCACGTCTTTAAATTCAATCACGTGCTAAAATGCTTTGCTGAACGACAATCCATGTGACAAGATCACCATTTATTCATGCTCAAGATCACCATGGATTCATGCTGTTACTACAGAGACAACTTATTGTTAAGCCTGATGTTTTATTATCAGCCTCCTTTCTTTTTCTCTCCTGGAGCTTTCTCCATGAAGCACGTCAGCCTTCTCCAACACCTCTGGCACTCCCAGTGCCATTTGCTCCTTTTGGAAAAATCCAAGTTCTAATCATTCTAAATTTAAGACCAAAATGAGTTTTAAATAAAAAATGTGGCAGAAAAAGGGTACTTATCTAAATGGAATGCTCTCAGACTCATACATTTTAAAACAGTATAAATTTCAAAGGCAGACACTAAATTTTAATTGCAATCTCGGAGAAAGCTTTTGTATTAATTCACTGAGAAAAATTAGCAAAGTGAAAACTGCTTATTGGGGGTTTTTCTTTCTTTTTAGTCATGATACGTCTCATAATTCTGTACACCATGGCAATTTTCAGAGGGAGAAGGATTTATATTGATTAAGGGAGGAGGAGAGGGAGCAGGGCTGTGACTGAAGACGGGCACTCCTTCTCCAAAGACACTTTTCTGTAACACATTAGTGACAGGCTTGTCACAGATAGCTCAGGCTCTGGCTTTGGCTCAGATTTCAGGCTGCTCTTTAAGCCACTCTGGCATCATGGTTTTTACTTTCCATGTCATTTTTCAGTATTGATTTCTACTACTATTAAAGTTCTCGCTTAATAGCAAATGCACGGTAATTTATAATTAATATCCAAAAGGTAAAGCTAGAGTTACCAGAAAAAAAAAATAATTCGAGGAAAAAAGAACGGGGTGAGGAGGACAAAGGTCAATTTTCCCTTCAAAAACATAAGTTAGCAAATTCTGCACAAATTAGGATGACACACACAACCTACCCCCATGTGGCACGAAGATGTTCCACAGATCATGGCGACTCGGGATGTAATCGGCTGGTTCTCACATGGAAGGTTATGTCCTTTCACATCTGCTCCAATTACTCCTATGAAAGTAAAATTAAAATTCTCTGTTAAAGAAGAGCAAGTCACCCCGCACCAAACAGACCTTTTCTGCGCTCAAATAATTGCTGAGTGTCTCACACCACTGCCACAAATCAAGAAAGTCTACTTAGCCACTAAAGGAAATAATTTTATCTATCAGACTCTTTGTTCCAGATATAAGGACCCAAGATGATTTCTTCTGAATGCATGTCTATCATCATGATTTTTAAGTGTTATTTTACCTAGAAAGTGTTATTTTACCTGACATTTATTCTCTTAGGTAGCTCACTGACATGCAGGATAAAAGTGCCCTGCTGTGCTGGCAGGCTGCAGATGTGTTTATTTGTTCACAGTTTATCATGAACATCCTGGATGATGTGTTTTGTCAGGGGATGAGTTGGAGAAAGGGGTAACTTGGCAGGAGACTGGAAGGCTGCCAGCTTGGTCGTCTTCACTGCTGCTGCTGCTCTGTCCATGTCAGAACCATCTAAAGACAGATTATTCCTCCCCTTTGAGGAACTGAGCTTGGCTCTGAGGAGCCTCTGCGTGCAGGACAGCTCAGGATGGAGCACAGAGTCAGCACCAGGCAGCAGAAAATACACCCAGGGGATGCCAGGGAGGAGCCAGGCCGACCTACAGCTGAGCCTCAAAACACATCCCATCCTCTTGATTCACTTCAGGGGAGGCTACAGAGGGAACCTGCCCTCTCCCCCTCCTCTCCCAGGCTGCATCCTGGCACCACGTCGTGCTGCACACAGCAAAACGCAGCAGCCAACAAGTAACATTCTTACACTGGACTTTTTTTTTCCTTAAACATCGCTTTTCAGCTGGAAAACTGGTCACCAGACTGTGCATTTGCATCTGCAAAGCTCAGTTTGGAGACCAGTATGTCAATACTGATTAAAAAAAAAATCCCCTTCCCCTCCCTGTAGAAGGATCAGGAAAACATTTGGTGGACATTGTGAAAGATGCCAAGTGTTAAGAGCTGGTTCATATCCTACATTTCATTAACAGCCTCTTGTTTAGATCACCACTGTAATGCCCTGTTATCAAATGAGTCTGGTGGGGTTTATTTTACTGGGATCACCATGGTTATCCTGGTATTACCACGGTTGGAAGTCATCTAAATAATCAGAAAATTAAGTGCTAAAATATTAAAATCTTAAAAAATCCATCCTCATGTCCCTATAACTAAACTGACTTATAACAATGAAGTGGCACAGCTGTCATAAAGAAAGTTAGGAACAACAAAAAGCTAAAAGTAAGGCTTCTACTTCATGCTTTATTTTTTCACTGCCCCAACATGATGAACGCATATTAGGAATTTTGGACAGGGTTGTCTAGAAGGCAAATTCCTGTACTAAGCAAGACTGTATTAGAATTCCTTGAGTTAAAAATACTGTTCACACTTGAGAAGGAAGAAATCTGTTAAACTAAATAGTCAGTATATGCTACAAATGTATTTTCATAAACAATATAAGACTGAAAAGATCTTTTTAATTGCTAAGAAAATATGCATTCTGCAAAACAGGAATTACGGCCCTTTTTGGAATTTTAGTCAGTGGCTTCACCAGGATTTAGAATTGTTAGAGTCTTCCTATTTTTGATTCATTAAAGTCAGACAGTAAATAAGTCTGGAATATTGGCTAATAGTTATATAATTACTGTTATAAGTCATTTTCACCTTTGGCTTTGGTGGAATTTTTCATAGTCTGAGGCAGACTCAAAAGCAGAGGTTGAGAACAAGAAGTTCTGTGCACCACACAGAACAGAGGAGAGATTTTTAGGGAAGGCAAGCAGTGCTTAGCAATGTGTCCTGGATCTCTTCCACAGTGACACGGTATTTTAGACACTGCGCCATAAATCATCTCCTTTTGTTGAAACAATGCTGATGCCTTTTGAAAAGGTAAATGTAAACAGTATTTTTATGAGGCCAGTCCCACAGGCTTGGCCTCCCGTCCTCACAGTTTTATCTGTACACTCTCTGAAATTAGTACAGTAGGTCAAAATGCAAGATGTAACTTCTTGGCTCTTGGATCCTCACTCTTCCATAAGAGGTATCGGATGGACTGACTCAGGAGTCACACATGAGCTCCTCAAACACACACACTGAACAATTCTTTACCTTATGGTACTCAAAACTTTGGAGCCTCCATAAACTTCAGGAACCTGCTCAGCCAAACCACGCTTCACACCCAGCCAAAAGCAGACCTGAGCTGCATCAAAAGTTATTAGCACTGAAAAGAAGCTGTCCACCATGTCATTCTGGTTTAGCCTGCAGGATATTTTCTTTACATAGATCTGCACTCTTCGACTCTCCTTTTGCTCCTGCTGTCACTTTTGCTATCAAAATCTTTTCATTTTTGCTGTCCTTTCTTCTAAGTTTCCACACCATTTCCAACAGATTTATTACCCTTCCCAGGCTCAAGAAGGATGAGTTCCACTGTAAATCCTTCTCTTGTCCCAGCCTGCACTGAGCTCTGGTGTGATTATCATGCAGGTTTTCCCACTATCTTCCTGACTCTTCCCTCTGTAATGCCTCCCTCTCTCTAACAACAACCTGTGTGTTGTTTTTCTCCTCCTGGCGATCATTTCAGGAGTCTGCTGGTGTTTGTGGTGCCATCTGGGAAAACATATTCAAATTAGCAGACTGTCTCTATCCACTGAAGCCCTTTCCTGAGGGATGCCAGTAGCTGAGTGTTTCCAATGTCAGAGCTTCTTTACAGAAGTCTGTATCAAGGAACAGACAGTTGCTCTTTATTCTTTTTAAAATTCAATTCATTGATTTTAGCGCATGAAGAAATGGGGATTTTTGTGGTCTGGATCCATAATGATGCCAATTAAACAAGGACCTTCCACTGCCACTTTCACATGCTCGGTGACAACCCACTTTTGCAGCAAGTTCATTCTTGCAGGTCAGATTATTACTACATTCTTTTCCAAGAACACAGAATTACCAGGGCACACAGCTTTAAACACATTTTTATGCAATTAGGGTACTGACAAGTATTTTTAAGTTAGTCACAACACACCTACAAATATGACACTGAAGCTCAGTCTTCCTTTTTGCAGACAGATCTACCTCTAATCCTTTCCAGGTAGTAAGAAAAGCAATCTCCATGATTACTTAACCTCACCAAAAGCAAAGTAAAGGGATTTAAACACTAAAAAAGTTCAAGGCCACAGTTTCTAGAAGGACAAATGAGATTTAAAACAGCATGAAACATTTGAAACAAAACTGGTAGTTTATCACCTAATCATATTTCAGTTAGATGGAGAAAACCTCTGATGAGCAATAGATTTCCATTAAAGAGTGCTGTTTCAATAACACTGAAACTTACTGAGGTAAGACTGTTTTCTAAACCAGCAAACTAAAAAACCCCTCAATTTCCTGCTGAAAAAGTTACACTGAATCTCCTTGTTATTGACTGTATTTGGATAAGGCCAAAGAGCATAGAAAGAAAATTAACTTGTTGGGCCTCATCAAATGTATTTCAGAAAAGGCGAACCAGGGCTGAACATCAGAATATTGTGCTGGAAAAGAAAAAAAGTCAAAGCATCAGACCTTAAAGCTTTGAATCACTTCTAAAGCTAATGATAATCCTAACTATAAGCAAGCCTCAAACATGAGGCTTCTCCCTCAGAATGGTTGAGGGACATTTTTTATTGCCTATCCTTGAAATTTTGAGCAACAGAAGATGCAAACTTTCAGCATGCTGGCATTCCAACACCACATTGTTTCAAAACAGAACTAGCAGAAATAAACAAATTATTTGCAAATCCAGGTGAAAAGTTATATAACAGTGATATATCCCCTTTCTAGAAACAGACTTGCAGTACTAGTAGTTATTGTGATGATGGGGTTTTTGTTTGTTTTTTTTTAACAAAAGCATCAGAGCAAATGGCTGGATAAAACCAGCCTGTGACAAAAACGGCTTTCTGAAATGAATTCAACAATTCCTGCCTCCAAGAACAGTAAATCCACGAGTGAGTACCTAGTCCTCCAGCATGTGCATCAATGAGAGATGCTGCCACTGCAATCCCTTCGGGGAGGCCGAGATCTCTCGCAGCGTCTGGTGTCAGACCTTTCCCAACAGCCTCTCCAGGAGACAGGACGTGGTTTCCTGGGCAGACACAAGACAAACCAAACACCTGTCAATTCACCAAACAGAAAAACAAACGTGTGTGTTATTGCAAGAGCTCCCTTCCTCCAGTGAAGCCTTGTATCCATAAAACAAAGAACTGCATCAAAGAGCTCCGTGTGATGAAGTATCTTTCATTATCTGCCTGCAGATTAAAGACAACCCTGCCAGATCAGGCCGTCCCATGGCAATTTAGCAGTTCAAAAGCATTCAATATCCTATCTAGCCACAGAGAAAGATCTCACCACAAGCAATTAAATTCTGCTTGGCATCTCTCCAGGAGATAGGGAATGCAGAAATCCCAGGTTCTGCAGGCATTCTCTGGGCATGGAAGGAGACTCAGCTCAGCCCGTGCTCACAAATGAACACTGCACCTGTTGCACAAGGAATGCACAAGGAACTGGCCAATTTTTTTTTTTTTCCATTTCCATCCTTTCCAGCAGTTCTACTAGGAATAAGGTGGCTATAGCAACAGAAACTCTGAAAAAGAAACTGGCTTAAACAGCAAATTCCTCCAGTTGCAGCTGTATTTCCTCACAGACTTAAATAATCCCTTTCCGAGCCTTCTCTGGCCTGTGCAGTGTGAAGAAGACAAGAACACAACCCTGCCCTGTCACAGAGAGCCCAGGGGCAGGTCCACCCAATTTTGTCTGAGCTTAGAAGAACAAATCTAGATTCTTTCAAGTTCCAGGATTTAGGGACAGCCCTAAGAGCCTCCTCTCAGCCTCCCACAGCTGGAGCAGTGAGACTGAGCTCCTGGGACTGCACACACTTCCAAATTTATCCCAAGGTTTGGGGGTGAGAGGCAGAAAGCTCAGTTGGAGTTCCCACAGACCTCCCTGCCAATGCCAAGGCTTTTAGTACCTACCTGGAGTGTTTACTAAATGCAACAAATCTGGGCAGAGTTGGCATAATTTCTCTTTAAAATAAAACAAGACTGTTTTCACAGTCAGTTTTATTGAGAATGTTACACCTGAAGCACATTCTGACATGTAGAAAGGACATAAAACACCTTCCACAACAGACATTAATTAAGAGGAATAGCATATCATAAAATATCAGGAATACGCTAATTCCCATGAGCATAAACTTCTAAAAATGCATTTATAGAACCTGACTGTTTGATAAAAAGGTTATCACATTAAATTAACAGGTCTTCAGTTTTAGATATCACTTAGATCTTTGCTGTAAATTATGTTGGTTCTTCATTTTTAAAAGCTACATTCTCTTTCTGCCCACTTCCTGATGGATGAGTGTATGGAGCATTTTGGGAACAGCACACACAACTTCACAGTTACTCATTTCTCCAAGAGTTTCTGTTCTATTGACAGCCAAATATCTCTGCCCCTGAAATTCCAGGCTGAACTTCACACTGGAAATTTTAAACAAGTCTGTGTAGCCAGAACTGTTGCAGTTATTGTATTTATATTTCATATTCAATATTGGGGACAGTAAGCAAACCTCATCATTAAGCTTTATACAGGAGGACATGAGGACATTAAATCACCTCCCCACAGGAAAAAAACCTCTCTGTATTATATTATTATTTCTGCATTTTATTAATTACTTATTGTGAAGTCAAAACATTGTCCTGGCTTTTTCAAGAAATGTATCTTTTGCATTTTTTCCCAATAAGCTGGAGTGTAAGATGTTCCTCTTTAAGAGACTTTTGTATTAACATTTCTGGTTTTTTTAAGACATTGGAGAAAAATATCGAAGCTGTCTGCTTCTCCTGACATTCAAAAACCGTGCAGGTGGAAGGCAGTTCAAAAGAGTTCATGCAGCTAAACCCACATCTTTTTCTTCAAAATCAATTGCCTGACCTGAAAGCACAACCATGGTGTACATACAGCATGAGATGAAATTAATCTGAACTAAAACCTCTTTCCAGGCATGCCATTCCATGGTTGGCCAGTTTGTATCAGTCAGACCAGTCAAACACTTTAGTGTGTAATTATTATGTAGTTACACTCCATTTTAGAGATCAGGGCTACTATCAGACAAAATCCAGCTTATCAATTGCTGTATTTCTAGTTAATAAGCACTAAGGGAACAATAAAGACAACGCTCTCCTCTACAGCAGCACAAGAAAATGACCCTACATTTCCTTTGGTGCTGGTTATTTATCAGAATGACCAGCAGCACTGCCACCCCCATGGGCATAAAGCGTGTGGGGACATGCAGGGTCATTTGGAGTGGCTGCATAATCACCTTGTATTTAAAATAAAATAATTAACAGCAGTCTGCTCCGTATGTTTTAAAAGTCAAAGCATGCCTGAACAAATATTCCTTGACTGAAAGCACTTCCCAGCAACTGGGAAGGAAGAGCAGTCAGAAGTCACCCATGGCAGGGAGTGCAAAGGGGAGTTCCTCAGTCACCCAGCAGCCAGGGAGTGCAGGACAGAGAAACTGAGGGCACAAGGAGAGGATCCTCACTCTGTCCCTCTCCTCCACCTCCCAGCTCTACAGATCTAGGAAAGCTCTGCCAGGCCCAGAGGAAATGTTCCCAAGGAGCTTTGTGAAAGGGAAGGAGCAGGCTCTGCATGGGATGACTCATTCGTCCATGGAGAAGGCTCGTTCTGCCATCAGGAATTTGGAAATCCCCCTAGCACAAGTGTAAGTCAGTGTGGAATGGACAGAGCCTTCACTCAACCACATGGACACAGACCTGGGGAGGGAATTATTATTCCCATAGTTCAGTCTTCACCAAAAAGCTGGAAAACTCAGCTAAGCATCAGCATGCTTAGAATATGTAAGTGTAAAGCTATTAAACGATAAAAGAAGAAAACACAAAAAGCAACCAATGAGGAGACACAATTAAAAGTGAAGTTTTTGGCCCAGACTGTATTCCAGTCCTAGACCGGGAGGGAGCAGATTCTTACTTGAGCAAAACACAGCAGGTTTAGAAACCCTGGGGCAGCTACTCTGAACATAAAGGTATTCTACAGCTACACACAGCGACTCGGCAGCAAGTGCTGCCACCCTTAAATCCGACCTGGCAGGGGGAAAGAAGCTGTGGGAGGAGAGGGAGGGAGGGAGGGAGAGAGGGAAGGAGGGAGGGAGAGAGGGAGGGAGGGAGAGCTGCCTGCACACAGGCGCGCAGTGAGAGCAGGACGGGCGCTGCATAAAGGAGGCACTGAAAGGCCCGAGACTCCTCAAGGCTCCTGCCAAAGTAAATGTATCGAGTCTTTTGTTTACAGTAGTCTCCTGTGCGAGTCATTTACCTTCGCTATAATGACTTCCAAAATTAGAGCTAACCAAACAAACCCATAATGGCTGAAGCTGGAGGACTTTCTGTTTCACATTGGTGCAGCTGTTTCACTAATGCAGTGCCTTAATCCACAGCCTTTCATTTGGGACGAGACAGGCTATTTCCAGCTATTTTTTCCCCTATAAAGCAGCGAGTTTACAAAAGGAAAAAAGCTGTCTGAATCTCTTCCTTCTCTTTTATCCTTCTTCGAAGAGTGATGTTAGAGTTTGCTGTGATCGAGCTTTGTTTAAAGAATTTATGTGCTACCAAAGACCCTCTACCTTTTTAGGTGCTTCCCACAGGAACCAGCTATTTACCAGACACAACACACGAGGCAGATAATTCCTCCTCAGTCAACTTTAGTGATCCAAATTCACTGGATTGGCTCACTAATATTTAACAGAACGAGGTACTTGAGGATGTAGCCCCTTTTCAAACAACAAAGCTGGGAGCAGCAGGGGCCCAGCTGACTCCAGCACAGCTTTTCATCCATCTCCCAGAACGGGGCTGCAATTCGTACCTTTGGCTGTATAAGTGCATAAGAATATGAAAGGAAGAAAATTCAAAGGAGATGTCCCTTCACTTAGACCCAAACAAACCTGAATTTGGATGTAACAATGCTTGCCCAAATCCCAGCAGCCTCGGAAAGAAACACAACCCAAGGGTACATGCCGTCCCCACCCAAACAGAACAATTAAACTCCTTTATGATTTAAATGACAACACAGAAAACAGATATCCTGTTAAATAAGTGATAGAGAACCGTGCACTGAAGAAGTTATCTCGTTAAACAAACAGTGCTGAATAGGCATCAAAGGAAATAGGACTTTAGTAAAAAAAAAAAAAAAAAGGCA
>VZDJ01001247.1:22694075-22851589 GCA_008694505.1 Cyanoderma ruficeps | reverse complement strand
CACCCACAGAAATTCTACTGGAGGAAGATAGGGGCAATTTGTGGAAAATGGAAAGCATTCTTCTAGAAGGTGGTTAAGAAGGATGAGTGGGAAAAAGACCCAAAATGGGATTTAAGAAAAGAGATGTCTAAGGAGAACAGGCTGTTCTTCCTTATGCCACCATCACCCCCAGAATCCAAAATGAAAGAATTCTTCCAGTTGTACACTAAAGCAAATTAAGCAATACTACATCCATTTCATTAATATTAGTTTGCTGCTCCAGCACAGATGAAAGAAGGTGACAAACTGCCCTTTACAAAAGCTACAAACCCTATAAGACCAGTAGAACCTATCCTGCAGTGCCCACAATGCTCTCTCACACAATGCCACCATCTTCAACCCAAAAAAGACCTGGTATGAAATATTACCATTCAATAAAAAATCATTATTTGGTCCCTTAAGTAGGCCCTGAAGTAGAAGGCTGTGGTGAAAATTTATCAGGCGTTTTTCTCCAAATGGAATGCAAGCTCCAGTACCCTAGGATCTCTACAGTACATGAAATTTTAACAGAATTGTTAATGTCTTTCTAGGTTTTATAATACCACAAAGAGATACTCATCATCTGCTTTTACCACAGCAGATAAATGCTAATGCCTCTACTACACAACCCTCTCACAGTGGTTTGAACACGAGTCTTGGTCTTCCACTCTCTTGGTGAGCAAATTAATGGGAGCAATAAATGTTTCAGTATCTCCAGATAAGACTCTTTACCTTCACAAACCTGATCAGTAAAATCATGAGGTACAGAAGGCACCACAAACAACTTGTTATGTGGATTCCCTGAAAGGTTAGTCTGCTGTGAGAAACAGAAAATGTCAAAGGCCTGGGAGTTTTCAGATGTGAACCCACGCCCTGATATGGGAAAGGTTTGTGGAAGATCCTAAAGGTCAGATGTGAGGGTCTCCCTTATCAACAAGGTCATATGTTAAGTTAAACTGAAACCAAGAGGAGTGTACTCAGGAACCACAGCACTCTGCTTACAGTAAATGTATTTTTAAAGGGCAAGATGTTTTAAAAGTGATGCTTAAAAAGAGTATTTACCAGAATAAAGAAATATGTACATTAAAGAAGCTCTTCTCAGGTAATTTCCGTCAATATTTCCAGTGGCATGAAAGTTAAAGCTACTCCCAAATGACCAAAAAAAAAAAAAAAATCTGTTTGTAGCTATTTATCTTTGTAGCTATTTATCTTTGATTCCCTTTGATTGGAAACAGTAATGATTTTAGTAGAGATTGAAAAAGTCCCAGCAAAACAAACACAGCTTTTCTGCATATTTTAAACTGGTAAACTTTGTATTTACTTTTGTTACAGTCAGAAAATTTTGCTAATTTTATCTTGTGACATTTTGCTTTGGTTAAAAGAAATGATGATTCAAAGCCTTGTTATCTTTTAAGGAGAGATACATGAGGAAAAGGCCATTATCTCTCTCTACAAGGGGAATGTGCAGGCACTAAAATACATCCTTGCCTTTGAGCTAAACAAACCTTGAGCAGACAGACACGGGCTCAGAGTAGCTCGAGAACAGAAGAGGAAATTCCACCCGAATTACTTCAGCCCTGTCAGGTTTTTGGTTTTGTTTTCATTTCGGGAAGAGGTTTTGAGCATGCACAACCTCCCTTCAACCTCCTCCTACCCAGGTTATCTGACAAGCTCCAGCTCCTTTATCTGCAGGGCAGCTCAGTGCCCTGCTCCCCATCCTTCCCTGTCAGCTGTGGCAGCTCTGATGTTCCTCCTGGAAGCACACACTGGCCAGGGAGAGCCTTCCCTTGGGATAACGGGATGCACCTCCAGCAGCTGAGGCTGTTCCCCTGTGGGCAGCACCCTGGAGCAGTGCTGCAAATACAGCTGGAGCTGAGTTGGTGCAAGCTGTGATCCTGCGGTGTTTTAGGGATGGTGACACCACGGGATGTGTGGGAAGGAACCTCCCAGTACCCAGGACCATTCCAGCTGCAGTTTGCTCCGTGGCTGAGTATCACCTTCCTGGTAGGTGGATCTACCCTGTCCTGATGAGTGTGAGGAAAGCTGAGCTGATTCACAGTGCTCCTCTCGAGTCCAACACCACTGAACACGTTAAAACAAGCAAAGCCCCCAACTCTCATCGGAACACTGATCCCATTCCCCCACATTCAGGGACACTGGTAAGATTCCAGGCTGGCAGAGAGCAGGACACACCACCATGGAGCAGCTCCTGGGCAGGCTGAAGTGCTTTGACTCCTTCTGAAGCTACACCCTCCTAAGAGACTCCAGGAAATACAGAGAAACTCGGAGGAATGGAATGGTGGCTCTCTGGGCTCCACACTGGTGCAGCCAGCTCCTCACTCCCTCTGCAGAGACACAGGGATGAAGGACACTCTCCAGCTTCTTGTGATGTTATCACACTGCTAAATATAACAAAAGCAACGCCTTCCCTTTTAAAAAAGGCAAGGTTAGACAAATGGTCAGGGAAATAAGCTCATCTTCTCCCTAGGGCCAGGTTTCAGCATTATTATGCAAATAGAAATTGTCTTATGCTGTGGATTCACCTGAGGGAATCCACCCCAGAATCTGAAAACCGAAGGATTTCTCAAAGTGAGCAGAAGCTGCAAGTTCTGGCCTAAGGTTTGGTGCAGTTTTGGAGGTCAGATTGTGCTTCTCCAACTCCAGCCAAGACCCTCTCAGGGATTCTATGGTTCATTTCTCAAACAAATCCCACAGTCTTCCACAGAACCAGACACTTTCATCAGTAACTCACAAGAAATACTTTTGCCTTGCAAGAGACATATCAACAGAAGATAACTTACTGATTTATTTTGTAAATTTTGTGTTTTAACAAACATGGAAGCCTGATACTGGGAATTGATGATTTCTCTCTTAATGAATGTTGAGCCATATATAGGCCAGTGTTATGAGGCTCCCATCACAACAAAAGGCCCCTTTTATTAATGGCTACTTTATCATTTAAAACATGCCTGTTGTTACTTAAAATGGCAAATTGCTTTGCTCTGTCCTTGAAGTGCATTGCATAAATATTGTATTCAGGCTTTAGCTTACACTTCATAAATAATTTATTTTTAAAATACCCTTCCACAAGAGCACCAGCTGGCAAGATGTTCAATTTTCTGGTAAAAAACATGTATTTATTGCAAGTCTTATTTTAACTTGTTGAAGATTTGCTAAAAGCCACATGTGACAGATGTTCTAAGAACTGTATTCAACCCAAAACCTCAGGAAGCTGAAAGCCTCATTCTCCTGGTAGGTTTTGTACCTCTGCATAAGCAGTTTCCTTTGCAGGGGAAAAGCTGAAATCTATTCAAGGAAGCTTTCAAGTACTATTTTCTGATAATCCAAAAATGACTGATGGTAGATTATGTGATGATCAGAAAAGTTTATCGATTTCATTACATTTCTTTTCACTACAATCCTTCCTCCACCATTTCCATTTCATGTTGCTCATTTAAACTGCTGTGCAAACTTGTTCAAAGTGCTCGACATTAAAAAAAAAAAAAATCAAAGGAAATTTCAGATAATTAACTTTGATGAATGAGCATATTTTAATTCATGTCTGGTAATATTCTTGTTAATGACATGTCTGCTTAGGACATCCATTAAAAGTCCATTAACTTAACAGGGAAAGTCTAATAAAGTTATCCTGGAAATTTTCTGGTATATTAACGTTATGGACTTTTAATGAATATCTGCTGTAGGAACTGCTATTAGCAAGGCTACTATTCTAATTAAACTTGGGCTCTGAGAGGGAAAAAGAAATGTAAAAAGATAACAACAAGCAGAAGTAGCACCTTTTTTGAAAATGACTATAAGGGAGTCGGGTACAGGTCACAAATCATGCTATCAGTAACGGCCATAAATTACTGTATTCTGGCTTTTTTTGTAGCCTGCCATCCAATCTACCCACATCAAGTGTGTCCTTCATGTCACCAGTTGCTGGGGTTCCTTTTTACTCGTGCATTGTTGAGACTGAGCAGTACAGAAAAGCCTTCCAGGCCTTTTTGAAGGGTAGGAGATAAAAAATTTAAACACAGTTTCTCACAACAACGCAAAGTAAAAAACACACTCAGGAAGTTTGTTCCCTGCGGGCATCTCAGCAACCCACTTGAAGCTGCTGACATTGACAATAATACAGCAAAATATCTTTTTACACTTATATATCTTTTATTCATAGAATCAGAGAATGGGTTGGGAGGGACCTTAAAGCTCAGCTTATTCCAACTCCTTGCCATGGGCAGGGACACCTTCCACTAGACCAGGCTGCTCAAAGCCCCATCCCTCTCTATATATTTATATCTTTTATATATATATCTACACACACATAAAGCTTTTTATTAAGATGAATGTATATGTATATTTATTAATATTAATAAATAGGTATCTTTATTTACATGAATATATATATGTGTAATAAAACCCAGCCCTGATATACCTATTTTTTCATACTTATCCTTCACCAGATCTTCCAGACCAATCATTTTCCAGAAACTGTCATCCCAACCTCCATCTGACGTGTATGTCCACTTGCACACCACTGTACAGAGAGACCTAGAAAACAGACAATATAGGCACAGAGTCAGGCAAATTAACACATTTGGGTTTAAGCTTGTGACTAGAAACAAGTTCCTGCAAAAGGATCTCTTCTCCACTGGTCAAAAACTCCAGCAGAACGCTCACATTAAAAAAAAACAAAACCAAACCACTGTTTGGAGAGCACGTCTTGAGGACCTTAAAAGGACCTTGTGTTTAAGATTCTTCTCTGCTGAAACAACTCCTGGTGTGGCCACTTCACTGCATAAATCAGTCCAATAACAGGCTGTGCATGTGCCTGGGGGAGAGCAGGGCAGGAACACAACAGCTCTGGAGCAGCTCACAGGGCTGCTCTTGCAGGTTAAATGGCTGCTTTGCACACAGCCTGTCCTCAGGAAAACTTTGTGTTACTCCTCTTACAACTGAACTACAATTTCCAGGAGATCTGGATGATGGGGTCAGATGCACAAGTCTCATTCCTGAGAAGCTGGTGTTAAACTCTGCTGTGCCAGGACAGCAGCATGGGGCACAGGCAGGAGCAGAATATACACAGAGGACAAGAACACTCCCAGGAAAGTCTGTCCTAACACACAGAATGGTTTTCATCAATATCTCTGATCTTATTCCTCCCCAAAGTATGAACAGCATCCCTGATGATTTAGTATTACATAGGCTGTTTTCTGTCTGAACGCTAAGAATCATCTCAAAAGATCAGGATTAAACTGTGCTTGAAAAGTCAGTCAACTAAAAGGTATTAAAAATGCTAAATACCACTGAAAACTGCAGCTCTGTGCAGTCCTGGGAATACCACAGTACCAGCAAGTGCAAGGGAGCTCAGATGCATCTCGGGGAAACACATCATCATAACTGTTCTCAAAGAGAAACCCTGCTCAGAGGTGGGTTTTCTTTGATGTTTTACAAGGCAGCTTATTTGTGACTCATGTTTAGCCAAGGTGAGCTTACACAGACATATTCTCTTTATTAGGATGGTACAATTTGAACATGTATCTTCAAAGCAAACTCAGTTTTACTGAAGCATTTGACTTTTTCTTGCAGCTTTGCATAAGTAAAAACCAAATAAAATTTTTCTCTTCAGAACCAAATAAAATTTTCTCTTCAAAATTATTTTTTGGAGCAAAAGCAAATCTTCCCTTTCATCCAAGAAAACTACCCAGGGACTGAAATATGAATCACAGGATGGGTTGGGATGGAAGGGACCTTAAAGGTCATCTTGTTCCAACCCCCTGCCATGGGCAGGGACACCTTCCACTAGCCCAGATTGCTCCAAGCCCCATCCAACCTGGCCTTGAGCAGAAAAAAGAGAAGCTATTTTTATTTCCTATCTGCAAATCAAAGTTAGAGCTTATAGCCACCGATCCTGCAGACAGAGTAAAGCCAAGTAAGAACAGGAAGAGCCTTTCCACACAGCTGAAAAACTATCTGGGAGTTGTATTCCATGTTTTGGAGGGGGTTACAACAAGAAGCAACATCCTCTTATGTGACACTGAAGATGGGATGGTTCTGTGGACTCTCTAAACTCCCCGTTTCTCATCCGGGACAGAAATGTGTATTTTAAATGCCTTATGATTCCCTTCCATCCTGTTCTACTGGAGTAACCATGTTTTTACAACCAGAGGACAGGCGATGGTCATTCACATCCCGCTGGTTGTAAAGGTGTGTTGACTGCTCTTTTCTGCAAGAGAATAATTAACATTGCAATTTTGGGGGGAAAAAACAGACATTCGTTCACTATTTATATCCCTATAAATAAAGGAAGTCAATAAATGCAGAGATTATTTCAGGACAACTCTTAGAACACTTCTGACACCCCTACCCCTTTTTTTTTTTCTTCTTAATAGTTTAAGAATAGACCACACAATCACAACTCAGTGTCTGGTTTGAAAACAGCAAAAGCACATGACCTGTAACTACAGCAATGACAATGTTGATATAAGGAATTCCAATTTCCAAGGATTTAAAAGCCAGACACAGAAATCTAATTAGTACCTTTGACAAAAACTGAGTGAATAAATAAATTCTAGGCTGAAGAAAATACTGGGAAAAAATAAACATTTCCCCCAAATCAGTTCAAACCTCTCGTTAAAAGGAAAAATAAAGACAGGGTATTTGAAATAAAAAGCACTTCATCACTTTAGGAAAAATTTAGACATAAAGAGTGAAAAACAATGCATCAAATTTTCCCAAATATGGGAAATACCAAATCATAACAAATCATCATCAAAACCGAATATGTCTTTTTCTAATTAGATTGAAGCTCTGAACCAAAGCCACACCCTGAAAAAAGCTCCAAAGAACATGTTTTAAGCAGGGGCCTGTTGTCCCACACAGCTCCCTCTGTGGAACACCACACACACAGGCCATGGAATCACTGGGCATGGGGAGAGATCACCCCTTGCCAATCCACAGAATTCCAGCAGATCTGAGCTCTCTGGCAGGATATGGCTGGACTGAACACATCCTGTAGGTTTATGAATGCAAAGCGCTCACAGAACAAGGATAAACAGAGGAGTTTGGGTTGAATTTTTAACACAGTATGGAAAATGAACTGGGGAAGACAACTCTTCCCAAATGAATTGACCAGCAGATCTCTCAGTGGAAGGTTCTGGTATGAAAACCAGTCTCAGATCTGAGCTAAAACACTATCACATTATGTTGGCAGGTTTTTATGTTCATGGCCACAGCAAGAAACTCAAAATGCTTGTTTTAAACACAGTCTGAGCATTTAACACTTCTCTGGGATTCAATCTCCTTCCCACTCTTGCTGACACTCCAAAAGTAGGTGTTTAATGGGACAATAGGGCTTCACACAAATCCCTAATATCACAGAGAAAGTGTCATACTGCAGAAAGGCATTTTGCTCCCTTAGATATCAGTTCAAAGGAAAGGATTTTGTTTGTGATGGCCATGATGGGTTAACATCACCACGTGCTTCAAAAGCACCTGGATGAGGAACCCTGCCCCTCACCTGATGAGGTGCTCAGTCTGTATGTCCTAGAGAGCTCTATGCACATGCAGAGAGAACAGTTCACTCCTGGCTTGTCACTGCTGAAACCAATTATGTATATATTATATACATAATATTTATTTGTATTTTTATATAGATTAACTTTATAGGAAATCACTCGGAAATTCTCCCCCAGAGAATCACCCTGGAAAGGCAATAGCACAACTCCTGACTTGGGAAAACTCTATCCATAGAAAGACAGTGTGGGAAAAGAACCACCTGAGGAACCAAATCAGTACACCTCCAAAGAAAGCCTCAACCACGAGAAAATTTTATATTTCACGGAACTCCTAAGTTTGATGAGATGAAGGGCAAACATTAAACAGACACAGTACTGATATATGCCATGGTATATTCTATTTGTCCTATTTGGCAGCGTTGCCTTAATTATTTGGTCATAAACACCAGACTCATGCTGGCTGAAGCTGGATGAACCAGATGGGTTGAAGCAAATGCTCCTCTTACTTTACTCCCAGGATCAGCTGGGTTCAAAGGTGCAGAGAAGAGGCAATCCCAGGGGGAGCAGTCCTCTCCAAACTGCCAAATCCAACACAGGATTTGAGGAGCCACACATGGAACCCCTCAGTAGCACAAGCCACATGTAGCCAGTCTGAAATACCATGAGCTTGGAGACTCTTCCTCAAGCATATTCCCAGCACAATGAAATGAAAGATTTCCTTTCTCTGTTCAGAACAAAAAAGTTTTGCTTAGAATATTCCTACTGAAAAAAAAAACAAAACCCCAACCGTCGTGCATGGAAAATTTTTACTTTATTGAAAACAGATTTTCAACAGGAAAATGATTATGTTTAGAGTTTCCTACAAGTTTCTTGCTGAGGACTGGCTGGATGTGCTGAAGTCCTGCACGACCAGAATCTCAGCAGCCTTAAAAACACAGAGAGTCTGAACACACACTTGTAGTTCCCAAGACGCTGTCTGGAAGCAACTAAACTGTGAAAGGATCTGGGACAACTGGACTTGTGATCACTCAGGTGATCAAAATTTGTTTCTGTGTGGCTCTGCCCACATTATGTGCCCATCCTGAGTACTTTCTCTCACTCTATTGTACTTCTTGGAGAGAAGGAAATCAGATACATCCGTTGAAAATGGGAATTACTGCATGCTCTAAATTATCAGCATAAAAATGCATCTAAAAGATAAAAGTCTAAAAAAACTTCTCCACAACTACTTAGGAGTCACCAGAGCTTCACACTTTTGTCCATTCTTTGTTGACACATCTCCCATACTCCAAAAGGAATAAAGGCAGCATGGACATAATTCCCAAATCTGCAGAGATCCTGCCCTGCCTGGGACAACATCTGCTAAGAAAATAATCCTGGGGGCTCCTCCTTAACTGCAGTTGTCTTGTGGAAGTCATCCCTATTTTTGAGTATAGGTTGATAGGTAAGTCCTATCAACTAAAAGTAACTACAAGAAACAGTGTTTTCCTGAAAAGTGACCCCGAAAGGCATTCCTACATGACCTTCCATTCCAGAGGGCTGGTACAAGATTAGTTAGCCTGGAAAATGAGTCAGTCACCAGCTTGAAAAGCAGAGAACCCCTGGCTGGGGCATCCTGAGGTGAATGGCAGCTTTGTTCTCAATTCCAAAGCAAAAGGATCTGCTCCATTCATCCCAACTGCTCAGAAATGAAGCTAAACTCATGAACTTAATTAATTTTGTAGGCATCATTAACAGTGGAGCAATTCAATCGCTGGATCACTGAACTAAAGCCAGCTGCACCTGCTGAGGGCTGTGCCAAAGCTAAATCCTACAGGAGCAAGGATAGGGTGCAGTCAGATCCCAAAAGGAATAGCGTGCAGTAGGATAAAGTAACTCTCTGTGGCCTGTTGGGCAGATTTATTTAAAGCTACAAAGAATCAGAAGCTGAGAAAGCTTTATGACGTTGTGAACGCAAGAAGGAAGACCTGAAACAATGGAGTGTGACTGTCACAACATCAAATGATTTTTCTTTTGTTCCACAAAGTTTAAATTTAAAACAGATTTTGAATTCAAATTGCAAACCAGGGCGTAGATTCTGCTCAAACGAACGTCTCCACACATTGACATCTGGGCCAGGCTGCCAATGTCCTCCCCACTCATGCCCCCCACAGTCTCAAGGCTTTTCACAAAAGCAAGCAATTTACAGCCCTAACACACTCACAGATCTGACTGTGGTTTCTGCAAAAATGTTCCAGGCAAAAATATTTAATACCCAGCACACATACTCCCAGCATCCAGGAACAGAACTGGGCACTGCTGCTGCAACAGCCTAAAATACAGTGGAGGTTATCACAGAGCAATAGGAAACCTGTCATTATTCTCTGCTCTGTTATGGCAATGCCATATCCATTAGTCCACAGCCTTTGAAACAGAACTGTTGGATCCACGTCCACCACTGGCATTTAGGAAAAATGTCTGTGCCTGCTTGGTGTATTTGGCTGCTTGGAGGAAATAAGGAAAATTCGTCCTAAGGGAACACTACTCAAGAAAGAGGAGAAAAGTGACATCTGATCATTGAGTCTTGAATTGTATTGAGTGTGTGAGGTGCTGCCCCTGTTGAGTGTTTGCTAAAAGGAATCAGGGCAGGGGGCTGAGCTCAGGGTGGTGTAGAGGAGCTGCCTCTGCTGTCCCTCAGCCCATGTCTGGGGCAGGTGGGCTGCAAAGCTCAGGGGGAGAGAGTCTGACTGCACTCCCCTCCTTTCACCTCTTCAACAGCTCTTTAATTGTAGGTACACACAGCAAAACCTGTCAGGGGCTGCTCCAGCCACCCAGCCATGCAAACCCCAAGTTCCTAACGTTTACAACACATCACTTTTTATGATTATTGCCTTTGACCCAAAGCCTATGAAATTCCTGCCTGCCCAAACCCATTGTCTTAGCAAGTCGTGCAATTTGACTCTTGCCTGAAAAGGGTTTTCTTCTTCCAACAAAACATTAAACAGGCCAAACAAAGAAGAACAGGTGGGGAAGCCTGTTTGGGACAAGTAGCAGACACATTCCCAGTTGTAGTCACGGGACTTTCAGTCTTTGCATGTCTGAGGATTTAAACCTATTCAATAAAGGTAGCAAGGAAATTACTGTGATCAGCGTTAGCAATTCTACCAGCTTCAGTCTTCCTATGCTCTGGATAACACTTCTATTTATCATAAATAATTAAAAGCAGTCTGGCTGCCATTTAGATTTTTTTTGAAGGAAGCTAAATACCACAGCAAAAGCAAAGCTTTCTCCCTACTTTGAAATCTTCACTAAAGCTGTGGAGAAAAAAATATTAAAGCAAATAAGAATGAGCCAATATCATGATGAAAGGCCAATATTTGTTCAGAATAAGGCTAGTGGCAATTTTGTCATATTTCATAGGTGAAATAGGATTAAACTCCAGATCTCAAACCTTAAAAGTTAACGTTCAAAAAATTACTTGGATGTTTTCTTTTCCCTCACCATGAGGAAAATTGAGCGTCAGAAAACAGCTCTTCAGTTTCCAACAAAAAGGATTTAGTAGAAAAGATTTCTCTTTCCAGTAAGCGTGCAAGTGGAAGACACCAATCCACAAAGCCACCAACCAAAAAGACAGTGAACAGCTCAGGACCTACAAGCTGAATACTTGAAGGTAATGCAGATACCGATCTTTGTCTATATAATACCTTTCCAAACCCTTACAAGGTTTTTGGTTTTTTTGTTGCTGCAAAAAAATCCCTATATGGAAGTATGGTGTGAAGATTTTACAGCTTTTCCTTCAAAGCTGTGGTTAAAACGTTGGTTTAATGATATACTATTCCCCCCATTTTTTCCTGAACACTGCTGACTCAGGGAACTCACAGGGTCCTACCAGACCCCTTCCCAACCAACAAGACTAAATTTGAGGTTAAAAATCTGTGAACTTGTATGCAGCACCTCTGTTGGCCTCACATCTGGAAAGTCAGAATTCTCACTGGACTGGTGGCACAGCTTATATTTAAAAATATCAACCAGGTCTCCTTTTCCTTGCCATAAATGTCGCTGCCAGAGCAACTCCCTCCTTTAGGTGAGAGAGGCCCTCAGGGAATGGCAGCTACATCAGAGCCCTTGGGGGACTGGGATCCATCAGCACCCTCACCAACAGGTACAGGCATTATTACACCAGGACTTCCAAACTCATCCAGACAGAGCCTTTAGGACTTTCGTTGGCATACAGGGTGTAGGAGTCATGATTCTCCTGAGCTCACACCACCCTGTGTGCATGTAGAAGTCACTCAGCCCTCAGCAACAAGCGCCGAGCAGGAAACAAAGTCTTTCAATCAGCAAATCAAAAAGTTAGAACTACTTTTGTAAAGGGGAAAAAGTATTAATTAACTCAAACCTTGCTGTAATATTTGGTGTCCATGCTGTAGCACTTAGAGCGTTTTGGCTGGCTTTTTAAACCACAGGATTTTCTAAGCAAGTCTGTTGCTTACTTAAAGGGACAGATTTTATTGTATGAAAAATACAATTCACATTTGCAATTTTCTACACCCACATCTATAATTAATCTCCTCTGAATACAGCCACTCCCTGACGAGATTCCATGTTATATTTAAACTCTGGGTGCCACTTTGAAAGGGAAAAAAAAGAAGAACAATAGGATCATTTTCAAAGCCTACATAGCAGCACAAGGTTTCAAAGCAATGAAGTGCTTTAAACTCTGCCATCAACCTTCTGACCACTCAACCAGAGCAAAGACTGACCTCCAATTGCCACCACAATAAGCACAGGAGTCTCTTGAGAAATGTAGAGTGTAGATGTTTCCTGTGTTCCAAGGGAGGTATGAGACTGATGTTATATTACATAGATAAATCTCGAATTTACTGGGAGGTTGTTGGGAAAGTCGCTTTTGTGACACACAGACTCTAAGGATTAATCCAATTAAAGAAAATGCTGTGTTGGATGAGGCACCTTAAAATTTGCACATCTTGTTAGAGATGTGGAAACGTGCATTTGATACACAAGTGCTGTAAGGAAACTGGCTTGTTTTATTTTTTCATAAATACACACACACGTGTTTGTAATGTGCACACATGCAGACATTTACTCTGGAAGAATGTGCCTGTTTGTGTTTGCTGTAATCTATTTAAACCTGTCCTTTAAAAATACAAATAAATGCATCAAACACTGCAAATGTCAAAAAAGTCATCCAACAGAAGGTGAATCACACTGACCACAACGAGATGATGTTTCTTCTATGATTTGTAGCAGAGCCCAACTCTTTTTAGAAGCGTGTTTCTCTTTACAAACATCTTATCAAAGGGTGGGAAGACTTAAGAGTCTTGAATTCAGTTTTCCTAGAAGTTATGTCACCAAACCTGTAGGGAACCTCAACATCTGAAGTCCAACTTATCAAGTCAGATTAATCCCTTGTGTGCATCTAATAATTTCAGTGGATGCACTTTAGCAAAACACATTGGGTTGGATCAGAAAGTACAAAATAAGACCATTCTATCCACCCACATACTCCTCACCATGTCATGAGGCAAGGGCAAGCCAACAGTCAGCAGATTGCTGAGTTTTTTATTGATTTCATTCTGTATTATGTTACAGACGCCCAACCAAGATTCAAGCCCATTGTCTTCGGCATTGTTGGAGAACTCATAATGAGACACAGTCCTAGACAAAAAAATGCATTGTCTAGACAAATCAGACATAGCATGTGGGGCTGGAAATCTTAGTCCATTCCCTTAAAAAATGGCAAACAGGGGCAAAAAAATTGAGGAATTTGGCCAAGGGTCAAAGAATAAACTTTATACAGACCCCTGAACTGAATCCTGGACTCTAGAGGCTCAGTCTAGAGACTGAGACCCAGGCAGAAAGACACCATTCAGACACTGATGCTGAACAAGTTAAAAAAATCTTTCTAAGCACACCTGTAGTTTAAATCTTTAAATATGAGAAAAACAAAAATGTGTGCACATGTATAAAATCGAATCACTGTTTTAAGTAACCATTGTTTTAAATTCTATAAGCTTAATAAGCAGAGGGGAGGTTATAAAGGAAACATCATCCAAAAATGGCAAGGGAAACAAAAAGCAAAAGTGGAAGTAGAGCCCACGTCTCCAGCCACTGCAGTCGAGCAGCCCTGGGACATTCTTCCTGCCTTCTGCAACATCAGCAAGGTTTCAGTTCAATTTAATCATAAAAATACATTCTTTCAAGCTCAGTATTTCAAGCAAATCACTCTGCAATAGGAAGTCAAATATTTATTTCAATTACGAGCTTGTATTTAAAAAACACATTTTCTCCTGTTACCTTCTGGCAGTTAAAAATATGACACAATTAAAACTGGAAGCATTGGTACACAGAGCCAGTGAACAGCTTCCTCTGGAAGTCTGAGCTCGGGCAAATTTACCACAGCTCAAGGCTTCACTGAACACTCAAGGAAGCTGGTGAAGAGATTAAGCCAAGGCTACAAGTCCCTGAGAAAAAGCAAGTTGGGTCTCAGCTCCCTCCCCACTGTGTGGCTTTGGACAGAGCGAGATTATTCCTGTCAGCAACATCTGCTTCTCCCAGTACAAAACAGCAGCACATCCACATGTCCCTCACCCAGCACATCTGGCAGCACCAGGCCCTGCCCCAGCCACGGCCACTGCATCATTCCAGACACCCTTATCCCACAGGGAATGACAGGGGCAGGCTACAGGGAGACCACAGTCACTGCTCCATGACCCTGTGTCGTTCCTCTGGGTGTAAAGCAAGCACAGGACAGGCACACCCACCACCCGTGTTTAGGGAGCAGAAGGATTTAGGGAGTCCTTGGCTCTTCCAGCGGTTTGGGAAGCGTGGCAGAAGCTGAGCGCGCTGCCTGGCCAGCACCATGTGCACCCTGACACTCCAGACACCAACCAGGAACACAAATCTCCACAGGATCAGGGCTACACTTCATTATGTGGTTTCTGCTGTCTTCGTACAATTGAGCAGAATTAGAGTGGTGTGAAAAAACCCCACCCTCACAGCCCCACCAGTGGTGTTTGTTTTCAGAGACAGAACTGTTGGCCCGGAAATCTCTTCACACCTGCGCTGCAAAGACACATTTTACTAATTCACGAGTAAATAATGTATATATTCCCACCATCAAACCGTGGATGGTCTAATCTAGCACAGCACTTGAACACATGTGTGAGTAGAAAGTCCTGAAGAGCTGTCAGTGGGGTTAATGGGAGTTTTTACCAGCTTAGTCAGACCGTGCTGAACTGCAGCCTCGGCTGTCATGCACTTGTGGCCAGACAAAGCCTAAGTGAAACCAGAACAGAAGCAGGGAAATTGCCAAGAGTACTGCAATAAAAGAAAGTCTTAATAACTGCATTGTGATGGAGGCTGATCCCATTTCACGTGCTAAACTCGAATATTGAGCCCTCCTTTATTCAGGGAAACCACCTTCAAGTCTTACTCAAGTCTGGATGACAGATACAGCTGCCAGGGGCACCTGAATCAAAGATACACATTAAATATTCCTACTCAGGGAATGAGCTGTGTTGTTACCTCCTACCACAAAGATCAGTTCAGTCAGGGTAAACTCCTAAAATCATAAAGTAATTCCTAAATACGAGATACATTCTGTCAAAATCTAGTCATTAGTATCAATTTTTGAAAACAGGTTTTGTTAGATTTTAAGGAAAGTCATTTAAATCAAAGGAAAAGCAAGATGGCTCATTTTACATACATCATACATGCACTGTATGTGTGTATTTTAATATTTTAAATGACAGCAGCAGTGCATCTATTTCTAGAGTATCTTTAATTAATAATAATGGTATGCATTTACAGCCCTTTGTAATTGTATTCATGGAAAAAGGAGGGCACATTTCAGAGCAAATCTCAAAAAGCAAAGACACCAACAGTATTGTCTGGACAGCTGTGGGATTTCATAAACCAAACAAAGAAAACCCCACCAAGGAGTTCTGAAACAGGTAACAGAAGTGAGTAAAAGAACACATAAATATCCATAAAGTAAGAATGAAAAAACATTTCAGCTTATTTGCATCAGCAGGGAAATGAATGGAGATCAATGCAGAAAATAAGAAAGGCTACAGAGCAGATAAATCAGGTGTCATTATTCCTCAGAAGGCAGCAATAATGACATTCAAAGAAAACAAGCAATCATTCTGCAGTTGAAAGATGGTGCTGCTGGGACCAAGAGAAAATAAAAGAAAAACAAAAAGGAGGCTACAGTACATGGTTACCCAAACTGCTTCCAGTCTAATAGAGAGAAATAACATAAGGGAATATCAATGCTCATTAACTCAGCACGATTTCAAAGCACTGGGCCCAGAAGGATGGCAACGTCTTGCCAGTTCTAGGATTCCTCTCTCCTTTCCTTTCCTCTGAAAGCATCTCTGCTGCCACTGCCAAAGAGAAGGGCCTGCACCAATTAACTCCACTCTGACCCGTTCCTGAACCAACCAGATCAACCCATGGGCTCTCGGGACAGTGGCTAAAAGAGAGAAGCTGCTCCTCTAATTTCAGATGCTTTAGCCTGTTGCACAAGGAAGGTGGACACGATTGGTTTTTACATTCATGTAAATCCTAAAAACAGCTTCACCTGGGAATGCACATCCCCAGCTCTCTCAGAGGCACAGCTCAGCCTCCCAGGTACTGCCTGAGCTTGTCTCACACCCAGCACTGGGAAAGGTGAGGCTGAACCAGCAGGGTGGAGTTTACCACTGCTCCAAACACTAATGAACCCTTTCATGCAGCCCTAACAACACTAAAATATTTGTCTTTCCCTTTCTTGGAACTTGAATTATACTGCAATACTTGCGGAAAATACACTCGCAAATGCTGCAAACACAGAGAAGAATGGACTAAAAGTCAATTCAAAATCCCTGTGTTAGATGCCTAAAAAAAGGAATACTTTATTCCCTCTTTAATGGTTTATAAGTTTCTACTGAAAAAAGAACCAAAAATAATTTCCACATTTGTGTGTTTTACCAAATTAAATGAAGGAATTAAAAAGGTCACTGTTCATAGACACCTTGCGCATTTTTGTTTGAGAGAAATTAAGAATGAAATTTCTAAGGGCAATTTTGTGAACTATTTATTTATGGGCTTGGTCCTAAAGAGACGTGGGTGTGAGTAACTTGACCTGAACAAAAAGTGTCTCTGACGTCAACTGGGGCATTTCTGTAAGTCATGTGCCTGCAGAAGCAACTGCAGGATTGTGCTTGACTTATCCCATATGGATTTTCCTTGCTACCTCCACAGTCAGGTCATCAATCTCAGGCTGCACATTTTGCCATTTTCNAAAGTCCCACAGGTGGTTACAAAAAAAAAAAAAAAAAAGCACAAAGAAAATCAACTCCCTGGTGTCCTAAAATGGCTCTAGAGGTGAAAGGCCAACAGAGAAATCCCAAGGTCTGAATTTAACTGAGTTCTCCTGCCCTGACTTGCCATGGATGGTATGGGAATGATGAGGAGGGACATCACAAGACTTGCTGGCCTGCAGGAATCAGAGATTGGCAACTCTGGACTGCAGCAGTCAAAACCAGAAATAAATAAACAAGCAAATCTGGATACAGATCAAAAAAATAACAAGTGCCTAAAAGACAGCGGTTACTTAAGGAGAATTTTCTGGATACTAAATCCATCGTACTTGAACAGTCTGAAGATGCTTTTGTCACATGACAAATGCAGCCAGCAAGACATCAGATGGAAACTCCTCTGGCTGGACTGACCTTGATTTTCCCAAATACACTGTTGCTTCACAATCAGTGCCAATTAATCAATAACCTGCTTTTCAAATCAATAACCCAGTTTTCAAATCGTTTTCAAATACCATTTTCAAATCATTCTCTGTGTCATACTGAAAGGACAAGTTAATCTTCTGGGCCATAGGTGGCCAAAAGGTTCAGAGGAAGAAAATGAGCAGTGGAAGAAGAACAGTTCCCCCAACATTCCTAGAGCCTGCAGCCTGTTCATACCAACATGCTTGGACAGCAAATAAAGGACCCAGACCAGCAGAGCACTTAAGCACAGGCTTTAACTTTAAGCACGTGCCTAAGTGCTTTGCTGGAAAAGGGCCCAAAGAAAAGAATGAGCACAGTTCACTGAAAAGCCCTTCAGAACTGGCCTGACTGCTTTGTTTGTCCATTCCAGTTGCTAGTAAACACACATTTGGATTTAACCCATCTCACAAGAATAGTGACCTGGTACAACCAATCTCTGCACTCAGGGAAGTTCCAGGAACTGGAAAAGCTCTGCAGGACACACTTGGGGTTTAGGCTACTTAAAAGGCACAAGTAGAAGTAGCATCTCCACATCTCTCTTGCAGGAAGATTCACATGGGGACCCAAACCATTAAATATGCTTTTACCACACAAGCCTGCCTTGCTCTGACTCTTCCACCAGCTTCACAGAATGTATTTTGGAGCCCACAGAAAGAGGGCACAAAATGCTGCCACAGGATCGGTGACTCTTCTTCCTGTCTCCAACTTGTGAAGGAAACCCAAATTTGAGCAGATAATTTCTGACTCTGGGCCTTGGGAATGTGGCAGTCCTTTTTACTACCTCCACCTCGGTCCATTAATAACGTTTTTATATGTATCAAATTTACCCCCGAAACCAAAGTCAAAGTTCCCTAGAATATCTTAAGCAATGTGCTTAAGTTAAAAAAAGAACTGGAGTCCAAAAATGGAAAGATGATTAGGGAGGTAGGTGAAGTTTGAATGAAACAATAATAAAAAGCCCTAAGAACACATCATATATTCATAGTTCTTGAATCATTAAGACTCTGCATGACGGCTCTCACAAGCACCAGTATGGCAAATTCACTGACTTTTAAGCAGGAGTGAAAGTGGTTAAGCCCTAGGACAAATAATTTGAAAATCTCAGCACAAGTCTGATCTCAGAGAGTTTAAAGGAATGCAGACTGCCCAAAAACACAGCAGCTGTTTGTTTTTTCTGCCACCTTTCCAAGGTTCATGTCTGGAGTGAGGATAAACAGTTCTGAAAAAAAAAGTTATGTGGAGTTCAGACTTTAAGAAAATAAAACATCAGACTAGTATTTCTTGCAGAAAGAATAAAAAAAAAAAAAACCCAAAAAACCCAAACCTTAAATTATTCAGCCCTGAAAGTTTTCAGGTAGAGCTCTCAGGAGCAGAGGTAGACGGCTTGAGGCTTCAATATATTAGAATTCATTCTCTAAACAAGTCTGCATTTTCAAAACCTTGGCCTGATGTGGTTTTCTTGAGCAATATTCCTCCAAGCAGAGTTTCACATTTAATGAGGTAAAACTGTAGTCCCTGCTTTATGCACACACACACAAATAGAGGCCCTTTTACCTAAACCAACAAGCAAATGAGATAGTGGATGAAGCCTTAATCAGCCCAAAGTGATTTCCATCAGCACAGCAGGTATCACAGTCACAAGGTTAATTTGTGCTAGTTTGGACATCGTTCTTTACATTCTACCTCCTCCTTTCTCTGTTTGTGCCAAAGCAAATGAGCACCTCCTTCAATTAATTAGTAGACATTAATTAATCTCTTCATAGGTTGGGCAATCAGAAATCTCTGAACATTTGAGTAGGTACGAGTTTCCTTTGATCCACATTTAAACAGGCAGCCTGAAAAAGAAAGGGGTATCAGGGAATGTTCTTGGGTAGATTACCAGTGGAGCGAACTTGCGTGGACAAGGATTGTCTGTGTTCCAGGCAGGTCAGGAATAGCAGGCACCATGTTGAGATTCAACATGTGTTTATGAACTGTCCTTATACACAAAATGAAGAGCTGCTACAGGACAAAATATACAAACCCAGAAAGTCTTAAATGAACTGGAACCCCTCTGGAGAGCCCCCCTGTTAGACTCACACCTGGTGCTACTGGGGCAACAGCATGAGGAATGGTGAGCACTGAAGAACTTTACCTTGTCCTTGTGGTACACATTCAAATTTTATATTTATATTTATATCTATATCTATATTTATATCTATATTTATATTTATATTTAATATTTATATTTATATTTCTCTATCTCATGGGCAGCACAGCCAGCCCAAGATGGCACATGAAAGATGCCATCTGTGAAGGAGACTAAATCCAGACTGCACATGTGCCCACAGAGCTTCGGAGTGGAATTGAGGGCAGGAATGGCACGGGCTGGGATGGATGTGAAGAACAGGTGCCAGCAGTGTATCATGCTCCTACACGTTCCCTGTTTTCCCTTCTTTGGAGGGAGATGAAAGCACTCTGGGGCTTGACCTCCTGTACAGATGCTGTGCACAAGGAATTAAGGACAACACCACACCTAGTTTTTCCATGAAGACAGGAAGAACACTCCATTTCTTTCCTGAAAGTAAAGTTACATCACAGTATTTCTTTTTCTCCAAGGAGTCTGTTTGAGGTATTTTATATACAATGACAAACCAGCCTCAGAAACTCCCAGATAGTTTCATGGAGGGAAGCTCAGAAGATGGAAACCACAGGAAAATCGTTTTCTTTGTATTTTGTGGCGTGTTCTCCCTCACTTATCAGTTTTAATTAAATATGAAAACACCTTATTGTGTAGATCCAGCTTCATTCCTCAGAAGAATGCACTCACCTTGGAAAAGGAGAGGAGAGTATCTAAATAGTTTCAAAACTGTTTCAAAGCACAGTGAGGGGAAGTTGAAGTTATTTCCCTCCTCCTAACTCCATGTACTGTGTATGGATAAATGGAAGTGGGTTTTGGGGGTGGGGAGAGTTTTGGATATAACAGGCATATCTCTCTGCACATCCTCATGTTTTTCCCAATTACCTACAGCATGAAAGGCTTTCCTACTTTCTTTCCCACTTTGACAAAAAATCCTTGTGCACGGGCAACAGCAACAGCTGGGTCACCTTCCATAAATTCCCTTGTGCTCCAGCACTGGCACATGGATCCTGGGAGTGACTCTGGGACAGCCCCAGCCTGCCAGAGGACACAGGGACAGCTCTCTGAGCAACACCTGTGCTCTGCAATCCCCTCCTGTGCTCTGCAATCCCCTCCTGGAGAGTCCCAGAATACACCCACACTGCAGAGCAGCAGCCAGCTCAGAACTCAGGCCAACAAGTCTGAGACAGAGCACTTGAAATAAAATAAAGTGGACAAACACGGGTTTTAACTGAGATTCCCAGCTCCAGCTTAAAGCTGAGTGTCAGCAAGCTAAACCAGATAGATATATAACTCAAATATTATCTGAAGTTACGTAATAGTAAAATATAAAACATAGAACTTCCAGAACTTCCCCTTCACTTTAAAATTAAACCAAGAGCCATGGTGAAATCTGAAATTCCAGCTCTCCTACCCACAGGAGAATTGAGTTTCCTATGCATGCAGTGTCCAACAACCAAGAAGCATAACTCCAGTCATCCCTGCTGGATCACACTGCAAGCATTATTGCTTCATCTGTTCCTCTGAAGTCAGACAGAATCCTACCATCGACATTTAATTAAAGAAGGTAGTAAGAAAATAAACAACCTTTCTTGGAATGTCTTTGATTCCATAAGTACATATACATTTCATCCACTGAGGACTGAATTACAACCTTTCATCTAAAGAACAGCTTAATGGAATGGCACTGGAATAAAGGATGGGGGAAGGCAAAAACAAACCCTTGGTGATTTCACATAACACATTATATATTTATATAATGTTGGGCTGGCTATCTGGCAGCATCAATTTGCAAGCTGCAGTAAAAGTGTTCATCACCTCAGTGCAAGCAAAAGGCAGAGCCAGGCACTTACACCGAATCAATACCCAGACCCTACTGAGAGTTAAAGCAGCAGATGGTCCATCACAATGAAGAAACGACAGAACACATACATAGAAGTGTCTGCTTTCTTCAGACACATTCTTGAAAGCACTGTATCATTGATCTAAGATTATTTTTATAGGCAGATGACAGGTCAAGCATAAAAGTGCTCTGTTTTAAAGGTTATGGAGTTGGCAAGCTTGGTATCACTGCCATGGACAAAGACTCATTTTCTTTTGAAGTCTTCCTTGTCAGGTTATTTACATTTCACAGTTAAAAGGCTCCTCTCTGGAGAACATGAATTCTAAAACAAATAAGAGGAAAAAGTCCTAGGCAAGCTAATGCTGCTTTAAAGAGATAATGTAAATCAACCTTGACACCATCAGTGTCATCCTAAAGCACGCTGAGAATTTCCAGTGAAAGTTACTAACATTAAGCAGATTTACAGAGCCAGCCAAAAAAAATAAAGCAAACCTGTAGGTAAACTGCCCTCCAGGCCAAGACTGTTGTTACAGCCATGTATTACAGCGAGAGGGAGAGGAGGAACACTCCAGTGCTGAAAAGCATTTGTTTGGGAAGTCTGCAGGAAGAATTGGTCCAGCATAAATAATTTATAGTGTGATCTGTGAAAATGCCTATGGAATACGACACCTAATTCTCACTGCAAGTTAGAGACAGAAAGCTGGATGCCCAGCTAAACACTTAAAGAATGTTACCCTTCAAATTATACGGCCCTTTTCCCAGCTATAAAATAACAATGCCACTTTCTTGCTTAAGAGCACATTTAAAGGCTGAATTTATGAAGGTTCTTTCATATGCAAGGTATTACAGAGGAGTAAAGGTTTGGGGGTTTAAAAAAAAAGAAAAAAAAAGAAGAAAAGACAAAAGAGGCCCTTATGGGATAATAAATTTCTGTGAGTTTTAATACTTCTAAGCAGTGTATGTACACATACAATGCACAGGCTTCATGCTACATAGCTTTTCTTCCCTTCTCTGGATGAGAACGCTCCTGGAATGTTATTGTTTTCAGGGGGGTGGTTTTTAAGAATTTACTGTGAATACATGCATTATATATGTGCACACCAAAACACTGCTGGGGCTGTAAATGACCCAGGAGTTCATAAACATGGCTATTTTCTTATCTGGTTCAAATTTATGCAAGGAACCAATTGTTACACAGCTCTGGCTGAACAGAGACTCAATCTCACAGGGCACAAGGAGGCTTTCCATGGGGTTTCACATGAGGAAAAGTTCAAAGGAGATGACAGATTGTTTATTACGTCCCTTGTGCCGTGAGGGTCTGATCCCTGATGGTGTTCACAGGAGCTAATGCAAAAGAAACACCCTGAACACCCAGCCTGGCTCTGAAGAGAACTGAAATGACTGTAAAAAAAACGAGATTAAGAGATCTGAAAGACAACAAACTCCTCTGTGGTTTATGTCTTCTTTTTCCTCAGAATTTAAGGCTGTAACACCACAACCTCCCTCATTACTCACCCCCAGCCCCAGTGAAGAACAGTTATCTACCATTAGTGAGGATGTCAGCAAGAGCAATCTCAGACTCCCAGCCACCTCTTTATGAATATTATTAAGGAGAGATTGTCATCTCAACCTCACAGAAGTTAATAATTACAGTGTTCATATATCTCCATTGCCTCCATTGCACAGGGCCAACAATGGAATGGTTGTTTAAACAGAGTTTCTTTGCTTCGATGGAAAACTGTGTGTGCACCACTCATCAGCTCAAGCAAATGTTAATGACTGTTATGGAAAAACAAAAGACATTTTCTGATACACACAGTACAGTTATTTAAGAGAGGTCTTAAATGTTGGATGTTGCATTTTGAGACTGAAGAAATAAGACCTTTAACAACAATGAATATATGAACTCTGATTTGTTTTTTATTATTATGTTTTTTAAGCGCTGGAGAACGTTTTAACCATCACACACACACACTCACACACACACACACACACACACACACTCTCAAACTACCACACTAGGCAAAGATCAGAGCTTAACAGCCAACAAAACACACATTCAATCCCTGAGATCATTTTCCTGAAATAGAAAACTACATATGTTTCTCAAATTTCACATCAAGCCACTGCACAGCCCGAGCTGCAGGGGAGAAGGGAGCCAAGCCTGCCTTTGGGCTTGGGGGAGGAAGGAGCTGAAACCAAGATGATTCCTTTCATATCGCCACATTTCTCGTCCACAATCTCTACTTAACAAACACCCCCGTTTCACAGCATTTCTAGCTGGGCTTGCTTATCAAGCAGCCTTTGCTTTGTCAAATTAAGACACATTGCCTTGGATTAGTGAGACTCCCTGAGTTCACGATGACTTCATGGTTGGCTCAGCTCAGTGTCTCCGTGGCAAACTGCCAGGAATACATCCACTGCCCCCAATCCTTTCTATACTGACCTAGCCAGCTCTTTTTTTATTTATTTTTTTCTTTTTTTTAGCAGCAAATGAACGCAATAGAAAATGAAGGGTTAGATACTGTCACAGCCAATTAACAATCCTAACAAACTTCCAAAAAAATTAAGTAGTAAATATTTGAAGGTCTGAATGCAAGCCTCTGCAGTGCAACCTCTCAATGTATGGCTGAAGCTGTTGGAAGGGGACAGGGCAGTTTTTCTTCACTGGGCAGATACAGCGAGACACTCTGAAGGACTCCTGTTCTTGTGGAAAACACATTAAGCTTCTTTTGCTAATATTTTGTAAAGGGTACTTGTACAACAACAATAGCTAAAGCTTCCTGTTTGCCTGTGTGCTTCCTGGCTAACATTGAGGAGACCTGCTGACAATTTTCTTCTTTAGCACACAGAGATCTTTCAGATTACTCAGTAGACTCAAGGACATATAGTTTTTAAATTAAATTTTTTTAAAAAATAAATCTAACAGTAATGGCCCACGTTGCACCTGCCCTTCGCAGTCCTGATAACTTTTCCAGCTACACATTTCCTATTTTCTGGATCAGTCTGTGTGTCACCAGTCTCCAAAGGACGTGTTTTGAATTTATTAAAAGCCTGATAGCAGTAGAATTCTCTCATTTGGCAAACATACCATGACAGGGACACTTGCTTTTGGCTCCATGACAAGAAATTCATGGTACTTTGTCCAACCCACAAAAACACCATTCCTCCCCTCCCAAACAGCCTTTCAAGATAATTCTCTCCCCTCCAGAGACTTCTCTAAACAAGTCTGCAAGTCTGAACTCTTGGGTTTCATTTCATAAACAGGACACAACACCCGAGTGCAATTCAGGATACTGTCACTGCCCCATGGGCTCAGCACTAATCACAACAGCCTTCTGCAATATTCCCTAGGCCCTTCTTTCCAGAGACAAGGCCTGATTTTCAGACCAGGCATCTTTTTGAAGTAGGCACAAAATATCAACAAGGAGCCAAGCGCCAGATCCCAGCCAAAGGGCATCCATTAGTCATGGCAGGGCTAGGAAGGAAGGGAAGGGCAGCTGGCCCCAAAAAGTGGTGTCTGTGCTGCTGCAGTTACCACATCTCCCTGAAAGGATTGCCCAATCCTTGAAAAAGACACAGACACCCTTCAGATAATCGTTTCACTCGCACTGGTTTGTTTTTTTTCAACAGCACCTCTAAACATAAGCTGCTCTTCTAAAAGAGCTCTCCCTCCTCAAAGTTTCCAGCCTATTCTGGATGAAATATTTGGTGAGGGCTGCACTGGCACAGCCACCAGAGACCTCCCAGCGGTAAAAGTAAGCAACCTCCCAAGAGTGTGGGGATGCATGAGTTTAACAGATGAAGAACAACCACAGGGATGAACAAACATCAAACCCTATCGTGTGTTCAGCTGCCGGGACACCTCCAAAGACACAGGTTTAATTCACTTCTCCAAATCACAGAGCAGAGATCTGAATCCACATTGCTGGATTCTAGAGCACCTCCCTGGCTTTATTGTTTCATTACAAGCTTCCCTGACTGTAATTCAACAAGGGACCAGACTCTACTCCATTCATCCCAGTGGACTCTGTATCAACTCCAGCAATGTCCAGGGGGTTCTCTGGAAGTCAGTCAGTGCAATGGAGCCATCTCAGCCCTAATTATCAGCTTCTCTAAACAGGCTACAAATAAACTTTAAGGACTCAATCACTGCTTAACATAAAGAGGCAGGTACTTAAATGTGCACAAGCCAAGGAACTTATAAATGAAAGAAAACGATTTGTCAAGTGTCTTCCCACTGAAAACAGACTATACTAAAGAGAGATCACCCTCTCTCACAGAGATACAGAAAAGTATTTCTCATGTGCTTCCCAGAAATGCTTTTTATCAACTACAAGCATTTGCTTTTCACTTTGCAGTCCATCACTACCATAAACAGTATGAATTTCTTTCTTATAAAACTGAGAAACTCATGATCCTGAGCTCTCTTGGAAGGAGATCATTTAAAAAAGTGAAGTATATGAAACATCTGTTCCACCCTTTCCCACGTCATGATGGCAAGCAGCTGAAGACTGACTGGACAAGTATTTTCACAAGAAATTATTTGGGTCAAATTCATAGATGAGATTAAGTCTCTATTAGATAGCGCATTACTTTCTACAGATATTAATATGTCTAGAGTATAATAATATGAAAAAAAATAATCTGCATAAATATCCAATTTGTTCCAACTTTTTTTGGTCATTTTGGGAGGTGGCTTGTAGCACAATGCTGGACACCCTCTCTCTCAATAATGTCAGCCTGACATTATTCCCTACATTTCCAAATCCTCCTTCACAAGTCTAACCCCTCATTTGTTAAAATCCATCTTAAATTCCAGTACACACTAGCACATTTTGCAGTGAGTGAGTTGCCTCTGATTGGAAATGGCCCTGAAGCAGAATTCTGGGTCTAAACACGCGCCACCTTTGAGAAATTTGTGTGTGGATTCCACTCAATTTAACAACTCAGTCTTATTCTTATCTGCAATGTAATCCCTCACAAGACTCCAGAAACACACTAAGATTGCAGATGTGCATCTCTGGTAGCAATTCCCCATCCATAACACAGTAGCCTGTAACTAAACCAGAGAGGAGTTTAGATTTTATTAAGATAGCTGTACCCAAAGTACCATATAAAGGAAAGGTTACCCGAGGTTCTGGATGGGGGAGGGAGAGCAGTGAGTCACACCCAGCACAAGCACAAGGGCTGAGCCTCTGAAAAGCCCTACTGAGTGTCTGTCACAGCTCTTCCTCTCCACCACAGCGTTTCTGAGAGAAGACAACTGAGTATTCAAGTGGCAAAACCCACACTCCTTGTTGCAGCCTTGGGGGGCAAAGCTGAGAAGTCCTAGGTTTAAATTTTTTAACTGAAGAGCTGTCAGTAACATCTGTTTTTAATGCAGAATAGTCAGCTGCTTGGATCACTGAGGACAAAGCAATGGTCATTCATCAGCCCAAAGCAGAAACTATAAAATACAACTATATTAAACACGCAGCATTACAGGCAACAGCTTTCCAAGAACAATAGGAATCAAAAATTTGGAACTCGTCCTTTGCAACTGACGAGTGGATGTTGGGCAGTGAGACACAGAGCAATTTCAAAGCCAGGAGGTAAAACATCCTGGAAGAGGTTTGAGCCTCCACCTTGGAGGTAAGAAACATTTATTGTTTATTATAGGTCCACTGGAAAAAAAACAAACCTTGGCAACAAGGCAGTTCAAGCCAGCACAATGAAAGGTGAGAGCCATTGGATTTCATACTTAGAAACACACATCAAGAGCTGCATTTCAAACACGTCAAACTCTGATCTCATATGCTACTTAACTTTGTGCACAGTGACCTCACTGAAGGCAAAAAGACTTTACGTAATTTCTAAATGTCAAATACATACAAAATGTTTTAAAGAGCCCCTTAAAAATTTTAAAGAAGCAAGGTCTTTGCTATGAAAGTGCCTTCAGAATCGCATTTCTTTTGGTAAAATCCCCGTCCCCAAAACAAATTTAAAAAAAATAAATCCTTCTTTTATCAGGGCCAAGTTCTGTATGATTCACAGTGACTAACACTGTGTCTTGCCCTGTGAATAGACTCCTTTGTGCTCAAAGGCAGAAAGGGTGCTAAGAGGTAATAATCTCATACTTGATAAATTCACACTTCCCCTGTATTACGAGCATATGCAGGACAAATTACTTGACTTCATCAACCTACAAGAAAATTCTCAGAAAACAGGTGTATATGGGGTAAAGAAAGGGGGAATATATAGGGTTTCATTCCAGCAAAATGTTTCTTGTCCTTATTCTCCTGTCTTTTTCTTCCTTCTTTGTTACCCTACAAGACAATCCACTAGAGCCAAAACAATGGGCTTGATTTGGAGCAGCACATTAAAGACAGAAGGATGTACAAGGAGATATTTTATTCAAAATAGAAGACTCTCAAACAAAGTGTGAGGGAAGACTTTTCCCAGAGAGTCTTTTCCCAACATTCCTTTGTCCCTCACAACATTCATCAATACAATCAAAAGATTTTGACTAATCACATTGTCCTTGCAAAGGAAATGAACTTGCCAGTCTAAATTCAGGCATCTCAACTTTTGAGTATAATCCTCTGCAACTCTTGTTTTTTTTTTTCAGAGAGATTCTCTGCTTCATCTCCAGGAAATTGCAGCCAAGGACACAAAGCCAAAGCCAGGCAAGACCATGGAGCTGTCAGGATCACTGTGCCCTTCTTTCCCAGAGCCTCCCCCACCTCATGCCCTGACCAAGGGGTGCTAATGCTAAATCAAAGTCTCGAGTACTTTCACAAGATGCAGACCCTGGAATATCATCTGGGATTTATCCTCTTGAAGGTAGAGTTGGGTGAGGTGACAGGACTGTTTAGATTGCGAGATCTGTGGGGTGGGAGTTGTTCTTCTGTTACATAATTCAGAGTTAGACAGCAAAATCTGACTGAAAGTCCAAAGGAAGAAGATTTAAGATGCCATTTATCAATTATCACCTGGCAAGTCCTTGCACAACTCCTCTTTTTGCCTTTTTTAAGTCAATCATAGCACTTCCCTGCTGTATAATGCAAGGAATATATCGTATATAATGCTCTAGAAATAGATGTCAATCAGGAAAACTAACTAGGGAGAAATAGAGCACTCAAATAAAAAGAAATGTATCTGATGGGAAGGTATCTTCATTTCCAGAGAGACTAAAACTGTCCTGTGACCACTTTTCATCTGAGACTGCATTTTGCACAGATTCCACTCCACAAACTTCAGTGGAAATAACTGTGAGCTGCACTGAATTGGGCATGACTTTAAATAAATAATACTGGCCCTCCCTCCTCATAAGGATCTGCAAACGCCCTTCACCTCTGTTGGTCACTTTAATCCAGATTTTTAAGGGCTTCTCTCAGAGGGTTTTGTTTAACTACTCAGCAAGGATTCCAGGGTGCTTTTGAGGAGCAGCACAGCTGCCATGTTTTACACTGAAGTGATCATTTTAAATTAGATTTTACCAGGCCCCTCCCACGCGGCAAAGAAGCGCGTATTTCCGATTCTCAAAAAAGTCAACAAATTTGTCAACAAAAATAGATTTCAAAGAACGATTGGAAGTGAATTTCACAGGAACTCCAGCAATCATATTTATGCTCCAAAATGACATTTTGCAGCAACACACTGTATCTGTGAATTCCAGTGCTCCCAGGAACAACTGTGCTCAGGAATGCACAACGGAGGCAGGAGATAGGTTCAAGATGTTTTGGGGCTGGCTGAATTACAGACAGATGTACATAACAGCAGGTCCAGTCAGAATGAATTAAAGCAGAAATGTACATCAGAAAATAGACAAAATCATATTGTTATAATTAACATACCTTGCAGTGACACCTGTGGCTTTCCAAGATAAGAAATCCGGGAGATCAAAGAAGCAGCCAACCTTCTCCCACGATTCTGGCAAGTTCTAAGAAAAACGTGTTTAGAAAGCCAGATATGAGAGGTCAGGCATGGGCATGTCCTTATTTCAATGCAGTTAAAATCCTGATCTTTAGGTAAAAATGACAACTTTTTCAAACTCATTTTTCTGATCATCCAGTCAGCTCTTCTCTCTGATTTACTGCCTGGAGAGCTGAGCCTTTCCCCCAGCCCAGACTGATCATAAGCAAAGTTCCCCATGAAGAGTTCACGGAGGCACAAGTTTCAGATCAATAACCTGGAGTGTCTCTGTTCCCCATTAGCTGCTCAATGTCAGAGCAGTTTCAAAGTCAACAACTTTATCAAAAAACATTTGCCTGAAAAACGTTCTATTTTCTAAAATCAGCCATTTAAGATTTTAAAATGCTTAAAATTTAAGATTTAAAATTTAATAATCGTTAATTATAAGCATAGGAAGAAAGCAAAGAGCTCTGTGAGTGCAGAAACAAAGCTTGCAGCTTTCTGAAAACCCACATTACCAAACTCCTAAAAAACTCTTCTACCAAGATAGATAATTTACAAAAAAGTTTCCACCGCTGTTCTCTGCAGAGAGATGATGGTCCAGAAAGCAAAAAGACTCTCAGAAAAGGCTGGTCACATCACCTGGGCCAGGCTCTAGTCCTTGTTTCCATCTCCAAAGCTCAGAGTGGTTTTAACTGATGTTAGCACTGCAAATTCTCAAAACTACTTTTCCACAAACACAATCTCCACACCAGCCATGGGTATCAGACCAGGATGAATGGGAAGAAAAGAGGAATTCACAGGAGTAATGTTGTATTCCAGTGTGCCAGACAGTGAGCATCAGTGTCCTGCCAACAATCCCGATGGTCAACTCTGACCTCAGAACATTAAAATAAGTAAAGAATATCAAAACTAAACAAAAGCCCACAAGGGTCACAAAACAAACTTCCATGGGAAGATAAGATTGCTTGAAAAACCTCCACCAGCTTCTTAAATAATTGAAAAGTGCAAAGTTTTCTCACTTAGGATCAGCTCCTGCACCAGAAACACAAGTCCTTGCTGGGGTCTTTCTGGAACAGAAATTGCAGTGTCAAGAAGGTACAGAGAGCATGATTCCATTTTAAAGAAATAATATTTGGCTCTTGAAATCCTTCCCTGTGAGGGTGGTGAGGCCCTGGCACAGGCTGCCCAGAGAAGCTGTGGCTGCCCCATCCCTGGAAGTGTCCAAGGCCAGGCTGGACAGGCTTGGAGCAACCTGGGACAGTGGAAGGTGTCCCTGCCCATGGCAGGGGGTTGGAATGAGATGGGCTTAAAGGTCCCTTCTAACCCAAATCATCCTGTGATTCTCTAATTCTATAACATAATTTGGATACTCTGTGATATCAAACTGAAATCTTACAAGTCCAGAAAGCTTCTGAAATGGAATCTAAGAATTCGAGAAACTGAGATGCAGCTGGGTAAGTACAAAAAAACCAAAATTTTGTTTAGCTTTGCGTCATGGCAAGAATCTGTCTTAAAACTTTTTTAAGTTTAGACCTTAAAGAGGTTCTAAAACTTACTGTGTTTCTATTGAGTTAAAAAAAAGAAATGCTCTGATTGCAACTTTAGCTTACCTCCTAGACATATGTGGTTGCTATTCACATCAAATTTAACTTCCTATATGAATGCCAACGTGCCCCACAGTTTAGCCCAAAGATCATTCAGCCTGATTCTTTTGATAATAAAAACCATTATGTGTTTTTAACACACCTGAGAGCCTTCAAGAAGCAACAGGAGTAGTCTGGCTGTTACTTTAATCAGAAAATAAACTGGGTTAAGAATAACTGTCCTCTTCAAATAAATCTGTTTCATCAAATATACTTCTTGGATCCTTATTCTATTACTTCAAGAATTCCCAAAAGCCACAAGTTAGCGACACTCAAAATACTTTGTTTCATGAACATCCAAATGATTCATTTTTTGCCATTTTGATGCTGTGTCATCACTAATTAGTACAGACAAAAAAAAAAATCATAGCATGCCCTGATGCTTTTTCCAAACAAATTTAAAGTCTCCATGTTTTCGACACTCACTGAAGTTAATTCAAATTTATTTTCACCCAGTCAGGAGTCTGTGACCACATTAAAAGGATTGTGGAAAAGATCCAGGAATGTTCCCAATGCTGTATTCACATCCTGCAACTCATCCTCCAAACTCACAATCTTTCTGCTTTCCAGAGGTACTCACGGGGTGCCCTTTCTTCATCTCTCTCTCTGATTGCTTTGGGTTGCTTTTAACAGCTACAATTCCACAGAATATTTTGAGATTGTTATTGCTAATCCCAAATACTTGGGGGTCAAAGAATTTAAGAATTATGTAGTGCAATGTATTTTCATCTTCCTAGGCAAAAAGGGAAAATGAGGGATTTCTTAACTGGACTGAAAATACACACACAGAGTGTAAGAAAAAGACATAGGAAAAGGCAGACATAGAAAAAGACATAGAAAAAGACACCAAAAAAGACACAGAAAAAGACACAGAAAAAGACAGAAAAAGACATAGAAAAAGACACAGAAAAAGACACAGAAAAAGACACAGAAAAAGACACAGAAAAAGACATAGGGTGTCCTTTTCTAAATTACAGAAAACAAATGCATATTGTGAGAAAGGAAGAAATGGAGCAATGCAATACCTAATGCACACACTCACAGGGATGTAAAAACTCATGTTCCATGCCCTGCTCCAACTGAAAGCAAGGATTTACAACTTGGATCTCCCACCCTTCCCACTGGATGCCAAGCCATGTGATAGAGCTATTCCCAGACACCCAAGATAGGCCATGAGCAGAAATTCCATCCTTGCCAGAGCCATGGCTGCAAACTGATCAATTTTGACACAACTTGCACTCTATCTGATAAAAGATTAAAACTGACTGAATTATCAGAGTCAGGAACCAGGGCAGGGGGAGAGGAGGGGCCTGAAAAGGAAACTCTTGGAGTAAGGCTGCTGCTGGAGGGGGAGAAAACTGCCTGCACCACGCAGACACTGGTGCAGGCATCCTTAAATCCCTGAGGCATCCCAGGCATGACACCACAGGCAGGCAAGCAGCAGAGCCCAGGCCAGAAAGGGCTGCAGAGGGACAGAGCAGACACACGGAAGCAGAGCTGGAGAAGCTGGAACAAGGCAGGGAGGACAGTGTGTGCCTGCTGGGAGCCTTGCAGAGGAGAGGAGACACAGAGGGGAGACAACCCAAGCTCAGAGGTGCAGGTGCTTCAAATTTCCCAGCTGTGAGTGCTGTTTCTAAACGGCACTTCTGCCTGATCAGCAAGTGCAGCTAAAAAACCAGACTCAGCCTGCAGCACAACTTATGCATGTGTGTCTGCACTGTGTATGGGCTGTGATAACACAGAGTGTTGAAACATTTATAAACAATTCTAAACAAGAGTTCAGTTCCAAACTCAACAGCCTGGAGTCATTCTCATTTAACACAGAATTTATTATTCATTTTAATGGAAAAATATTCAGTCGCATTCAACCAGACAAAAAAGCTGCAAGGGCAGCAAGCAGTGAAGAAGACATGCACCAGCAAAGGAGCTGCTGCCAAGCTAATGCCACTACATCCACTGTCCTTCTCCCCACTGTCCCCAGGGACAGAGAGGTTTGGACTGTTTCTGCAAATGATCCCACTGGTAGCTGCAAGCCAGGGGTGTACAGGAGGAAGAAGGATGATGGATCAAACACTTTAACTGAGGATGTGAACTGGAACATACAGGAAAATCACTGACTGCCAGGAAAAAAACCCTACTCACTGACTATTGATTTTAGTCATTAATGGCAGAGGAATGATAGGCTAAACAGTCACTCCATGTTTTGGGTGGGTTTTTTTTTCCTAAAGGGAGGCTCTTCTTCGCTCTTAAGCATGAAATTAAGAGCAGAGTCATGAAAACAGAATAGAGAAGGCTGCATTTCATTTGGAGGCAGTTACCAAGCAAATACCTACCCCCAGTCCAACATCCCCCACCCATTTAAAATAAACAATAAAGTTCAGCATCTCTGATTTAATGGGACTAGTATTTTTTAGAAATAGCTGGTTTGTAATGTCATTAGTATGAGGAAAACGTAACATGCATTCGTTTTGGCACAAGCTACAAAAACATTTTCAGCCAGAAATTAGTAAACAACATTTTTTTCTTCTGCTATCTCTAGGAAAAAAAAAATACTAACAAGCTAATTCTGGAGCTGGACAATCCTTCCCTGCATTTCTTGCATTGCTGTGTTTGAGCTGTGTCCTCACTGCTCTAACAGTGGTTTGCCACAGCATCAATATCTGTACAGTTTTGTTTTACTGACAAACTCCTACAGCAAATTAATTGCCAAGTGAAGGAGTTATGTACTCACATTTTCAGCTCACATGCAGGCATCTGCCTCCCAGAACTACCTATGCACTCAGTCAGGCAGTGAACATCCAATTTGTTTAGTCACCAAAACTACAGAACCCGCTTAGTAAACTGCACAAAAATGTACCTACAACTAGAGAAGTAAAAACCTATTCCAATAATGTTTTGTAAGAAAATTGTAAGTAACAAAATCTAAGCAAATAACAGCAAAAGGAGTGAATTTAACTGGCTGTGTTAAAAGAACCAGTAACCCAGAATTACTTTCCTTTTTAGTAAAGGTTATATTCAAATTTACCTTACTGGCTTCAGGAAGGCTTTGTCAGAACCATCTTTCAGCTAGCTCCTAAATATTTGCCAAAGGATCCTTTGTTTCACTTTCACTTACAGTTGATGTTCTTAATTCATGTGACCACATTCAGAAGTCAAACGTGGCTGCATCCACAGAAGCGAGCCTTGTAAGAAATCACACATTTGTTTGGTTTTGCCTTTAGCACTGGACTCTATCACCACACACGACCCACACAGGCAGAAAAATACAATGCTACTCCTGAGTGAGCCACAGCCGTGCACACTTCAACCAGAGTGCCCCACAGGCCTCACAGTAGCTGCATTCAGCTGATCATTTGCTGCCAGCAGCTGTCCCCAGCACACAAACTCCACTGGCAGGGACGGCTTTGCCATAAGAACACCTATCTGCAATCACAACCATCAAGCCCAACCAAATAATTTCATGGATGCTAACTAAGAGATGCCAGAGGGTAAAATGATTCAGCCCCGATCAAACTGAGTTGAATGTAAGCAAATACAAATCAAATGGAAGATATCAAAAAGCCTACAATGGCCTTTAAAATTTAGGTGTTTAATTCAAACTCAAAATGGAACAGAGATGAAGAGCTGGAAGAAGAGAATATACCCTGAAGCCTCCAGGCTCTAGTTACACCTCTGTGCTGTGTGGGGAGATGAAATGTTAAAGAGAAAACATCATATGAAAGAAAGTCAAAAAGAAGCAGATGAGAGCAACTTGTGACTCAAAGAAAACCTGTAGCAACCCTCCACAAATAAATACAAGGGGAGAGGAAGAAGAAAGCCACAAGAGATAAGGACCAGTATCTACTTCTTGTACAGTGGTGTCAGCTCATTTCTCTCACTGAGTGAGGTCATCTGCAGCTTCAGTTCCAGGAACAAGGTGATGGAAATGGAAAAGCACAGTTAGGTCATTATTGAATCCCAGACTGGTTTGGATTGGATGGGATCTTAAAGCCCATCCAGTTCCACCCCCTGCCATGGGCAGGGACACCTTCCACTATCCCAGGCTGCTCCAAACCCCTCCTGGCCTTGGACACTTCCAGGGATGGGGCAGCCACAGCTTCTCTGGGCAGCCTGTGCCAGGGCCTCAGCACCCTCACAGGGAAGAATTTCTTCCCAAGAATTTCTTCCCATCTAACCCTGCCCTCTGTCAGTGTGAAACCATTCCCCTTGTCCTGCCCCTCCAGGCCCTTGTCCAAAGTCCCTCTCCAACAGACTTGTAAGTCACCTTCATCCTTTCCCCCTTCTCCTTCCAGCCAACCCACAGTAAATTTGCCAAGGCACATTCTTTAGAAATATTTTTAATTGCTTAGATGAAAATTCTTCAAGCCACAGAAACTCCACTTCTTTCTTTGAGAGACACCCTCATCACTCACAATTTACCGGCACTGCTGATCAGAGCCGTGTCAGATCCTTCCTCACAGAGAGCAGGTTTACAAATGTTACTGTTGTTAGCAGAGCCCAGGGCAAAATGTGAGACAAGAGCATCTCTAAAATGGCCTTCCAGAGCCAGGTCAGCACCATGGAAAGGGAGAGGCAGGCTTTGGTAACAATGTACACACAATTAACCTCTGGCTGTAACAACAGACTAACCATCATTTAGTATCAGTGCTTTAAATAACTTCCTTCCAAAAGTGCATCTAGTAATCTCCTAATTTTATCTTTTATTTATCTCATCCTTGTTATTTAACTTCTATTCAATTATTTCACTCCAGACATAAAGCAGGACTTCTCCCCACTGCACTCCCTCTGTAAAACCAGAAGCAAGCAGCTGTGGAATGTGCACAGCACCAATCCCAGGGAAAGATGTACAGAGGGAAAACAGCAAAAACATTTAATAGAAGAAACATCGAATTCCTGGGGAGCTCAAAATAAGGTCCAGAGGATTCAAAGCAAAAGTCAACAGTGATTCTTCATATATTAGGGTGTACGTGGTGACCCGGAGCAGGACTGTGCAAAGTGTCCAGCTGTGGGTTTTGTTCTGCCTTGTTTTCTTTACAAACATCCCTGTGTTGAATGTGTTGCAGCCATGTCAAGCCTTCTGATCAAAAACTTTCCAGAAACATGATGCCAACCAAAGGAACAAAGGCTCAAAGTAGCTTCTGGACACACCTTGGTTTAGCCAGTTTTGATTATGGCCAGACAGAGGAGAATGTCCCCAATCCACTGTTTTTGTCTTAACTTCCTGGGATGCTGTCAGGTGTATGACAACATTAGGGAGGAATATTGAGAAAGGAATAAGGAAGGAAAAGAAAAAAAAAACCCATCTCACTACACTCAACAGTCAGGAAAGCTGGAGAGACCAAAGCCACAATCACAGCCAGGCACAGTGTGGTGAACACACTGTAAAACCTTCCCAGGCAGTAACCAGGTCAAACCAGGTACAGTGCACTCATTTTCTGAGCACCAGTTATCATAATTAAGTAGAAGCACAATGGGAATTTCAGTTTCAACTTTGCAGAGCCCTCAGATAGTTGAAAAGAATAGAATAAAACTAAAATGTGTCTTTCTACCTGCTAATCTTGCAATTCTCCCATAGGATTTGAAAACTTAGCTTCCTTTTTCCTAGCTTGTGCTTTATCACTAGCTTAAGAAATAATCCTGCAGTCAGAATATAAAGTATATTTTCCCTGTGGTGTGTGAGCTAGATCAAAATCTCACTCTGCCTTTGGGAAATACACTAAACACAGACAATAAAAATTATACAACTCGAAAAACAGGAAGAACATATTCAATAAGTATTGAGTAAGAACCATTCTATAAGTATTTTTCCTGACCATACCTGTAATACCCGTGTCACAGTTTATTGATACATAAAATATGGATAACAAAGAATCTGAAGAGACTTAAATAGTTTGCATTTGTAGCCATGTTCAAGACAGTCCACTGAGAAACAACAGATGCAGAAACTGCTGTTGTAGGTTTCATCTGAACAACCTGACATTCAAAGTTATTGTAAGATTTGCCTTCCTTGGCAAAAAGTGAGGATACTTTCATCACATGAGGCTGAGTTTGAGCTGTCAGAGGCCAGTGTGACCCTTTGCTGACAGCCCTGATGTCAGGTAAGCCAAGGATGCATTACTGTGCCTGGCACTGCAAATAAACCCTCCCTCTTCATTTAATTCCTCTCCCCCTCCTGCTTTGCAAGGAGTAGAGAAGCAGCAAATCCACTCAACTGAAAGGTTTAACCAAACCTCAGCAGATTACAGCCCACTCCAGGGTAATTTACTGCTCCTGAGCAGCTGAGGTGCTGCTGTGGGTGCTGAGGTGCCCGAGTTAAGCAGGGCAAGCTTAAGCAGTTTAATGGTGAGTCATGCCCAGAGCACTCAGGATGAAGGAATTGTCCGTGGGCAGCTCAGCAAGCAGACACTGAGGTAAAAAACCCTCTCTTAAGGACAATAATCTCCTTAGCTGGTATCTCAGGAGCTGAAAACGGACATGTGAACAAGCCCTGCCGTGTACCACCACCCTCCTGGGGAAATCCCTGCTGCTGGCTGGCTCCAGGGGTCAGGAGAATCCTGTGTCCCACCACGGGCTCCTGGAGGGAACAAGCCCTGCAATGCTCTCCCCTTCACACCACAGCAATCATGCACTGGACTCCGAGGTCACAGCAGCTCACAGCTCCACGTGACCACATCTGGACACCCCATAATCTGATTTCTTGAGCAGACAGGTACTGACATCCCAGACCTTGCAATATAAAAATGCTTTAAATGCAAAGGATTAATTTAATGTTTTTATAGCTTACATTTTGTTATTGATAAAATGACTGATGTATGATACTCGTAGCTCGAGAAGGGAAGAACTAGTAGATGGATATTCATATTTCATTATCAACATTCATTACCCCCCATTATCATTAATCTGTCAGTACCTGCTTCTACCAGTTAATTCCTTTGACTCTCCCCAATCTGCACCTTGTCACAATATAATGTCTCACGTCTGTAAGGACAGGAGAATTTGCCTGCTTGAAACTGGCAGCAAGTAATTTACATTTGGGCTTTGTTAAAATGACAGTGAGCATCATTGAGGCCAAATGTAAAAAGCCAGGCTGGAGGAGGTTACAAAAATTTCAAGTGGCAAGTGTGTCTCCTTTTATCTGACAGTTGTTACTGAGAGGCCACAGGTCACTGTAACACACCAAATTTAAACACAGGAGACAGAGGTAGAGCTCCACATTACACACAGGGCACCTTCCCTCTACACGTGCTTTGTTCCTACTGATGGGACAACTGAACTGAAGCTGGAAGTGGAGAGTCCCTCCTCCAGCAGCAAAGGCCACCACACACCCTGCACTGCTGGATGCCTCAAAGGCCCTCCTCTGTCACTCCAGGCTCCAGCTGCAGCAGGAAATACACCTCCATAACTAAATCCTAGGATATTTCATTTATTATCTCTACCTCTATTTGTATGCATACCTAATCTTAGATTAGGAAGGCATATGAAAGGTTTCTCTCAGGGAACATTCCATTTCAATAAAATCAAAACACATTTATACAAAATTGAGAGGAAGAAAGAACCTCCAAAGGTTTAAATCACAACTTCAGCCTGACCTTACTCTGCACACCTTGGCGCCCAACGCTAAGACTGAAGATTTTTGGTTTAGAAACGCCATTCTCAGGAATTAACAAGGGCACTAATCACCAGTAAAAATGCACCAGAGTGTTAAATGTACTCACTTCCTTTATCCAGAGCAATTTAGGTGGCTGCATTTCCACAGACATGGCTCCCCCTACGTAGTTCAGAACTCTGTGCTGGGTTGCATTGATGCGCTGGACTTGGCTCACTGCACGATGGTCCATCCACATGATCACATTCCTATGGTTCTGTCCTTGGGGGGGAAACAGGAAAAAAAAAGAGTTATTTTAGCTCTGGTTTAACCCCAGCTCAAGTTACTACATTGTAAGTTACTAGGCTCCAAACTGCTTCACACTTTCACTTCTGCACTGAAAACTCAAACTCTATTTGTGTTAATAGTTCACAGTGGATATCTAAAAATAAAATTTTAGCCCTCTGAGCCAACTTTAGGGCATGTTGAGCACTGAGAATGCTGACTGAAACCAACCAGGCTTGGGAGCATGCAAGAACTGTGAAACACCATGTTCTCTTGTATTTCATTCATGGAACCCCAACCTCCTGACAAAGTTCACCTATTTAGTTAAAAACATAAAGGAACATTTTGGTGACCAAAAACTAAAAATGTGACAAAATCTGACCAATTATGTCGTGAATTGAAATTAATTAGCTATAGGGATTCTCTTTCCTCTTCTATGGTTATGAGAAGAACCACCCTAATTCCTTTCCAAAATACTGTTTCGAGGGGGATAATTGGCTGAAATGCTTTCACTTTGGATGTGCAAGGAAAAACGCATTTGGCAAGTCTGCATCACACACAGATAAGAACAAAATGCAAAGAACATTTTATCCAAATTAACCTCCAGAGGACCTGCCAGACAGAGAGAACAGTAATCCAGGTGACACTGCAGATTCCTCTCTGGCCAAGTACACTGCACACTCCACAGCCACTTAAGCATCATCTTGAAAACATAACCCAAAACAAGGCAGAAGTGTGAGGCACGTCAATATTTCTAAAATGGACTGAAATACAACTCAGAACTGTGAAACTGCCACCACTGCAAGACTCTTCACAGCATTACAGTATTGAGTGAATTCTTGTCTTGTTGTTTAGCACCACCACTGTGTAAACTCAAAGTTCTCGGGGATATCAGAGCACAAAAAATGAGAACTGAATTTGACTCATTAGACCCAAAATAGCCCCAGACATCATTAGGCATTGAACAGATTACAAGAGACTCTCAAACTGAAAAATAAATAATCTGATCTAAATTTAGAGAAGGACATTTGGGGGGCAAAGCTGGTTTTTTGAAAAGGATAGGAGGAGATGACAAACACATCTGAGAATAGAAAAGGAACATACAGAGACATAATCATAATTCTGTGTAACTACAGATATAGCACACACCTAATCTTAAGTGAGATTCACTGGGTAAAAGAAGTGCAGCACAGACTTTTTGTGAGTCTTCTGAATCACCTACCCAAAAACTAATAGAAACTCCCCAGATTTTTAGGAAAAGGTCACAGACTGTTTCTGAAGTTGAGCACTGTCCTAGACAAAGACAGAACACCAGTGTAATAAAATACACAAACTGAACTCCTTGCCTGCAGCTCCATGACAGAGCAAGCAGTTGGACTACACTAACACTAACATTTTTAACATTCCTTTAGCCAGTGTGGATGGGCATTTATACACACTATAAAAGCCATGATCAGTACAGGCTGAAGGAGAAGAAAACATGCTGAAAAGAAAAACGAGCATAGATTTCCCTAAGAAGCAATTTCTCAGAGCCAAGATGAATGAGTGTCATCTTAGGATGCCAAATATTTAACCAAACAGTAAAAAATTCTCATCTCAGATTTAATTTTGCAGTAAAATTAAAGCAGTAAAACTGGGGGAAAACATCCTCTTATAAAAAAGAGTTTGTGTCATCTCCATCTCCAAGGGTCAGCCCCACCATCTGGCATTTGGAGGACATGGAAAATTCCCTGCCATCAGTGGTAGAACTCACACAGTAACACCACGCTTTGTGTGGAGCCCTACCTTCAGAGTTGACTGCCAAAGGGTGGAACTGTTTATCCACCACAACAAGGGAACAGGTAGCATCAAACCCAAGCCCTCGGATCTGGCTGGCATCCACTCCACGGACAACTTCCTGAAAATACACAAAGCACACAGGAATACAAATACATCCATGCATGTGAACTAGTGAGCACACAAAATGAGTTACAACTTAGCTCAAACCCTGACATTTCCTAAATTCAGTGTTCTTTAAAACTTTGAATCGCAAACACATCAAATTACCAGAAATTCTTTGTGTTTCAAATCTGAATTCAGAGGTCTTTATCCACAGTCCTGGATAAAAGCAGGAAGCACAAAAATACCAGTAAATAAAGTCAGCAGAAAACCTGCAATGTTAATTTTCTCTCTTTTCTGAAGCTTGGAGCTGAGCTGGATGTGAAACATGGACCAGGATTAGGACCAAGTGTTTCCATCAGTTACTTCACTGACTTCCTGCCTGTGGAAGCAACAATCTTCCAGAATGGCTTTGGCAATATTGTGTTTGTCTTGCAATACTGAAAGGTACCAAAAATAAAGTTGGTCAAAACCTGTAGCCATGATAACATTTCTATAATGCACACCTTTACTCAGCTACCAAGAGTGTGAATAGCACACTTTTTGGAAGGTTTTAAAAAAAAAAAAAAAACCCAAACCATTGCCCCAAAATCCCTGAACTTCATGGCTTCCAGCAGCACTGGAAAAAAAAACACAACACCCACAAGGATTAAGTGCCAAATGAGGTTGCAAGACACCTAAAATGTAGCAGGGTAATAAATTGCCACTTCTCAGCAACAATAAAAATATCATTATTTTAATTAGTACTATAAGGAAAGACTTTCAGTAGACTTGCACAGTGCCAGTCTCTTACTGGCTCTGTAAAACTGCAGTTTCTCAGACCCTTTTATTGCTTAAATATAAGAGATTGCATTTAAAGAGGTCCAGAGCAGGAACAAAGCCACTCAGACAGAGAAAAATCAAATAAGCAGAGGAAGACTTGCTCTGCTTTAACGTCAAGCTGTTCTTCCCTATCTCTCCTGTCACTCCCTTCTTTTCCTTCCATCCACTCACCTTCTCCATCTCAGGGCATTTCTGCAGAGCCAAGCTCATTAATGTTTGAAAAGGCTGATCAATAACAAGACAATGGGTGAACAGTCCATCTGCAAATTACTGAGCGTATCATGAATATTTAAAAAGCCAACCTTAGAACATGCAGCAGGCAGGGGCTGTAGTGAGGAGGATGAAATGGCCTCTGTGTGCACTGCAAGCAAGGTCTCTAATTTACCTTTATCTCCAGCACGTACAGGCAGAGCCCTGGATCAGAGGGTACAAATTTTCCTCTATAGTCGAGTCCATTTCAATCTAGTTTTATGCTTGGTACTATCCACAGACATTTATTATTTATTAATAAATGTATTATAAGACTGGATTGTAAGTATTATAAGTATTATAACACTAGATCCTCTTATAACGAGGATAACAAGTGTTACTTTAGGGACCATCCACAAACCAGATTACAGTTTCTTTTCAATAAATTCTCCTTTATGACTCCAGAGCAGCCCAATGCACATCTCTAGATATATGCACTGCCAGGTTCTCAGCAACCTTGACTCCTCCAAGAACTGTCTCATGGGTACAGCACACAGCAGCTAAACAAAGCTCACAGATGTGAGACCTGAAAGCAGTGGGTAAATCCTCCCTCTGCAATAACAGCGCAAAGAAAGGTCTTTCATTCCATTTGCAGCTGTAGCATGAGGTTTTTTTTCTCTCTGGCCTTCAACTCCTCACCAGTAAAACAGACATTTGTGATGCTGCATCAGCCCCAAGGTGTCTTTGACGCACAAGGGCGCTAAAAGGGCAGCACGAACAGACCCTACAACACAAATCCTTCATTTTGGCCGTGCCCACCTTTGTGACAGAGCAGCAGGCAGCCCAGATGTCTGCAGAGGACTGCTCATAGTGGTCTGGCCGGGGCTCCCAGACCTGGATGGGTCGTTCTGCGTGTGCCACCACCGTCCCAAGGGCGTCCACCAGAGCCGCGCGAACGCTGGCGGAGCCCACGTCGACTCCAACGTAAAACTGCGCCGCATTCTGCTTCTCACCAGGCATGTTTCATAAAATCTGTTGAGGGAAAAGAAACAATAAGGGTTAGAAGCAGATAAAATGAGTGATGGAAAAAGTGCCAAGAGCTGCTGCCTCCCATCTAGCCAAACATCCCACCTGTGGTGTGGGGCTGGTAATTATAAAGCGACTACGTGACAATCAGGTACACGTTACCCAGAGGAAAAAAAGAATAAATGAAGTTAAGTTTTCAAGAGCTCTCCACCATCAATTCACACCACTTTAAAGACTCAGAAAATAATTTTCTGAAAATGTGTTGAGCCATGAGAGCATGGTGTGAAATCTCTGCCTACTCTGACATCCTACAAGAACAAAGTGAGGTTAAGTTAATTGCTTTAATTATTCACAATGAGTTGCTTATTTCACTATATTAAGTTTAACTATTTGACATTTAATACAGTGACAAATTCACTGTTCCTTATTTCTCACAGTTTGTTCTTAATTAATAGTTAACATTTCCATTTTAATCAAGCTGTGAGAATGCTAAGTAAGAGCTGGTACAAGTATTTGAAACGTCAGACAAGCACGTTTAGTGCTTGTATGAACCTTTTACATCTCTGAAACACATGAAACTCAGCTGGCACACGGCTTCTGATACAGAGAAGATGAATGGATAAATTGGCATTTAAAACACATGGTATTTACACAGCATCAAAATGGCTCTACTTAAAACCAGCCCACTTCTCCTAAAGAAATGACCTGGATAATTTCTGGATATGGCAGATGGGGTGGTTAGAGGTACGAGCATAGGTAAAGGGGGAAAGATTTGGAAAGTCCTGATAATAGAATATGATTATTCCTGTTTTAAATTAGTAGTTTTTTCTTTTCTTTTAATAATAACATTGAGTACAGGTCAAGATCTCCTGGCACAATGTAGGTGTCACATCCACTGCTGGCTTGTAACCACTGCTGCTGATGGATATCACAAATCTATAATCATTGAGGGTTACAGACAGCAGCTGAAATAGAGAAGAAAAAAAGAAGCCCCCTGTCACAGAAAACTCCAATTTTGGATAATAATTAGTTAGGACAAGGTTCCATTTGAACTGAAAATGGCATAAAACAACACCTTGGCTGAAGAAACCAACTGAGGCTTCCCTTCCTCCCACCCCTTGAACAGCTCATGGAAATGTGGTCAGCCTGTGGAGGTCTGTTATCACACAATCTTTTTTTCCTGCTTCAATCTGGCACTTCCTGCCCAGAGCCCACTGCTGGGTGCAGGGCCCATGGTTTTGTCCTTTGCTTGGCCACCACGAGGGAGTTCTTCTGTCCCTGGTGCAGACCAAAGCAGTCACCACATTGCACTCTGCTCACACCGTGCAGGGTCACCGGAGTACCTGCACAGATCATCAGCTCCTAATAACGTCAGAAAGTAGAAAAACCTCCAAGCTATAGAGCATATTGTGGTCCTGCTGGAAACCCTGGCTGCTGCCTCCCAGCATGCTGGTTCTGCCCAGCAGATTAGGTGCAACACACACTAATCTCGTTAAGCAAGGTCATGTGTCCAAGCGATGAGCAATCAGCTAAAAATAATGGTGTGCCATGAGTCTAACACCTAGGAATATTGGCAAGAAAGCCTGCTTTATTTTCTTGGCCCTGGCTCTGTGACCTGGTCAGAGGAACAAAAGCCAATCCCTCTGCCAGAGAGGACAACTCTGCTGCGACGGGTGACTAATACTGCATCTGTCACCTGGGGGGTGACAGCACTCAGCTTCTCCCTCTTAGCCTCAGCTGGAAAAGCAGTTCCAAGACATTCCTTTCAATGTGATATTTACTTCTTAACTTTGCTCTCCACCTCCCCAAAGCTCCAAAGGCTGGCTGCAGGTGCTGCGAGTTCCTTGTGAGAAATTTTACTACAAAGACATTGCATAATATTGTTCCTGATACTATCTCACGAATTTCCCTGTTTTTCCCCCTATTTCGGCTCTGCCTTTAGCTGCTGACTCATAAAAAGTTGAGAATAAACCACAAGCTGCAAACCAGATTCTTTTTTTTTTTTAAACATAGGCAAATCCTTCTTACTTGCTTTTCACAAAATACAAATAGCAAAAGGAGTATTTTATATCCTGCCTCCTGCTCACACACACAATATTAGTCCAAATTTCTCTTCCTTCTATGGCAGCCTTGATTTTAGCTCATTAATGTGTTTTTGCTACTTAGAGAACAAGCTTAGCAGATGTTAGAGAATTAAGCTCACAGTACCTCCTACTCAGCACTTGAAATTATGGCTTTGCATTGGATTCTGCCCACAAACATTTGAAACCTGGAACCCAATCTGCCCATGTAATGTTTACTTGCCATTTTTTTCCTTACTAAGCAACCAGGATGTGCCTGTGTGAGTGACTGGGCAGGAAGCAGAGTTTGTTTATGTGCTCGAGCAGTGCATATCAGCCTTTGCACATCCACCAGTTTATTGCTGTCGATCAGTGGGAACAGGAAAGAGTTAAGAGACAGTACAAAACCAAGAACCCCAAACCTATTTTAACTGGTCTCTTTCTGAATAAGGCTCACCTAGAGTCACAAAGCAGCACTCAATATCTCATGTAACAAAAGGCCAAAAGTAAATATTAATCCTTTTTCAAGAACAGCAAGCACTAAGTTACAGAGGCTGTTCAAAGTGAAGTGTCTCTGCAACAGGACCTGATCTGCTTGCAAAAACATAATTTGATGCCAAGGGTTTTTTTGGAATACCAAACACTTGGTATGCCACCTACTTATCAACCCCATCCACAAAAAGCACTCTCATCTCTAGGTCATAAATGTCAGCAATCATGGACTCTGCCCTAGGGTATTTCTTGAGAACCTAAGAACTCAGCAGAGAAGTTGGTGGAAAATATTTAGCCCAAGTACAGTGATAAGAATTTTAAAGAGGGATGTTGTCATTCTGTTTCATTTCCAGAAGATTCCTTTGGTACAAGAGGAAGCTCCAAATCAGAGCTGAAGGAACTCTTTAATGGAGTTCTGAGGTAGCAGAAGGTCCCTGCACAAGCTTCTTGCTTTGGAATTTGGACACCAACATTCATCGCCACGTGAAAAGAAAACTGTTGTGCAAATAAAGCCACGGTTCGGATTTATCTGCTGGATTCTTAGCTTCTGCAGGCAATACAATCATGAGGAAAACTGAACCAGAAAAATGACTGAAATAAAGTGTCCTAAAAGTCCAGTCAGACAGGGCAGTTCATCAAGCACAATATCCTAACACAACACCAAAATATTTTATGCATGGATGATGCATATTCACGACTTCCAAGGGGTGGAAGGTAGTGGAGTACCTTTAGATAGCACCTTCTAAATCCCTGAAGTATCTAAACTCAAAAGGCCTGGCTCCTCACAGCCAAGAAGAAAGGCCTCCAGAGCTTCAATACAGCCTTGTCTGTCCACTGCAGAATTAGAGCCTCATATTTTCAACTTATTATTTGAATTTGAAAACAGGAGAGGAGCAGAGGAAAAAAAGTAAAACCAAAGACATGTCCAGCTTGATGGTGTTAATCCATGACTGTAACTGCTAAATCAGGACAAGAAGCCAAAATTCCCTCCAAGCACTAAACCAGCAACGGCCTCTTTCTCTGCAAATCACAGCAGGGACAGAATGGCTTTTCAAACAAGCATTTATGATCAAAAGGCTACAGCATATTATAAATATTTATATGGCCCATTAAATAATAGTCTGGATAAATATTATTCAAAACGTGCATGCTGGAAACCACAGACTTCCCAGTTTATCCTCATACAAATGTGTTCGTTTTCCCACATAGGCAATGAAGACAGAAAAAGGAGGGGTGAACCTCAGTTACAAAAATATTAAAAAAAAAAAAAAAGAAAATCCTTAACATTATTTACTTAAATTTAAAAGGAATGAGTAAGTAACCAGATGAGTTTTTCATGAGCACTGTTAGATTTGTCTTTCCCAGTTTACCTCACAGTTATGGAGCTGCCAGGACGTACCTTTCTGTCAAAGCCAAGGTGCAGGAGGGGCTGCACTCTCACATCAACACAGGCCCAAGCTCAGCACCAGCTTTCAGCAGCAGCAATCTAGACTCCGTGGTGCTCTGTGCTTAAAACACAAGGAATTAGGAAGGACTGGCATGTCTGTTTTAAACTTTGATCTTTGGAACGCTGCGGGCTGCCCAGACCCGGTGATTGTGGATAAATAGTGTGTTTTTAGTAGTGCAGCTGTGCTTTTCTATGGGTTACCAAGAAAAAGATTAACAGGCTCAAATTAGGCTTCATAAGCTTCGTGTGAAAAGATCTAAACGTGCTAAAGAAAAGCTGCTTTTCAACTGTAGAGAGGACATAAACCAAAACAAGCCCTTTCACCATTATACTGGAAATTCAGCACTCTGTTGGCTTGCTGGAGTTAAGTAACCAATACAAGTGGTGGTGGCAGAGTGGGAGCATCTCCTCGAAGACACTGAACTCCCTTTCCTCTTCCAGCTTCTGTAATTCCTGTTTGAATGTGGAAAGAGAAAGGAGGCACATGTCTGTGTGGGAGAGCAGGAGCAGATGGGGAATTCAAACGCTGTGGTGAAGGGCAGTACTAATATAGAAAATATCCTTAAATGCCCAAGGGACTGTGCTATAACTATCAACAAGCATTTATTTGTCAGCTACCCCACAGCAAACAAAACAAACACAAGGAACAAAAGCACATCTCACCTCCCCTTTTCCCTTCACCAAACAGAAACACGGACATGCAGGAACTTTGTCTCAGGAATGTGAGGACTGTGTTAACAGTAACGAAAGTGGAATAAATAAAAATGGAGCTTGGGAAAATATGTTTCTTCACTGAAAACCAAACATCTCTAGATTCTTTCATCAGTTCTCTGGTACATTCTGTGAAGCTTTCTCACTTCTTAAAAGGAAAACCAGCTTCAAATAGTGGAAGATTTCATAGTAGGAGACCCAACCCTCCCTCCAGTTCCATAACATTTAGATTGTTCCATCAAAACCTTCCTAACTGTCCCCCTAACATAGTAATGCAGTATCAATAAATCCCAGCTAGGCAGGACTGAAAATATTCTACTATTTTCTAGTATCTCCTCTTCTCTCTATAAATAATTCACTACGTACTAATTTGCTGTAATGTCTCTCCAGATCTTTTTTCTTCCCCTTGCTTTCAGTGTCCAAGACAAAGTCATTACTTCATTGCTGCCCTCTGCCCTCTAATTCTATCTTTTGGATTTTAAATACTTTCAGGCCAAACTATTTCCACCTGCTCTGATACAAAGCAAGGTGTATTCACATTTATCCTGGTGGAACCAGTAAGTGGAGAAGTGACAATGACTAAATTATTCTAAGGAATTAGATCCAAAAATTATTTCTTTTCAGCTTCTACTGCCTACATAGTTATCTCACTCAGGAACAGCAGAAGGATGTCAGCATGACCAGTGCCAGTAAATACCAAGCTCTTACATGTACAACAGAGTTGGTTTTCTCTATATTCTGCTCGAGAAGAGTTTGTATTAAACAGAAGAATTATCTGCTCTCCTTCCAGTTCCTGTCTTCAGTTCACACAGGCAGACACAGGCTGTGGTACTGATGATCAAACAGGAGCAGTGGCATTCTGGCCCCCGATTAAAGAGCAGAGCATGGCTGTGCTGGGTCAGATGAAAAGCCCAATTAGCCCAGGATCCTCCACAAACAGCAGAAGCCGTAAGAAAAGCATATGTGTGCCCTTTTCATCCAGCAGTACTTCCCCAGGACACCTTTCCTCCTGCTATCTATAGTAAAGGCACTTCCTGAGCCAGAAATTTTATCTTTAGGATTAGCAGATCTTGAAGGCTTTTTCCTCTCTAAACCTGTGCTCCTTCTGAATCCAGGGAAAATTTTCTAACTGCAAACTACTGTGGTAACGAGTTATAAAGTTCTGTGTAAACAGTGCAAGAAAAAGACCTTTGGTTTGCTCTGAGCGTGCCACCTGCTAGTTTTGTTTGATGTGTCTGAGTTCCTGAGCTAGAGGAGACATTAAGCAATTGCTGTGTATTTACTTTCTCCATGCAGTCATGATTCCATCACACTCTGAATCACCCCCAGAGACCTCAGAGCAGCTACCCACAGACCATGGGTATTGAGCTGAACTCACAATCTCTACATGCTCAGGTAGAGACAAAAAAGCATTTTCTTGCTCTGACTGCTCATGGATGTGGCAGTAACACAAGTACCATAACACACTGCAGTAGTTAGTACTAATAAACAGCAAGAAATAATGCCAAAGCTACTTTGGGCAAGTGGAGATACTGCTCAGAGATGCTGCAGCAGGAAAACAACGTGTTGGTGTCAGCTGAGAGGAGCTGCTCAGGAGCACGGAACTGACCAGGGATTTCCAGCTTTAGGCAGGTCCCAAAACATCAGCCTCACAACAGAGGGATCCAGGAGCTCCTTCCAACTACATGTTTGGAGAAGACTTGGGGATGCTGCTCACCCTGGTTTTCCCTGGCCCTGCTGAGGTTGCTGCACGCCCCGGCGGGCTCTGCAGGGCAGCAGCACCACACCCACGGCTGCCCCGGTGCTCCCCGGCCTGGAACTCTGCCACACAAAGGAAACAAGTGCAGCTCCCCCTGCTCCAGGGCTCACCTAACCCAGGGAACAGCAGGAAACAGCTGCGGAGAGGAGTTCTCAGGAAAAAGGAAGGCTGAGGAAAGGGCTGCGAGAACACACAACATCAGATGAGAAGACACAGCCTTCTGGGGAAAACCAACAGCTCCGATTCCCTCCGGAGCTCTCTGGGCCCTGCTGGGACTGGGCCATCACTTCAAAAGCAGGGGCTGATCCTGCATCCATCAGTGGCAACCTCCCAGACATTGTCAGGAGTTCAGGACCAAACCTCTGACGCTGGTGAACATCACAGGTGCACTCAGACAGCAGCAGGATTTTGAACACTTGCCAAAACCTCCAATTTGTCCAGCAGAGGAAGTGTTGATCAGTTAATGCCAGGACAAAGTTCCCAGGCAGGAAAAACTAAGGAATAAGGAGGGTTTATGGCACCACCCTTTCTTTTCCCCAGCCTGGCAGGAGCAGTGGATACAACCCATGCACAGCACGCTCCTGAGATCCATTCCCTGCTCTGACACTGCAGCCACACACATCCCCAAAGGCTGTGCTAATGACCTGGCACACAGACGTGTCCCAAATGACACTGCAGAATGCCTGAAGCCCTGAAAGAAGACACTATCTTGTTTACATTGACTGAGGGGGGAAAAAATGCCATCTAATTATTACATAAATTCTGGCTGTAGCAGCTTCATGACTAGTTGAAAAGAGGTAACAGGCTCCAAAATGACTGATGGACCCAAGTGTTTGGATCCACCAGCTTATCAATCTAATGCTAAGGAAGATCTTTCATATCCCTGTGTCTCTATCACTTTAACCTACTCATGATGGGCAGAGAGAATAATCTCTGCTCTTCGCCTCTAAAATTGATTCATGTACTGTGACTTTTTTTTTTGACTCTATGCTATGATGAAAATGGAGAAACAAATAAAAACCCCTGAGCAAACAACAAAACACAAGCCACAAAAAAAGCAGTATACTGTAAACACAGCCTAGCGCAATAACGTGAATTTGCAAAGTATCTGCTTAACTTATAAAATGTAATTTGGAGGAGAACGCAATTCAAAAGGCACAATTACAGTTCACACAACAGCTTTAAACTGCATTCCTGCAGCAAACCAGCCTTGGCACCAGGAGCTTCTGTGCAGGGCACATGGGTAAATGCAGCCATTATGCCACTGTGGATACAAATTAGCCAACCCAGGGTAATGCTGATACTCTAACTTTATTCCCATCTTCAGATTCCGGTGCTACATCACGGTGGAATCTGGCACTAACCCTGGGATTACGTATCAGCAGATCAGTATAAAAATAATTTGTCCTGAGTTCACAGTTTTATGAAATGATAAAACATCAAAAATTAGCATTCTGGCTGAAATCCACTGCATTTCCCATCAAGGCTTACACATTTAAGCAACATCTGAACCAACTGCCTATAATTACTCCTGGCAGATACTGGAGCACTTAGGCCAGCAGTAGATGCAACAGTGAAATAAATTTTTAAAGACATGCTGCAAACCACTTCAAGATGCTCAGCCCAGAAGCAAACATGTGTCCATAAGCCCAGTCCACGGTTTGTTTTACAGGATTTGTTCACTCTTGCATAGTAAAAGCCTGAGAAGAATGACAGCCCCAAGTAATCTGTCAGTTTAAAATTAAACATTTATTTGGGCTGCAACTCCAAAAACACTCGCCCCGAAGTTCCTGTCACAACTGCTTAAGAGGAAGTGGGGTTGCATATTAGCTTAGGTTAAAAGAAACACTAATTCTGCACAAAACCAGTTATTTATTTATTCAAAAGAACCGACATTTTAAAATTATAATTTAACTGTGAAACACAGAATGGAGTAACAAAAGTGGCTAAGAATACACATAAAAACTTCCTAGCATAGAACTAGTTTATTTAGTCTCTCCTGACACTATAAATTTATTTCTGCTGTGATTCTTATAGCTGGGAACAGCTGTCCCTACAAGCAACCAATTCTCTCTGCATTCATCCTCCCATCCCAGACACCCTTCCCAGGAAAAAAGAATTGCCTCATTTTTTTTCCATATGCTTATATACATTCCTGAAGGAAAGGGACCATTAACATTGCAGAGCCTCCAAAATTTCACTGGTTTTGTATTATATTTAAGTAGACTTAGAAAAAAAGTTAACCTCTACTACTTCAGCAAATGGTCTTCCAGGATAAGAAAATACATGAGAATGAAAAACAAGACCACCTTCCCAACAATGTGTCTGCTTATTACTTTCCAAAAACCTCTGAGATGACCGAGCCCTCTCCTCTACTTCCCTGGAATTTGTTTCGTAAGTGTTCTCCAGAGAAGAGCACTGGTGCTAAGTTTATTAAACTTCCTAACAAATCCCAGGCACCTCAGCAGGGAAGGAATCTGCCAAGTTACCAGTTCCTCACCGGTGCAGGGCCCGGCACCAGCAAGGAACACGGCCATGCTGGAAGGTCCAGAGCCAAGCACGAGTAAATTCCAGCAGGTTCCTGGGAAGTGCTCTGTGCCAGCCCAGAAACTCTAGGATCACAGGGGCATGACAAGGAGACAGGGCCGTGAAGGTGCCAGAAAGGGGAGCTGCATGAGGACAAGGGAGGCAGCGGTGGCAGCAGGACAACAGTGCCAGCAGCCCTGTGCCAGAGAGATGAGACTGGAGACTACATTTAAGGAAATCTCCTGGGGATATGGAGGATTAGGTAAGTGTGAGAGTGATGTGCATGTCCCACCTGGCCAGCTCAGGTCACCTGAGCACTGCCCTTTCATAGAATCACAGAATAAGCTGAGCTGGGAAAGAATACTCGGGGATCATCGAGTCCAACTCCTGGACTGCACAGAACCCCAAGAGTCACACCATGTGTCCCAGAGCATTGTCCAAATGCTCCCTCGAGCTCTGGCAGGTTTGGTTCTGTGACCTTTCCAGGGGGAGCCTGTTCCAGCGCCCAACCACCCTCTGGGGGAAAACCTTTTTCTACTATCCAACCTCAACCTCCCCTGACACAAGTTCAGGCCGTTCCCTCGCATCCCAGGAAGAAATCAGAGGAGTGCCTCTCCTTTTTCCCTCACCAGGAAGCTGTATTTGAAGCACTTGGGAAGACGGCTGGGATAAAGGTGATCCAACAGCACAGGAGGCACTGGGAGCATCCGTGTGCCCACCCCAGCCCTGGAGAGCCCCAAATGCCTCCCCTGGCACTGGGCACCCCTGGGGCTGGCTGGGGGCTGTGGAGGGCAGCCCCGCTCCCACTGATTAACAGTGCGAGATACGTATGGCCGTGCTGCAGAGAAACGTCAGGAAGAGACAACATGGGACAGCCAGAAGCACGTAAATCCCATCGGCCCCAGGAAAAGCAGGCTGTGAGCTGATTTGGAGCGATGTGACCGCTCAGCCCACGCACGGCCGGGGCGCGCCGCACGGGGCCCGCGGCTGCGGCCAGGGGCTCCCAGGGGGGAAGGAGGCGGCGCTGGTGATTAAACAACAACACGAACGCGAGACCTCCTTTAGAGCAGCGGGATCCGAGCCCTAACGGAGGAGGACGGAATCCTCCGGGCGTCACGGCGGAGAAGGGGCAGGGACAGGGACAAGGACAGGGGCGGGAGCCGTGCTGAGGCAGCGCGCGTTCCCCTGGCCGGGGCGGCCGCGCCTGAGGGGCCGGAGCCCGCCGTGCCCTGGCGAGCGCCGTCACTTACTCGTGCAGCCATCACTTACTTGTGCCCCCTGGCACTGCCCGGGCCGAGCACAGCCCGGCGGGGACGTCCCCTGAACCCGCCGCTGCCGGGAAAAGCCGCCGGGCTCCCCCTCGCCGGGCCGGCCGCGCCTGCGCCGGGAAGGGGCGGGCGGGGGAAGCGGCGCCGGCGGCGGCTGAGGGGGAGCGGCGGCCCGGGCAGGGAATCGCCCTTCGCCCGGGTCTGAACCAGGAACAAAGAGGCGGCTTGGCGCGGTTTGGTAAAGGGCTGGTAAATCCTGTTTTCCCAGCTCCGCTGCCCCTTACACGGCTGCGAAATATGGGGGGTCACAGAGGCATTGGGGCGGTGCAAGAAGCCACATGGAGACCGCTGGGTATACAGTATAGAAGAATAAATGTATTAAAACATGCTGGCAAATAAATATGTAGAAACATATATAATAAATAAACGGGAGAGAATGTCAGGGTTCAGGACATCTCTCGCCCTGAGCCTCCTTAAATGTAATGTAAACGCTCCTGAAATGAGTAAAACAGGGCTGTGAGCCATGAGTTCGGTTTTCTGCGTGGGGTCGCTCTGAGAGTTTTACCTGCTGATGTGAGGAAGGAAACCCGGGGTTTAGTTTAGGCTTGCGTAAAATGGAGAGAGGAAGGGGCAGTGGGATGCCCTCAAATGCATCCCTGGAAAACAGAGAAATCACAGAAGCAATGAAGCTGGAAAAGACCTCTCAGATCATCGAGTCCAACCCATGGCTGAGCACTCCACGGTTTGGGACCAGATCCCACCACACCCCTGCATGACCCTCCTCAACCCACGCAGGGAGGAGCAGATGGCAGCCCTCACATTCCCATCATGTCCAAACACTTTTGGCCCCAGGGAGCCACCAGGGATTTTTCCCGTTACCCCCCAAATATCCTACAACAGGAAATCTTGCAGCAAAAAAAGTTCTCTTGCAACACTTCCAAAGTATTCCCACTTCAGCCCGAGCAGAAATGCTGCAGGAACAACCTTGCTCAGGGAAAGATGAGTGTTTGTCTCGTGGTTAGAGCACAGGGTTCGTGGTCAGGAGCTGTGGGTTCTCATTCCAGCCTTGCCACTGAATCATTTTGAGAGCTTTGCTAGTCACTTTGTACTAGAACCAGTTAGTAATTTTCCGTTGGGATGATTTTCTGATGGAAAACACTGCTTATACCAAACTGAAATCTGGGTGAAAATCGATTTTTCCATTGGGAATACCTTGTGTCTGGGCTGACTTAGAAAGGACATTTGATCCAAATTGCAGCGTTTGGGGGTTTCTTGCATTAGTCCAAATGTTTCGCTTTGAATAGATAGATTAAAAAATAAAATACCCCCTCCTGAGTGCAATTCCAAGTCATCTTACAGCAGGGTGTGAATGTGTGCCCTCATGCTCTGCTTTGCTCCCCAGGAGGTCTGCGGTGTAGTGAGATTTAAATTTCTCTTTTCTGAGATGTGCACATCCCAGTCTGAGTCAGACCTGGCCCGTGGGGACAAATCCCAGCACAGGGCCACCACTCTGGCCAGGGAAGTGCTCCATGCAGAGAAAGTGTAAAGTTCAGAGACACCAACGAGCTGTTTCACATTAGCTCAGTGGCCTAAAACAAGGCGCCGTGACTGGGGAGATACCCAAATGTTTAATTCGACTGAAAAGCAGTAAAATGAAGCCCAGAGAAATGGACCTGCTTCTGTTCCAGAATACCATTCTTCTGTTTGTTAAAAACAAATTTATTTCTGCCCTCCGTACCGTCATACACTGGCAGTTTCTTTTAGTATAATACTTGTTCTTCTCCCACAATGTATTTGTAGACACCAGTGAAGTCCCTTATTGGTTTTGCCAAGTTAAATATTAATCATTTATTTTCTCTCATAACAGCAAGTTGTGGATTATCTAATAGCTTTTTCTGCACTTCTGTCAGTCAGAATTCATCTTTTCTGAGCATGAGTGATCAGGGTCTGACATACTGAGTAATGTTTAAAATGATGGCTTGCAAGAGACTCGTACAGTGGCAATAATAATCCCCCTGCACTCTTCTATTTACAGACAGGCATCAAATTTGCCTTTTTTACACCTATATCACATTAGCACCTCGATTTACCCAGGTCTTTTTGCTCCAATAAATAACAAAAATAAGTACAGACAAATGTATTAACTTTTGCTTAATGCATTTTTCCATTCCATCTCACTTCTCTAGTACTCACATGGTTTCTTTCCAAGTGAGTGACAAAGATATTTTCAAGAACAATTACAAGTTTCCAACTTCCAAAAATCAAAGTCCTGAAAATGCTTTTTATTAAGGAATCCAAGTTTAGATTATCACGTATTCCCAAGCCCACATGAGGCTTAATTCATTGCTCCTTTGAAATATTCTGAAAGCTGAGGGTTAAGAGGTGTTATATTAGTGCGGAATAATGATGATTAATTTGTGCTTTGTATCAAATGCAGGAGGAGAGGATACACGTGCAGTGAATCCTCTACAATTCCAAAATCTTGCTGTAAACTTGAAAATATTCTGTGGATGTATGTGCCTTAAATGGAACTCAAGACCAATTTTTCCTGTTTTTAGTGTGTGGCTGTTGTAGCTTTCCTTCAAATAACCCACTCCCCCCTCCTTCTCCCAAGATTCTGGCCAGATTCACTTAAAATACACCCTTTTGCCTTTTCATTACAGAGTAACTAATGAAAACTCCATTTTAAATGTTCTTTCTGGGAGACAGGGATGTTCTTTTCTTCGTGATTAACCAGAGCCCATATTTCAAGCAGCAGGGATACAGCTCCAGGTACTGTAAATCAGCATTGCCCAAGATGGCCCTCAGTCCTCTCAACCCCACAGAACAATTTAGTGGGTTTAGATGACAGTTGGCATCTTTGAAATATTCTCTTTTGCAGAACTAGACTAGATGTGACACTTGCTGGAGAAGAAATCTCGCATAAATCTGTCGAAAAAGACTCAATCATATTACTTCACTAGCCACGGTAACCTTTGGAGGCCAAAGTCCAGACAGGTTGAGAAATGGAGCATGAGTCCATAAAGGTGACAATTCCATTAACTGCAATCAGAGAGAGAGGTGAATGGTGAGATAAAGACAAATGACTCCTTCTGTAAAGAAAAGAAAATATGTGTGTGCAGGGGAAAGAGGCAGAATGAACATTTTCCAGCCTTGTCGAGGAAATAAAGACCCAGCCCTCCTCTGCTGAGATAACACAGAAACATCTCTTGAGCTCACTGGATGCAAGTTTTGCCCCAACATCCCTCAAGCAGCAATGGACCTCTGAACACCCAAAAATTCCATTTAGATGTTTATTAGCATATAAATAGAAGGGAAAAAATATTTATTAAAGTTCCTGCTCACGTGTGTGCTTAGGCAGTTCATACAAGCACCTGAGGGTAGGTTTTAATCTCATTTGAAGAAGTACAGCACTTCTTCAAGTGTTATAGGAAGTAGAAACTGGGGAATACTCTGGATGAAGTGCTTACTGGGCCATTAGATCAGGACTATTCATCTAAACAGGGAAATGGGGAAGTAAAAACCAAATGAATTCTCTGCAACGAGAAGGGATTTTTGAGTGTACAATAGGAAAAAAAGGAAATTTCCTTTGGGGGATTTTTTTCTGGTTTTAACAGAAATATTAAGTTACTCTTGGATACCGGCATGGCCAAAAAGGGAAATCCCTGTTTTAAGTGCCTCTAAATATAGCTAGAAAAATAATTCCAATTTTATCAATTTGTGGCCCATTCGCTCACATTTTGGGCAGCTCACCTTTTAATACCAAAGCCAGAAGCTGATACAAACAAGCAGACAATATTTCAGGCTCCACCAAAACTCCAGTGTCTTGCCCAGGGCCTGTTCCTGCCTGCCCACTTGGCTGGACACCAATATCCTTTATTCTCAGGGAGTCAGCCTTCCAAAAAACCACTTGGCACTCTAGTCAGGGCTGCTCTGTTTTCCTAACGTTCGTGGCAGGCAGGATGTTTTCCGACTCTGGTCCCCAACAGTTGAGCATTCCAGACAGCACGGGGATTTTTCCTTTGAAACCACACTTCCAAAGCCATAAGAATAAGTGAGGTTCTGTGACACCGTGTGATCCTGGTGGGAAAATAGGATGACTTTGCTGTCACACAGTGATACACAAAGGGAAAATGCGCATGGCTCTTGCCACTTTTGTAAACTCTCCCTCTGTGGTGTGAATGTTGAAAAAAATCCTGGCTTAATGTCCTGTTTTCATCAACTGGTTCCCCTCTGGGAAGATTGCCAGAAGGAGAAGACCCCCTCCCCAAATGCCTGGCCAGAAAAGCAGCCCACTGGTGCAGTGTGGCAGAGGGAGTGCTCAGTAGTCTGTGCACACAGTGTTTTTAGTAAGTGAAAATGTTGTTTGCTCCCCAGAACGCACAGTACAGATACCCCTACAACTTCTTTTGCCTGTCCCTTACACTCCTTGAATTTTAGAAATGACTTTTAAGGACTTTATCATTAACATTTTTATTCAAGTGATCCCTGAGCTCACTGATGTCAGGGCCAGCTCCATCTGTGCAGCCTTTCCCTTGTGGAACAGACACTGCCCAGGGCAGGGCAGGCAGGTGACAGCTCAGCCAGGACTAGACTCTTCCCTGCCCAGGAGCAAACAGACTGTCCAGGGAGGCAGACTGCCAGAGATATCTCCCACCACAGCCCCGTGCCAAAATCCAGATGTGCAAAATCGTGAAATCACGATCTGTCGAGCTGGAAATGAATTTCACAAGCCAAGCTGTGAAAATCTCCTCAAATTTCACAATACCTTACATCTCAAAAAAAAAAAAAAAAAGGCGAACAGAGGTTAAATATTTTTTTCTGCAACATCCTTCCAAGATTTTTCCATAGGATATGACTTGCTTGCATGAAGTACTTTGTTACAGTAGTGATATATCACACAGTGGTGCCAAATCCAGTCAGTGTGGGGAGGATTGAAAAGGCTCAGCCACCCTCCAGGCAGCGTGTCCTGATGCCATTCCTGGCACCTTCTACAAAAGGCAGATCCTATTTTGCCCTTTGAATTCCAAAACTGATGAACAGTCATGGGAGGCAATCAGTCAGGATCTGTTAATTTGTAAAAAATATAACTGTCTGTTCTCCAAGGGGAAGATTAACTGGGATCTGTACTTCCCAGATTATAAACAACACGCAGCCTTTCTCCTGAACTCATTGCAAAACGTACAAATGTTCCAGCGCCAGCTCTGTAATCTTTTAAAATCTTTAACGGAACAGGGGCTCATTCCATTACATAAAAAGAAGTTTGTAGGATCATGTAGCTACCTGCAAATCACACACAGATAAAACCAAACGGCACGAGAAAAGGGGATAAAGTCACCTTTTATGTAGTTGGTTCCTATAGCAGGGAGATTGTCACGCTCTGTATGCAACCCAAAACAAATTGTCTGTTTAGAATTAAAATATGATACTGTTTCCAAAAGTCTTGCCTCCAGGGAGATCATTTTATACCACAGGGCAGATTCAGCCCTGGTGTAGGATTTCTGATTTTCATGGAATTGCTCTATTAAGGAATTTGGCCCAACGTCTTGCCCACACTGATGCAATTCAACTTTTAAGGGACAGCTATGGGGTTTCCTCCTAAGTCAGGCCAAGTTTCTGGAACAAGGGAAGTCTGTAAAAGAAACCGTTGGAGGGGTGTTCTAGTCTGGCATTTAGGAACATTCCCATATTAGAAAACGTCACAGGATTCGTTTTGTACGTCTTGCACGTTAGAATTTCGTGCTCTTTCTTCTTTCCTTTCAGAGACGTTGTCAGTAGGTGGTCACAGCAGAACTGGATAAACCCCAAAGAAGTGTAATGAAATGATTATAGACAGAGTGAGTAGAAAGACATTTGTGGATCCAGTTCGTTTTGCCTCATCTTTGTTATATAAACCTATTTTCCATACTTAATGTATTGCCTGAGCTTGCAATATATGATTAACAGGACGTCTGCAGCGCTCGGGACTCTGGAGAAAAATGTGAGATGTTAATTCGCCAACGTTTTATGTAACTGTAAATATTCTGGGCGTGACTGATCTCACAGAGTGCTCTGGATTTATGCCTTGCCTGACAGATGGAAATCTGAATACACACACTGATGCTCTCACTGATGTTGAAAACTTCTGTGCAGGAACAAAGAGCTGTAACACTTCCCTGCTCCTGGAGCTAACCTGGTATTTCCTAAAATCAAGCAGCTCCACAGGTCATGGCCCAGCAAACAGGAGTTTCCCCAGCTCTTCCTGCCAGCGCCGCACGTACCGGGCACCGTGACGGGGTGGAAATGTGATGCTGTCAAGGGTCTGGGGGAGATTATTCCCTTCCCTCTGCAGTTGTTTGAGCTGCCCAGACAGCATGAAGCAGATGCTCAGGTTCTTAAGGCTTCCTGAGAAAATCAACACTGTTTCAAAACCGTACCAGAACCGAAAGTATGGAAAGAATAATCGAGCTTGGGTCAAGGGGGAAGAAGGATGTAATAGCTTGTGACAGCAGTAAGCTGGTAAATGATGTGCCCAGTGCTGAGCTCTCTTACCAGTCAGAACCTTCAGGGCATCACATCAGAAACTCCTTTGGACTATAGAAATAATACCTGAAAGAACATGGAAAAATGATAGGACAATCATTTTCATTTTCCTACTTCCATTCTTACACTAATCTGACAATCATAAAGCCTTAGTATAAATAAAAAGGAGCAAATGCTCTCAGTAAATTAGGGCATAGAGAGAAATATGTGTAGAATATACTTTTATGTGTGTACAAGAGTTACAAAAAAGTTTGGCACAGCTGCAGTTCACACAAGCAGGAGAATGAACCTGCTTCAGGGAATCTTTAAAATCCCATTCTACTTTGGTAACCTCTGGATTTTGCAGCTTGTCTTTCCTAAGCCATGATAAAACCATCATGGCTTTAATCAACTTTTTGAGTCATTGGCCAGTCCAAAAAGCTGAAAGTGAAATATAAAGCAAGACACGACAAAAATCAGAAATAGTGGACACATTTGTCATTTCTGTCACCCACAGCTACAAATGTTGTGATAAAGCAAGATAAGAAATAGAGGAAGGAAATAAGTGGTAACTGCATTCTTATTTTAGAGTATTTTATGTCTGATTGTTTCAAAATGAGGAGGAATATGTGACTGGGCACATAACTCCACCCTCTCCAAGAATTTCTGGGATCATTGTTTATGAGTGTATCCAAACACCAGAACAGTTTCCTTACCTCCAGTCTGTTGCTGTCATGGAAATGCCATGGGATTTTCTGGTGGACACCTCGTCCCCGTGGTCACAGCATACACTGGGAAGTCATCATCTTGGGATATCTGGGAGTGGGAAATTAGAATGGCAGATAATTATCCCATATTTCCTTTCATGGAATCCTGGCCACTGAGGGTCAGCAGCCAAGGAGCAGATCCACATGCAGGGAATGGCTCCACTGGGGTGGGCACATGATCTGACATGTGGCTGCTGAGAGCACAACCTCATCCTTCTTGACCACCTATCACAGTCACCTTGAATGCCAAGTGCCCTGCTTCGAGTTAGATCTGGATTTTTTTCTCCTCTACTTTATTGCTTTTTAATGAACTGGCAACTCAAAGTTTCATCTAAAGCTGTTTCATATGCTTTTCTACTTTTAAAAAAACCCATCTGAGGATTATCTACTCAACTGAGCTTTAAGAAATCACATTGATGTGGAATAAAAAAAAAATCTGTTTGAGTTGTTTTGTTTAAATGTTAGTGAAGGAAAGAAATCCCAGATAAAGCTGTGGATGTGACTGTTTGCCATCCTTTGAGAAAATAAATGTTCTGAGTCAGCTCAGTGGTACTGGTGCAACTGAGTTTCCAATGTTGAAAACTGACACCAGTACCATGACCTGAACAACCTAAAATTTTGAACCAAAAGTAATGTCCCCCCGTAAAAGAAAGACCTCCCAAATTAAAACTCCAACTGCTCCATTTTGTGCTATAAAACTATTTTTCCAAGCTGCCGCCTGTATTGGGCTTCAAACCAAAACTGAGTGAATGCAGAGAAGGAAGCCTGATGTACAGCAGTTAAAATATATGGAGGATTTGGGGGATTTTGGTACATCAAACCCTTCAAAGTAGAACATATTTGCAGTTTGGTATTACAAGCATTTCTCTTCCCACTGGAAGGTTAATCTGTCATGGAGGAACACATGGAGGAACATGTTTCTCTCAGACGGTATCACAGGCTGGTCATGTCCTTGCTGCATTAACTCATTCTCAAGCAGAAGAAAATTAGTGTCATCTGTGGTGGGGGTGTCTTGGTTAGCTCGTTCTCTTCCATTTTACATACTCCTATTGGAGGGAACCAATTTAGAGACTGACAGAGGTATTTTTGGTCTTTTAATTGTGGCCCGTTCAAGGTAATCCATATTTTGGCAATGGCCCACAAAGTTATCTTCATTTGTTACCTATTGCCAGATTTATTCCATAGGATTTTGCACAGGTCCCAGGACCAGGGAGGCTTCTGGCTGAAATTCCTCTCACCCCAGCTCCCAGCAGTCCATCCCAGCCCTCTGCACTGTGTTTGACCTGAAAAACCCCACTCTGGGACTCTGGGTTGAGCAGCAATGTTTGGTACACCCACTCGATGTCCTTAACGTTGGGTGACAGGAAAGCAGGGGATGGAACGAGCTGCTGCTTTTGGTTTGCAAGGTCCTGAAGCCCTGAGCTGTGGTTCTAGGGGATCTCTGCTCTTTGACAACACTTCCCACCATGTGTTCCAGCCAGGAAGATGGATGTACCTTAGTTGAAGTGAGTCATTCACTGAACCTGGGCCAAACTTTGAAGCAAATCTGGGCCAGTTTACTGCCTCAGGAGGAAACCTGGTTTTTGCATGAATTAGATGTGAAAATAAGCAGAGCCTGAGTGACATCTCCTCCAAATTCCAACTGTAAGGGTAAAACCCAGAGGGCATGAGCCTCAGGCATGACAAAAATGAGGAGGGGAAAATGAGGATTCCTGTCTCCCCTGCAAGAGCCAGAGACACATGTTACTCAGGACTAAGGGTAAATTGTTAATGATTTATACACTAATTAAGTAATGTTAATAGAATGGCTTATATATGTAAATGGCTGTAAAGATGCTTACATTTTTCCTGCACTCTCCAATTAAACCAACTTTCATTACAGAGCAAAACAATTCCATCCCAACTTGTTACACTGGTTCTTTAGCCAGGCAGCTTTGCAGCCACTGCTCCCAGCTCAAACTGGGCTGTTGTGTTTCTCTGAGGAAACTTCTGTGCTGGTTTGTCGTTGTTTTAATTCCATCACAGTTCACATTCTGTTTAATGATAATTTGATTTTGCATTGCAAGACCCAGATGTACATTAGGAGGTCACAACCTTTCCATTTATCTCGTAAAGTAACTATTTTTTCCCCGAGTTCCATCAGGTTAAAACAGTTAGCAATTTTTCTCCTTGAAGTGTCCCTTCAGCTTGGCCAAGATATATAATAGATCAGTGTAGCTACAAATGCATTACAACATTAGTCATCAATTAGTTTTAAACCATCGCTGTAATATATCATTTATCCAGCTTGCTGTAGCACTATTGTAGACATTTAATTTTTTAAAGGCATCTTGATTTTTTAACCTGACGGCTGCATCCCCCTTTTGTCTCCTGTACAGACATCTCCTTAAGGAACAATAAAAATTAGATTTGTTTGACCTGCACTCAGGGTTCGTTTAAGCGAGATGGATTTTAATTGCTCTGCCCAGTCTAGCAGACAGCTTTTATGTAATATTCCAGACATTTACGCACTGTCTTTCCCCTTGCTGTAAGCAGGTGTGTGTGCCCACAAATGCCTGTAAAGCAGCTCTTACAATTCATTTCACATCTCTGACAATCCTCTGGGAAATTGCTTTCTCTGAGATACCGTTGGCATCAAATTAAGGCCTCCGGTCATTGCCACTTCTTCCCTCCTAACACCATTTCCTTTTGTCTTTAAGATTCACCTTCTTTGTGTGGCTAATTCTAAAAGGACCTCGCTGAGGATCGTGTTCCTTGGGCTTGCGTTGTCATTAATGGCCCAGGTGACTCACCCCTGCATCTCCCGGTAGTGAGAACGGGCTACAGGGCCTGACGTGTCTCTCCCCAAATCCATGCTGTCCTTGCAATAAGATCTACAATTTGAAGAGGTCTGGAGTATAAGACAGCTCAGACTGGGAGCAGCAGGTCTGGGCCACAGTCGCTCGGTATCTCTGAGGATCTCCAACTTCAATTAGGAAGTCGCACAAGGAAGTTACCACAGCGCTGACTCAGAGCTGCTCTGCCAGCTCGGAGTGGAGGCACCATGAGCTCACATTTGCCCACGATCAACCTTATTTGCTCCAGCTGCTCCATCGGGGAGAGGAGAACCTCATGTGGAGAGTTCTCTCCCTGCTATCTCTCCCCTTCCACATGTGATACAGTCTGAAGATGAGGTCCTCTGTTTTTCCTCTTCTCCCCATTCCTAAAAAGGAAGATTTGGCTGTCCCGTGAGTTACCAAATCAGCACAAAAAAATTGGCCTCCTAAGCAGTTCTTTGTGCCTACAGCTGGTTCTGGTCTCCTCTCTGTTGGACACACACATGTACTTAATTCCCAGTTGTGCTGGATGCCTATTAAAAGACCAATTCTGCAAGTGAGGAGGGTCTCTTCTGCCGTGTCAATGGAAGTGAAATACGTAAATCTCCTGCATGCTGAGGCAAATGAATACTCAAAGTGCTTGGGAGAACAGCTGGGAAAAGCAAATAAGCAGTTTTTATTCTGCTGCAAAGTGTCACTGATCCAACTCTCTAAGCTGATCCTCATGTGGCACGTTGTGCCTGATCCGTGATTCTGCCTACTGCTTCCAGGGGGGTAATTCAGAGTGCTCAGCACTCCAGTCAGCACAGAAAAAGGCACAGACCTGCTTCTCCCACAGTGCTACAGCCAGCATGGAGCACAGCAGCAAGCGAGCACTGGAGGGGAAAGACAGTTCCAGTCAGGGGCCTGTGAGGGTTTGGAATAATCTCCCTCCATGCCACTGCGTTTCTCTTTCCATCTGCCAGTGGTAAATCCCAGTCACTCAGGAGGCAGCCTGGAGTGAGGCTGGTACTTGATGATGGGGGAATCACAAAACACTTAAAGAAAGTGAAGGGCTCTGTAGGAGACTGTGGAAGGAAATCCTGTTTTCTTTCCTTGAAACTGAGCAGAATTGCACACTTGACAAAACAACTGCACAGCTCAAGGAATTCACCTTCCACTTGCCCTGCCAGCATCCCAGTGCCACCATAAGCACACGGATGGCTTCCCTGTGGGCAACAGAGAGGAGCATCAGAACATGGTCAGTGTTAATTGGGACATCAGTGGAAGAAATTCAGATGAGGCATTCAGTGAGAAGAGTGACACTGGCTTGATGCAGAATTTGTGAACACAGCAGTGACATCAGGAAATGCATGGGAGGTCCAGCACACATTTACTTTCCATGTGGACACATAATTCTTAATTTCATATTCTGTGGGGTTTTTTTTCCCCTGGGGCTTTTATATCCATCAGTAAGCCACACCAGTATTTTTCAATTCCCTGACAGAAGCACTGAAAATCAGAACCCATTTATTTAGTACCAAACAAACGCAGAAATAAGAGCAGGCTGTAGCACTAGAATACACATTTGTAACCCTCTGAGGACCAGATGCAGCAGAGCTGGAACACTCAGCAGCTGTAATGTGCACCGAGAAGTCACATTTGTTCAAGAAAAGCCACATTACTTATATTAATTGGATGTGTCCAGCTCATCCTGAGTCCACTTAAGCCTTGGCAAACCTCTAGCTCTGAGCATAACAAAGGTATTAATACTGATATTCCTTTATATTATCCCATTTACATAATGACTCCCACCTTTACAGCCTAATACTTATTCTTTGGAACACAGAGAACTATTGACTCATATTTGGACTGGGTTGCCAAAACCTCCTAAATTTAGAGACAAGAAAGGGAGTTTGGTTCAGGCCCATCCACAACAGCAAATCAAACACAAGTCATCATCTGTGCGAGCGACATTTTCGGCATGTCCAGAGCCTGGCTCTGGGAGTTGACATTCCTTCTCCCAGAAAGATTTACAGAATTTGTGCATTGAAAAGCATTGAGGTAAACCCTGGTCTGAGGGCCAAGTGCATAAATTAGACCTGTCCCCTCCCTTCAGTAAATTACAGGCGTACACGCCGTAGGTTGGCTCGCTGTGCTCTTGGCAACTCCGACAACTCTGTGAGAGTCTGTTCACAGAAAGGGAGTTTGTGTCATGCTCACACATTTACATTTTATTTTCTGAGATTTTGGTGCAAGGAATATGTTGTACATCATTTCTTCCCTCCATTCCTATCAGATACTGGGTTAAACAGACTGAGGAAAAAGAGTAATATTAAAATGTTGGCACGTACTGCACTTTCTCAGCAGAAACTGTGTCGCCTGCACATCACTTTGGTTTAAATGATGTAGGTCAATGTTAGGTCAGCAAGAAGTGCTGGATTAGCATCTGCAGAGACTGAGGTCCTCTCCTCATTCACAGAACAAGTCCGGATCAAGAAACTGCATTAAAGCTTCATGCACAAAGCTGCCTTAGAAGACAAGATATTTCCTCAGGCCAACCAAGTGCTCACCTGTTCCCCCAGCCCGTGGTTTAAATGGAAACCAGACTGGCCAGTTGGCAGAATGACAAGGGTCTGACACTACCAAACTGCTTCTTCAAACACTGTCGAGGTTTTTATGAGCTGCATATTTGCAGAAGTCCATGTACCTGTGAAATAACTGAATCACTGTCTTCCATGTGTCAAAATGATGCCATTTCTGGGCTGTTCCATCTTCCTCCCACAGATCTGCCACGTTTTAGGTGGAATGCATGGCCTGAAAACCCAAATACGTGTGGCAGCTCAGATTGGCTCTAGAGAAAGAACACGGTGAATGGCACTGGGAACCCCACACAACATCCCAAAGGGATGCAGCTCACTCCAGCCTTTCAGCCTCCCAAACTGGATAATCTGTGTGAAGGTTTTCTCAATCACCTGAAGAACCAGTAGAATTTCATTGAAGGCTGAAAACCTCATGTGATCAGACAACATGAGAATTCAGGTTTCTAAAAAAACACCCCAGTATTTTGAGCATACTGCAGGAACTGCTGCTGCAAAATTATGCAAATTTCAGATCCACTGTTTCTGTAAATAAGAATTTTCCAGGGAAAAACATACAGAGGAGACAGTCATGTGCTCTAGGCTCAACAGGGATGGGAAAATTCAGGCTCTAGTCCAGCTCCACTCAGACACTTCAGCTCACTGGCTTCTATTTTCCATGGTGAGACCAAAACAATGGTAATAAAAATCACAATGGAAGCAATTGAAAAATATTTGCATAATTATTTAGCGTGTGTTTGCATGCTTTGCATGTTAAACACGGGATTGTTCCTCATCCCACTCTCTCAGGACAGATAGGGAAGTAGAAAGTGTGGAGCTGAGTGGGAACAAAACCTGATGTGTGTAGAAGTAAATTCAGTTCTGTAGGAAAACAAGCTGAAACGTGTGTTTAAGAGGGACTAAATATTAAAAGATTCACAGCCTGGTGGAAAAAATCGGGGAGTTCACATAGAGAGCAAAGGCTGCAACGCAGAAGGAAGGATGAAGGAAGGATGGAAATAATTGTGGAAGAAGCTGATGAATGGTGGGCCAAGCTGGAAATACTGGTAGAGTGACAGGTGAACAAAGGATGATGATGATGATGATGATGATGATGATGATGATGATGATGATGATGATGACGATGATGATGAATCCCTTTTCAGTTTGCACAGTGATGGAACATGAGTCCTGCTGACTCAGGGTAAAACCCAGACAGCAGAGACTGGGAGATTCCGCTGCTGCAGGGCAAGGGCCGCCTCGGAAACCTCGGTTATCTGGGATCTCAGCCTCTTCCAAAGCCCTGCTGAAGCCAAGCACCAGCCTGGGGAAGATGTTGCTCCACAAGCCTTTGAAATGGCACATTTAGCAGCAGGTTCAACCAGTAATTCATTGAACAAAGCATTCAAGGCAATGGGACAAACCCGTGTGGGAATAAGCCTGAGTCACATCGTGCAGGAGTGGCATCCCTGAGCCCAGCCCATCCCGGAGCTGTTCCCTCTTCATCCATTCAGGGTCTGCCACAGATCGAGTTCTCTATCTGGAATACCAAGCTCTCCCTCATCTGGGACAAATTTACTGCCTTGATTTTCAGACACCACCTTATGTGGACATGCCAGATGAGGTTTCCTGAACGCTCACCCAGGGAGACAGAAATATCAGCAGGAATTAAGAGAGAGATGTCAGCTTGGCAGATTTAACTTACTGTGTCCCCTCGGTGCTTTGCCAACTTTTAGCTGAGGCTGGTTGTTGAACTAAATTGGGAAAAGACTGATTTGATAACAAAAAATGGAGCAGAAGAGGAGCTGGGGGTTCCATACTCAAGGAAGTGAAATTATAATCCCCTATCAAAAGACAAATATGTGATACTCTGGCAGTAAAATTCATAAGAGCATCATGAGCTATAAATTAAAAAAAAAAANAAAAAAAAAAAAAAAGGACAAAGACATAAAGAAAAACAGAGTAATCCAACCATGGGAGAGCAGCAAGAAAAGCAGCTGGTTCGGATATTCATATTGACAAAACTCTGGCTGGATATCAAATATATCCTTTCCCACCCCAAAATCCTGTGGGCTTCAAGGGAGCACAAACATCCCTACATCATTAATCGCCGGTCCTACTCTGTCCAACTACCAGAGCACTGACCTCTGAATGCAGATACAAGTGGTCCTTATCACCCTTCACCCCACAGTCCTGTGGGTTCATGTGGGGAGAAACATGACTTGCCATATGGAACGTATCAGTCAAAGCATTTTTATCTTGCATAGAAGGCCATCCACCATCTCCCACTGGTGTTTGCCATAAAACCAAGACAAAGTGAGGTTGTTTCAGCACTGTCTGGTCTCAGGGAATGTGGATGGATGTCCATCCAGTTTTACTGCAGTCTGGAATAGAATTTCTTCATGCAAGGAGCACGTTTAGCTGTCTGCAAATTCCAGAGATGTTTTCAGTAGAAGTGCAAGGTTGTGCTACCAAAGGAGAACATGAGCCAAAAAAGTTCTATCATCCATATCCTATTAAAGGTCAGCCAGAGCTCTTACCTCAGTGCTACAATGTGACCAGAAACTTAATTGAAAATATACGAAAAGGTTATTAACGAAGAGATGTAACCGTAGTAAATTTAATATAGCCTGCAGAAGGACTCTTGCTAGAAAGAGAAGGTTACATAGATAGATAGATAGGCCTTTAATTAAGGTATATTGCTGGGTTAAGTGTAAATTTTCCAAGCAAAAATGAAGATAGAAAACTGGTAATTGCTTCCAATTTATATTATAAAAATCAGTCATATTCATTTTACTTCCTATGACAGCCTTACTTAATTCTAAGCTTCATTCACTTAATTGCAAGGGAGAATTCTCTGAGTAAAAACATAAGGAATTGAGGAAAGAGACAGGCAGATTGCAAGAACTGAATGAACAGCACTTTAAATGAAATCATTAAAACCCCTCGTCTAAGATTCTCAGTAGATTCATGTTTGCTGTCCTCAAGGGATATTTATTATCAAAGCTGAGTAGGAAAAGATTGGGAATCATATCAGGAAAAAAAAGATCTCTAATGGTTTCTTGAAAATTGAATCTGAAGAACTCCCTGTTTCTATTACTGTCATAATTTCTCCACATCTCCAAGTTGGTGTAGAGTACAAACTCAAATATTTCTCGCACTGACACCTCTCGCAACTCTGGTGTCACATGTAACACAAAGGTTCACGTGCACAGGAACCACGCTTACCTCAACCAAATCCTCACTTTGTTCACAACAGAACTTACAGGGGGGGGAGTACGTTCAAGGAGGGCTTTGTTGTGAGTATCCACACAACTCTCTTTGCATAAATCGGTCTCAGGGAAAAAAAAAAAAAAAAGCCTTCGAGTCTTTGTGGGTTTGGGAGTTAACCGATGGTGATTAGGAAACAATCCGTGGTGGCTGAGGTGGCAGATAAGAAGCAGGGCTTTGAAGAGCTGACATTTAAATGTAATAGTCCTGGAGTATGCCGGTGATTCACAAGAGCAGATATCAGAATCACTTGATGACTACTGTTGAATAATAAGTCTAAATCCCTTTCGAAGATTAAAAAAAATCACCGCCCTACCGAAGACTGACTTTTGAGAGGGCTTTAGTTCTTCAGGGTGAATATTCACAGAGCTTCATGATGTGTAACTGCCCTCTCTCCTTCCCCTGACAAAGCCCAACACAGGATGGCTTCTCCACATCCACTGCTCCTGGACAGGAGATAGAATTCTGTAATCACAATCAGCCAAGGGGCACAGAATTTTAGTGCCTCCATGCATAAATGAAAACCAGTGCATCACGAATGCATTCCTGGTGCAGGCAGTGGGTTCTGCCACAGGCAAATTCATCAGCAGCACCATTTTCAGGGATCCATTTAAGCAATCACTTGTAAAGGATCCATAGGAGAAAGTGGGGAAAGCTGAGGCAAAGAAGATACTAAATCTGTCCCTGTCAGAAGTCAAATGATGTTAGAGAAGTTATTCAATGGATGATTTTGGTCTACATCTCTGGTTTCTGGTGGGAAGTGACAAGGGACACTGCTCCATCAATTGAAATAATGGAAGGTTAAAACGTCCAGATCCCAATCGTTCGGAAATATAAAATAATCATGCTGCAGAAGTAATTAACACTTTCAGTTTTCAAAGGGCTGAGGAAGCTTTAACTAATTAAACAGTTAGGTTAAAGTAATTAAAACTCAGATGTTAGGTTGCTATGGGGAACAGAATAATAGACTGAATTAATTATCTTAAAGAATTCAAGACTAAAACACCAAAACATTCCCATGTTTACATGAAAGGAATGAGCTCTCAGCATGTCAAGAACATTGAAGGTAGCAACAATAAATTTTTATCTGTCAGCGGGAAGGGAAGATAGAACTCCAGAAAGCCCAGGGAGGATTAGGGAGAACAGTAGACAATTGACAGTGAAACACACACAAAGCTGGGAACATAACTATAAAGTGCTTGAGGAAATCCCTAAATCCGCTGGTATTAAAGCATTTACAGCGACTTTTCAATTTCATGGCAGCCTCACTATCAGAGAATTCTGTCATTTCTGACAGTGGAAGCAGGCTCAGGTCTTCAAGTCAAAAAAGCTTTAGTGAGGTTTGAAGTTATTCCATGAAACAATTTCAGACGATTTCCCAAGATACAGCCAACAGCTACCAGTGAGCCGGAGCTGGGAATACAGAAATAAGTTTAAAAAAGGTAAGTTAGAGGATGAAACTGAAGAATTTCAGCTGCTGGGTAAGGAGCACACACTGTCGGGGTTCAGTGATACCTTATCTCAACAAGGCTTTCCCCAGCCTTTGCTTCTCCCTCTGAGTACTTTTGCCAAAATTTATAATTACATCTAGAATTGGATCATCAATATAACCCAAGTTAAAAAAGAAAAAAAAGAATAAAAAACAGGGGGCTGTCTATTTTCCTTAGTCCAGATTATGTCCATGATCTAATTGAAACCACAGCTCCACACACGGCTGGACTGGCACCAAGAGGAGCCAGGAACCTGCAGCACGAGGACAGAAATGAACTTCCAAGAGTAGAATTTTGTTATAATGGCTTCAATTCTTTGCTTTTGTTTTCAGTAGACATAAAATAATCTGCCTTCACGAAAAGAGAAGTGAGGTAACTTCTATTTTCCAATGGAGCATCCAGGCAGTCACCACGAACCTGCTGAAATGTTGGGAGTTCACAGCCCACCTTCCCTTCTCACTGAGAGGCACAGAGCAAGCACATTACTTTGGCACTAAAAGTCAGTTCTGATAAACATTTGTTAAGAAATAAGCCCTGAAAAGAACTTCTCTGATATCTGAATAGAGTAAGATGTGAAAACCCAGCAAAAACTGAAGAAATATAATGGAAACTCCCTTTGCTGTCCGTAAGAACAGGGTCATAAGCACAAGAAGAAGGGCAAGGGGTTATTTCAGGGAACAAATATCCATGGATCTTGCCCAGAGGGGCAGACCCAGCCACTCTTAACTGGAAGAACCCCCAGTCCCTGCACCAGTTCCTCCAAGAAATTCAGAGTTGTTACAGCACAGCTCTGTGGTGCAGTGGTTGTGGCAGGACACAGCACGTGCAGGGAAATGCAGCTGCTAAGATGAACTCCTCGCTGCATTTCCTGCACGTGAGACCTCTCCTACTTGATCCTTTTGCCTGTTTGTCTGCTCTGACACAACTACAAAGCTCTGGATCCCAAAGCTCAGCCAGGCCCAGGAGTTACTGCCCACCCAGCTGGTGCAGGCACCATTCCTCAGCATGTCTCACTCATCCCCTCTCCTGCACCTTTACATCTTTGTGTCTTCAATCTGGATCTTGCTCTTTCATTTTTAAACCTCTACTTTCTACCCATGTGCAGAGTCTTTACCAGCATGGTGGCACTTTCCCTGTCAGTGTTTTAACAATCTGGAAGGCAGGAGTGATTTTATACAATCACCTCTGTGCTGAGACAACGCCGTGTAAGTGGTCTGAGCTCTCATGGACAGTGCACAGAGCAGGGGAGCAGAAGCCTGAGCTCATCCTGCCCTTGACACCCAGCTCAGCCTCAGGCCAGTTCCACAGCCTGATCCCAGCCCCGCTGAAGTCATCACAAAGGGATGCAACAGCACAGGATGAGCTCCTGCATCTCTCCTCCGCTGTTGTCTCAAGGTGTCTCCAGGGTGAAAGTTGTGAAGTGTTTTCAAAGATTTAAAGTACTACAGTTGTCATCCCACAATTCTTATTCATCCCTGATAATTTCTGCCTGTGGGAGTAGGCCCGTTGGCTCCATAGTCGTCATTATTTGTAACATTTCTTGTATTATTCACAACACATCTTCTTTGACATACTTTTATTAATTTTAGAAGTGGAACATTTTTAGGAGCAAGCCTTACATATTCAACAGACGCATGATATAATTAACCAAGAAATGTCGTAAGAAACACAAAGAAAATATTCTTCTCATTATATTCAATATTTAATTGCTCATAGTTATTCTCAAGTCAAACCTGCTGCTCAGAGAGAGTTGTCACAGATCACTTACATTGTTTCATGAGGGGTTTTTTTTTAGTGAGCCTAAGAGCTCATTTTCTTAGTTTTAACTTTTAATCTATCAAAATGAAAAAGGAAATCACACCCTGGGTAGGGCCGTGGCATTAGTACTTTACCCCCAATTTTGCAAAAACCCCGCAGAGACTTCTTTTTACTGCATCAAACAAAGGTTTGCATGTCTTGTCCCGTATTGAATCTACCTGATGGAAATTTCTTCAGTCCCATAATGATGACAGGGTTTGCATCCTCAGAGAAAAGTAAAGTAGGTCTAGAAGAGATAAGGGTTTGGCCAAGTTTGCCAAAGCTTAATTTTATGACTGAGTGGCCCATTTTTTTCCCCTTCATTATCCTAAAAGTTGAAATTGTTCATTCTCTCCTCTGCCATCCAACTACAGAATGAAGCAAATATTTTTTCCTCTAGGAAAAAGACTTACAGAACAGCGATTCTCAAAGTGGTCTGTAAAGTAGTTATCTCCCCTTTTTCTATTCCAAAAGGAGTGATAACGAGCCAAAAATCTGCTACAAATGCCACCTATAAAGAGACAAAAAGGTTGCTGAAACACTCTGAGTGTGTGGGCAGACTGGAGCAGGGTTAAGTGAACCATTGCTGGCATCCATGGGATCATGGAATCCGTGATCCTACGGACCTGTGGTCCTTGACACATGGCAGTGTATCAGTGTTAGCTTTATCTTACCTAACTTCAGCTGTCTGACATCAATAAACTGCCCTCTCCAGATTCTCGACATGTTTTGCTGAGTATTAGGAAGTGGTATTAGGAAGCAACTTCAAAGGACAGCTCATTTCAGCCCAGCAGAACAAAGAGAGGGGGATGAGTCAGCTCTCGGTGCTTGTCCCCTCTGCCAAGAGCTCAGGACTTGGGTGGCTTGTTTAGGCTGAATGCTCAACTTCTCATGGCTGGAGCTGGGTGAAGTGAAACACGCTCAGGTTTGTATTCGACATCAAGTCCTGCTGCTTCCCACAACCTGAAGTGTTTTAGTCATCAGGGGCCTTACTCACTGCCTTTTGCTGTTTTGTTCAAGGAGCATTTACGGAGTGAAAAACCTTTCCTAGAAATGAAAAGGAGAATGCTCCTTGCATTTCTAACTTTGCTTCTGGGAGCTCAGTGCTCCCTGCAGGAGGGGGAGGTGTGGGTGTGGTGGGCTCTGTGTGTGTAAGAGATGCCACTGACGCTGCAGCCGGGGAGGAGATATTTCCAAGAGCTTCCTGGTGAGCAGTTGGTCATCCAGGCATCGGGAGAACACAGAAATGGGATGACTTGGCAGCCAGAGCTGTGCTGGTTGGTGCATCAGAAATCAGCACTTCCTACAATGGAAGCAGATTTCCCACTCCTAGGGAATCTCAGCAGCTGCTGGGGGTGTCTGAATCCCTCACAGACCACTGAAAATCTCCATGTTGGATTTTAAAGATGCAGCTAATGGATATCCTGATGACTCAACATGAGTCAGTCCAATTAGGAACTGAATCAGGCTCTCCAAATATTCCCATGAAGCTCTTCCTCTGAAGACTTCAAAGTGCATTACAGAGATTCAAAGTGCTAACGAGGATAATCCAATGATGATATCAATGCTGGCATGACACAGATCCCATGTGACCAGGGACAAGTCCATTTAGAGACACACTTACTGCACATATTTAGAAGTCACACAGAGATTTGGATTGGAATATAATACAGATTGCACCTTGACAATCTTCTCTGTGGAATTCTGTAAACTGGTTGTAAAATTTTATGGAAAAAGCATTCCACTAACTATGGCACTCTGGGGGCTTTCCTACAATCAATACCTGTCCTGCTCCATTCTGGAGCATAAACTGAGCTTTACTGCTCAGCCAGATCTGTTGTCTGAACCATCAAGCCCCTGTTCACAGCTGTCACAGAGGCTGTATCTATACTGCAAATCCAGAAGGAGAAGGGCACAGTTTCATCCATGATCTCCCAGGCTGTGTCACTGTTAGAGCCCTCCCTGACATGGCACTGGCCTGTCCCAGCTCTCTCAGATGATGCCTTGGAACACCAAAGTCCAAGGATTGTTCCCTGTGGACCGTCTGGATGAGGCCACCTGCTTGGGATGCAGGAATGGGGGAAAGAGCTGAATCATGTGGATGTGAGTCATGATACACTACTGTGTGTTTGGGTTATTTTATTTTCTGCCCATAGCCAGAGAGATCAGGGAACAATAAATGGTCACCCTTCCTGAGGCACTGAACTACTCTTCCTGAAAAAGCTGCTCCCTGAAAAAAGTCCTTTGGTGAGAGTTTGCAAAGGGAAAGCTCCTGGCTTTGGACAGGGTTTGTCCCTTGCCGTGGCTGAGCTGGGGACGGCCGTCTCCCGGGCTGCCATCCAGCTGGATTCAGCACAGACTCATTCACTGCAAAAAGCAGAAAAAGAAACAGGAAAAAACGATATGAGGTTTCCATGGCTACTGAACTGTTTACTTTCTTCTGCCTGTTATCACAAATTCTGCCATCCAAACAAGCAACAGATGTCGGAAATAACATTTGAGTTTGGTGAGAGTTCATTTCGGATACGCCACGGGGAAAGGTACTGAGCTGGAGCCCAAGGAAGTGGCACAAGCTCATCAGTGGGCAAAACATAAAGGTACAGACAGCCAGGTTCTAAACACTGGGCTTGGAGCTCTTCCTCCAAGTAATGTTTCCCAATTGCATTGAACTTCTAGATTTCATGTAATTTTCTCTGTCATGGTTGTTGAAAGTAAAAGGTCCTGAGGAACCTCACATCAGGTTTTCTGGAGAAATGGTGGAAACTTTGATTTTAATATTCTAGAATAATAAAGAAAGGGCAGAAATCAAGGCCATGTAATCAGTTCCTGCTATCATTGATGCTGGAGGATATCCTGTTATCATTGATGCTGGAGGGCAGAACACATTATCCTGTATTCATTTATGATGTATTCCAGAGCAACAGGTGGAAGTACAAGTAATGCTTCTTCTGTGTGTCTGGTCAGCTTATCAATGTTATTCAGATAACAAAATACAGCTTAAGTGGAAAAAATCTCAACGATTTTCATTAACTACTAACCAACCTTCTCTTTGCTTTCCTATCATCCTATTTCCCTATTTCAGCTCCCTACCCCGGTGCACTTTTTGGAGCAACACCTGGATCCCACCTTTGCTACAGAGCTTTTTTTCCTTCACTCCCCTCTTTCAGACAAGTTAATTTCTTTAACATACCCGCAGCATATACTGAAAGGTTCTATAGAGAATGTCATAGCTCTGCCCAAATTTCCAGCATGCAGTCTAAGGACTTTGCTAAACCACAATCTCAGTGCTGTTGATTTGGTTTTCTTGTAAATCAGACTTTTTATTCACGGCATAATAGATCAAAACCCCCAGAGTGTTTCCATAGATGTCTTTGCTGGCTAAACAGGCTGCACAAACCACAGCTACTCAACAGTTAATAATAAGCAGCTTCTCCCCGCAGCACTTGGTTTGAAAGGACTACAAGGTCTGAGTCATTGCACAGTTGATTTGAGCTTAACCCTAATAGCTCTGTTATGTCCTGGCTTATTCCTAAATCTTCTTGGAAGCAGGAGAGTGTCAACAATAAACTTGTAAGGTTTAACACTTAACACCAGGTAAACTGCTTTCTCAATTAAAAATATCAGTACTGTCCTTTCCACTACATCACGGAGCTGTAAAATAACGCCGGGGCAAAAGCATGTGCCTGCTGGTATATGCCTGAAGAGGTTCTGGGAATTAATTCTGCTTTGCAGAACTATTCCAGTTATTCATGTGACTCAGCGGCGGAGACCGGGATCTTCCTGCACTCCAGGGTGACGTGCTGATTCAGGCTGGTTCAGCAGCCCGGCAGAGGAGGCACCTTATCAAAAGAAAAGCCCTCTTTGGGGCCAGGCTCTCCCAGCAGCTGGGAAGGAAATTTCCGTACTCTCCCTGCGCTGCCCCGGTGGGGTGAGATTAGCGAGTTATTATTAGAGCTGGATGATTTTCTTGACTCTGGGTAAAAAGGGAATCGTCCTTTTCAACCAATAAATTATTTCTGGGTACCGCTGCTGTGATGTGTGTCCGGATGGGATCCCAGGGCTGTGTCACAGGAGAACAGTGCTCTGCACCTCTGCTTTCAGTCGTACCTGAGGGGACTTCAGCCACTCTCCGTGTTCAAGTTTTATTTATAAATGTTTTAGAAAGGATTAATACCTGGCTGACTCTTGTCACACACACCCCGCAGAGTGAACAGTAAATGGCAAGTCATTTATCAATACCCCCCTAAACTTATTCAGCTTGGTAGGGGATGACTGATCAAGACATTCTGAATAGATTAACCCTTTATAAACCAATTGCAAACGGTCTCTGGGCCAACAGGCACTCATCAGCCCAGTTATCTGACTGAATGCAGGCATCTGGGATGGAAGCCTGAGCATCTCAGCCAGTCGGTCCACACTCTGTGGGCAATACAGTCAAGGGAGTGAGCTGAGTCCTCCAAAAAAAGTAAACATCCAAAGTAGGTCTGTCAAGAAGTAGCCAAAATATTTTAAGTGACCAGCCCAGGATCTCACAAAACAGACTGTGGCAGATCAAGACAATTCACATTTCCTAATTTCTGAGTTCTGAGTCCACCAGACCACAGCTGCCCTCTGATCACATCATGACAGCTCTGCAGCTCTGCAGAGAAGCTGTGAAGGCATTTAATCAAGGGTCTTAAATCTGCCAGCCCCAGAAAAACAGACTTCCTTCAATATTGTCCACAATCCAGTATTTTTGTAGGAGCATTACTGTAGCCAAGCCAGAAACCACCCAAACATTACAGCACCAAGAAGTACCTGATGGGGAGCAGGGGTTACATCCCACACCTGTAATGTGGTTTCACAGTTCATCCTGATACAAATAACAATTACAAAGTGTTTTTGAAATGTGCTGTACCAATTGCAATACCAAAGTATTGCTTCCTGTACTCACTGTTCCTCCACAGCCTCCCTGCCCTGACCTTACATTGGATTTTCTCTTGCAGGAGACATTCTTTTCTGTCTGCTCTGCTGTTCACCTCTCTCACAACAAATCGTACATGAAAAATATAGGGGAAGATGTAGATTTAACCCCTCCGATGGATAAAGGAATAAGTAGAGCAGCCTGTGATACACAAATGTATTTTTAAAAATCCATCTGCTGACACAGGCTATAGATGTACCGGTGGATTGGAGCAGAAGAAGAGATATTGTCAATAAAAGTGAAAACAGTGCTGTCCAAAATAGAAAGGAAAGGGGAAAAAAAATTCTAAAACTATTTCAGGATATTTTTCACCCTGAAAACCTGGAAGGCTTCTTCAGGACTAGTCACACTATAGCTGCTAATGTAGGTACAGCCTCTCTCAATTGCCCCCAGCCCATAAAGCTGTAAATTCTTTCCATAAACAGAACTTTAACATTGTTATCTACATGAGAAACTTAACCAGCAGGTACTCAGAGGCATAAATCCATGTGGTATTTGAAGGTTAAAAAACAGAGGAAATGTGTGGCCTGGGAAAATTAGGGACTTTCCATTCCCGGTGTAATGAAACGACAGATTTAAAGTGCAGAGTGAGAAAAGTCACTGAAACGAATTAGGCTTCAAGCTTCCTGAGACATACAGGCTTTGTTTTTCAAGGCTATTGATAAATCTATCAGTCTCCCGATTACTGTCCCCCCTCGCCCCTTGAAAAACCCTGAAAAAGAGGAATTTGCTGCCTTAATTGGAAAGAAAAGAGTTCAGAGAAAACCCACTGTAAGGTCCCTCTGAAGAAGTAAAGTCCCCGGAGGCAAAACAATAATTGGTTTTGACCTTCCGCAGTTTAGGAGGCGTCGGTAGAGACGAGACTTAAACACGGCCTGACAACTGCGAGTTCCAATCCAACTCAGAAAGAGACGGAAATTGGATAAGCAAATTCCTTTTTGTTCATGACCCCGGTGCCGCTTTCCTTTCCCCCTGCAGCATGACACATCAGAATCTGCCCGGCGTGCCATAGATGGGCGGCGGGGCGGCCGCGGCCCGTCCCTGGCCCGGCCGGGCCGTGTGGGGCCGGGACCGCGGGCGGGCCGGGCTGGCCGGGCCCGGCACAAAGCCTGGCTCGGAGGAAGGAAGCCGGGTGATTTCATTGCTGTTTTCAGCACGGTGTCAATTCCCTCGCTCCGGCTTTGGAAGGACTCTCCACAGCAGCGCTAGGAGCCGCTTGCCAATTTAAGGAAATTTGGTTTTGAATGCAGGAGCCCACAATCCTCATTCTGTCAGAAGCTGCAGCTGACAAAATGCTTTCCTTTTGGTACATCTGAGCTCATAGAGGACACTCTTTGTCCTTCCCTGCAACCGCTCCGGGAAACGTAATGTTTCCTGTGTCACCTTCCGCATGGCAAGTGCATCTTGTCTGGGTGTCCCTGCGAGCTCCTGGCAGAGCTGCGGGCACCTCCGTCCTTCCCACAGCTTGTCCCTCCCTGCCTGTGCCTGTCACCCCTGCTCCGCCTGCCACACTCCTCAAGTTATTTGTTACCTGCAGACCCTGTACAGAACTTAAAACTTCCTCTTTCTGCTTCAAGGACAACTTAAGTTAATAAAGCCTCCGAGGCCGTCGGAGAAAAGTTTTTCTTACAGTGGACTCAAATGCCAATGTACAATTAAATGTCTTTAAAAACTAAAAGAGAAATGGCAAAGGCTCACCGCAGCAATGCCATGGACCAAATAAAACCCCATGAACTAATGGTGAATTTTTCCACCAGCCACTTTGAGATGGTCACCACTGAAAGCCGAGCCATGTAATTTGCAGATATGACTCACAAGAGCTGGAGGTCCAAAAGCAATAAGAGCAAAGATTGGAGAGATATCAAGGCTTTGGAGACAAAAATTAGGTTTTTTTAGGGTCTGATGAGACAGAGGTGAAAGTGTCAGTGGTCTACAATAAGGTAAGTGTGATGTTCAGGCATTTTCACAAAGTTGAAATAGTTTCAGTTTCTCCTGGAAAGGAGGTGAAAGCTGGAATGGCTTTGCACAGATAAGGTTACATGAGTTACGAGCAGTAGAACTGTCCCAGAGTGCCAGCTCCACGTGCTTTGACCTTTCCTCAAGTTTTGGGAAAAGTTGCTTCTCAGACATGCCTCCTTCAGCTGAACCTAAGCCCTGTTTCCATGAGCCATGGCTCTCCCAGCTTTTCTGGTGTCAGGACAGCTGGCTCCTGCTGAGTGTGTGGGAAGGACTCTGTCCCACAAGGGCTGCCTGCCTCTTTTAGGCCAGGAGTGCCCAGAGATCCAAAATGACATTCCGAGCCTGGTGGCCAAGCAGAATGTCCCGACAGCATCCAAAGCCACAGAGCAGCTGCTGCAGTTCAGCAAGGCTGGAACTGGGAGCTGGCAGTGACAGGGGACACTGGGCCCCAGCCGAGGGACACCACCACCACTGGGGTTTGGAAAGGCCAGATTTGAAACACGCTTCAGAATTCCAGATCTCTGCCCTTTGCATCCTCCAAGTCTTTGTTACCAGGATGCTTCCCCACCATGAGTCCTAGCTTGTCTCAATCCTATTTGAAAAGTTTTGGTAGATTCACTTTGATTTGGGGAATTCTAGCAACAGGCCACTCTAATTCTTGCTCTGAATTTCATTCCACAGACTGAGACTTCTACGACGCCCTGCTCCCAGTTTTTCTTTCCTGTCCTTAGGAAGTTCTTACAGACTGTGAGCAGGAGGATGAATTCTTGTCTATAATGTTCAGGCTGTATGTAGAAAAGGGGAATTACTAAAACTGGAACAGGCTCAGCACTGGCACTTTATGTAGGACAATATGTACCTCCTGAGCTGGGTGTCCTTGCTGAAGTGACACTCCTGCAGAGGAATGCTGACATTCCCAGGGATGTGTTGTGGTAGTGCAGAGGCTCCTGCAAACACTCAGCAGGGCAGGTTAGCTGGGAGCATATTAAAAAAAAAAAATCTATAAATAACATTCTATAAACAAGGTTCTATAAAAAGTCCTAAAAATACCAAAAGGGCATTTTTTCAGTTGTTGGGGTTTGTAAAGTGATTTTATTTATTTTTGTTCCACTGAATGGGAATGAAGCTTTAGAGCCAGATAAGAAAAGACAAAAACATAACATTCAAACTGCAAGATGCTGTGTGCCTTTAATGCCTCCAGAAATCAAACTGTGCTGAGTTCCCATCACAGTGGTGCAACCTATCCCTAATCCGTGGTCTAACCCACTATTAACTCTTCACAGTCAACATTTGATACCTGCTCAGTGCTCAGAAAGGATGATCCTTGATTCCAAGAAGTCTCAATTTAGGTAGAAAGGAATATTTGCAAGTTTTGTTTCTGCATTTTGTTTTTCATTTTCGTGTTTTAACTTCCTCTGCTTAACACATCCACTTTAACTTCTCTGCACTTCATAGTGAACAACAGGCTTCAGCCATTGATCTCAGAATGGTTCAGAAACCTTCTCCCAAATTTCAGAAGACAAAGCGGAGTGGTAGCACACTGAAGGAATTTGTTTGAGCTCCCTGGGCAGGTCAGGAGCAGAAAGAGCCCAGTCTCTAAGACGCCACAGAGATTCATTCCTCCATCTTCTCCTATTTTCAATGCTGTGAGTGGCAAGAAGGAAAGCCCACAATGGCAGGGGTGACATTAGGGCAGGGAATGAGCCAAAACAAATGTCCTGAAGTTACTTCCTAACACAGGAGCAGGGGAGGGTTTGCTGTCAGAATCCTTTGGCTCTCCCCATCGAGGCTACAGAGGTTCTGTTAAGAAGAGGCCGGACAAGGACCCGAGACAGACAATTTTCACATTCTGTTCCAGTGCAGGGCTGCAGGAGGGAGCCCAGCAGAGCCTCCTGCATGGCCCCTCCTGTCTGAGCCCTGAGTTCTCCATACTCAGCTGTTGTGGGAGACACGGGATCCCACTGGGCTGCCGAGTCACGCTGGAGACACGGCCGCTCTCCTGCCTTGGGGGGCACTTGGCCCCACAGACCATTTTGGGTCACCACATTTGTTTTCGAGGTCTGTTGAACCCCTGAAATGCACATTTCAAAGATCACCAAGGTAGAGGCTGCCCTGCTTTTGGTGGCATCTCTGTCAAATCACACTCTCCTTCGAGAGGGGCACCCAGCGCTCCCAGACATCCGTGCTATGGGAATGACACACCAGTCACACTGCTCACACCAACTGTGGCCCTGAACTCGAGTTCAACTTTGACATTTAGCTCCTGCACTGTGACTCATGGCTGCCCATGGTGCTCCGTTTAGGGATGCAAGACTCCAAAGCTGATGCAGGAAAAAATCAGTAAGCTACAGAAATTGGAAAGAGGCATTTGCTGAAATGAGGCACCTCATAATTTTTTTATATTGGAGGGAAGAAACAATAGATGACAGCAAGTGTCAGTTGCTGTCTCTTTTTGCTGTGAGAACTGGCCGTTTATATTTAAAGTACTTTTCACTAAGTGTGCTTTTACCTGGTGTTCTTTTTATTAAAAGTCTACCAGTCCATGGTGTCACCAAAACTGTTCAGTTTAATGAAACCATCAGCTCTTCCCATTTCCAGAGTTTTAGAAAAAAACAGGACCACAAAGTTTGGAGTGCATTCCATAAAACGGTAAAGAACACCACATGCATTGTTTAGAACGTTCAACTATTTGCAATTCTTGACTGACTTGCACCTCCTGAGAGTCACTGAGGACCATTAATGTCCCTTCTGGCCAGGTCTGAGGTCTCCCAGGGCAGGTGGAAGGTGACAGCAATGAGCACATTGTGTTTCTGAAGGAACACTGAAGAATGTGGGAGCAGGGCTCCATTGTCATCCCAAGGAACCCACCATGGACACCAACCACAGCTGACCCAGACACAACCAAGTCCTGTCCCTTCTAATTTTACTAGTAATGTTCCGGAGCTATTTATGCAGCTGGTATAGAGAGAGCACCAGGAAAAATAGTAATTTTTAAATCCTAAATAATTTTCTATATATGGGTGTCTAGAATTACTTTAGAAATACTAATTAGGATAAACGTGGTTGTATGTAAGTTAAAAAAATAGAGGTTGTTTTCTTGGGCTGAGTGAAGACATTCTGAAGACAAAGTAACACAAATCAGCATTCCCTTAAAATCTTTACAAACACACCTTAGAAGGATGTGCCCTCACTTTTCCAGAGGCTGAAAAGGTGCTCCTTTGAAATGTTTCTTTTCCCAAGGTGCAATTTCCTTGTACCTCCAACATCTCTAAGAAACCATGAACCCCACTTTAGACATGGAGCTGAGCTCTGAGGTCTGTGGTGACTATATGAGCTGAAGAATAGCCCAGAGTGCCCAAATTTTCCTTACATTTCTACCTATAGGTATAAAATGCATTACCAAAGTCCTGTAACAGAAAATCTGTAAACAGCTAAGTGAGGGCATATACACATCTGCTGCTTGGAAAATGTCCAAGGGAATGTGCTCAGAAACCCAGCTCCTTTCCCTCACCTGCATCACAGGATTATTTATTTGCCCAGCAGCAGTTTGAGGCAAGCAATACATTCAAAGGTTGGTTTAAGACTTACTGACAGTGCTGGGGGGAATAAAATTGCAGTGGACGTCATTAATCTGAGCATTTTTGGACTTGAGCAGTGCTCAGATTTAGGAACAGTGATGCTATTTCAAGGTTGTGTTTGCTAATATTAGGAAGTAGTCAGACATACCAGAGTGCTGCTTTTATTTTTGTGTTTCTATTTTTCCTTAAAGTCAAAGTTTTGATTTAATACAAAATACAGCCATGGCAGCAGGGGTGGCAGAAGTGATAACACGTCACCATTCAGCCAAGTCATTTGGATTAGTGGGTTTTGGAAAAAAGAGGTTTCAGTATATTCAATTTTTTGCCTTAGATTTCTTGAGCTTATTTCAAACCACTCAACCCTTAAAATCTCTCATGAGCCAAAGTTTCTAACCCACGACTCACAGGAGATATTCTGAATGTGCCTAGGTGGTTTAGGATCCCGTTAGGCTAGGGATGAATTTATACTCCCTGAAAGGTGCAAAATAAATAAATATTCTGAGTGCTTACCAATGGCTACAGGTAATCATTCACAGAATCCCAGACTGGTTTGGGTGGGAAGGGACCTCTAAGCTCATCACATTCCATGGGCAGGGGCTCCTTCCACCATCCTAGCTTGCTCCAAGCCCTGCCCAACCTCTCCTCGAACACTTCCAGGGATCCAGGGGCAGCCACAGCTTCTCTGGGCAGCCTTTGTGTGGCGTCTGCAGTCAGGGGTGACCTGCTGGTGACCAGCACACTGGGTGAGCACACACTGCTCCTCACACAGATTACATCACACAATCTGCGTGTTGCTCGTTTGCTACCCAGCGCTGGTCGTTAAATAAATATTAATGTGACGGGCAGGCATCTTAACCAGGCCCACAAAAATAACACCAGGTGTAAAGAAACAACTTATTATACACATACAAGTAGGTAATACAGTCCAGGAAGGCAGCAGGTAATACTGTCCAGGTGCCCTCTGGTAATCCCTTAAAAATAACCTCTTACATCTTTCACATGAGATCCTTTCCTCACTTAATTCCATCTTATTACGTTTTATAGAAAATTCAAATCATGAACCTTCAGTTTCTTCAACAACACATTAGTGTGGTACAGATGCTCTGATTTGGGGTCAATTTCAGTTCTTAACAAACAAATCACTCATAGTGTGTGGGAGTGAGAAGCATTACTGTTTACCCACCTAGCTGCTCTGAAACCAGCAGACTCCCCTCACTGCTGTGCTACCTTTTTGCCATCATGATTGCAAGAAGGTTACTGGCAAGTAACAATCTCTGAACAACTCTGCCAAGAGGTAAAATTGACAGTTAAATATACCAGTGGCGTTTATGTATGCATGTATGCATGACAAGGCATGGGGATGTATGCAAGGCTAAGCCCTGAATTTGGAATTCTAAACCTGGACTGGTTTGTGTGAAATTCTCACTTTACTGACCTCAGGCTCAGTTTTTCCCTGGAGAGAGAGAGCAGCTCTCACAAAGGGAGTCTGTAAAGTACTCAGCAGATTATTCAGAGGACCCAAATCATCTCTTTAACACTGGGAGATTCACCATCTAAAATCCCCGTGGCCACTCTGGAGGGCTCATCCTCCAGAATTTGCTGTTAACGGCATTAAACCCCTCAAACATTATCCCCATTTTAGATCCCCAAATTAACTCAAATATAAATTTTTCCTTCAACCTACTGCCATTACTTGCAAATTTCCCTGAACACATCCGTGGTGAACACATCTTGCAGCACCCAGAGAGGCTCTGGAGGGCAGGAGGGGCCTGTCCTGCTGTGGGTGCTGCCCACCCTGCTCCAGGTCTGCCTTTCAGAGCAGGAGCAGCAGCGTTTCCCCCTTGGAGCTTGATGCCATTCCCCTCTCCACACAGGGAATGTGTGGCTGTGGTGGGAGGTGAACGCTGATCCCAGGGCAGCATCTCACATTTCACTGCCTTTTAAAGCCCAGACCAACACTGTGCTGTCACTGTTCTGCCTTTAAACAAGCCCTTTCATTTTGGTGCCTTGTGCAGGGCTTTTTGTTTTGCCTTTGGGTTAAAATCCTTTTAACTTGGGATTCTTTTGTGAGAGTTTTCATCCCCTTTCTGGACGTCCCACCCACTCAGCATCACTTGAAATGAAAAGATCAGATGCCAACTGGTCTCCAAGTGCAGAATGAAAGGGAACAACAAATTCTACCAAGGATCTCTCTCAGACTGCAAAAATAAAAGATGAGTTTTTATTGGCAAAGGCCTCTCTTGATCTGTTAATATCAAGGAAGACAAAATTATCTGTGTTCTTTGTGAAGCAGCAGTTGTTTTAGTGGGGAAGGAAGCCAAGACAGCTGTTGGATAGTTCAGTACAAAATACTGACAGCGACACACCAACAACAACACCAGCAGTGAAGGACTCGGCCAAACCGCCAAAACACCAAATATTATTGATGTTTCTGCTTTTCAAAGGTTTGACAAACTGCAATAATTGAAAATTTTCAGAGTGAAAGATGACTTTTGAGTTCCTCTTGGCCTATGTTGCCTAAAGGATGCTGTGGAAAAAGCAGCAAAATCTCTCAGCTCCAAAAGAGCTCATTGAGAAGAGGGAGGCAGGTCTTGGTCAGCACTCAAGATTCAGTGGGGAAGGAGCCATCCCTGTTTAGTTTGGATGCAGGACTTGACTCCTTTGAGGAATGAGAGGCCGTGAGATTTCAGCAGCTTTTGAGGAGTCCTCAAGTCAAACTACTTGAACAAATTGCTTTGTCCACATGACCTGCAGCGTGCCCAACCCCATGAGAAGGGATTGTGAAATCATTTCTTCCATATCCCCGGGACAGGATGAAATACGGGGTGCACTGAGGCCAGGAGCAGACCAGAGCTTCCTGGCTGGGACCTTGCTCTCACCCTGTCATCTCGCTCTGGTGTCCTGACCTCTCCTGCACATCATTTCCTCTGTTTCTAACATCCCAGGAAGGATTTATTTGCAGATCTCCAAGACTTTCAGATAGATCTGATATCTAAATACCAGGAATTTCACTCTGCTTTTAGTTGTCCCCTCATACACCCCACCAGGCCATACTGTACAGCTACAGTTGCATATTAAGTTCAGCAGCAGGGATAGGAGGTAGGGAGCAAAATTTGGGCCATCAGCAGGAGCTCCAGGCACCAATGCAATAGAGGCTGCTAAGGCTTGCAATAAACATGCCTTCTGGCCTTTTCTGGAAGGTTTCACATCCAGTTTCTCCCCTTCCAGGCCCCTGTGTCCTCTGGAAAAGCTTTATTTTACTCAACTGCACCCTTCTACAGGGCACTCTGCTTTCCTCTCCAGCTGCACCTTCTAAGCTTTGCTAACTCAAATTACTGTCTAAATTCCTTTTATGGGGGAAAAAAGTCATTCTCTATGAGTGTAGAATTACACATTGGCTGTTTTCTTATACATTTGGATCATAAAAGAACTTAGAGAAAAAAACCAAAAAAACCACATAAACTTCCAGCCCAGCTTGGCTGGAACAGCCTTTGTCCTGCATCAGTGGATGTAGTAGAGAACAGAGTGTGATCCATTTTCATAATAAGGAACAAGAAAGACCCCACAGCTCTGATGGAAATCAAAGTCCCCCCCACCAACAGAAAACTCCCACTTGATGAACCTGTTCCAAAATGGAGCTCAGGCCTAGATCTCCCCAAACACACATTGTGAAATTAGAATGAACACCCTTTTCACAGCATCGGTGACTCCTGCAACCTTTTCCCCCTTCTCCCTTTTTATAAGGGATGCATCACATCCTAAATTCCATAACAGATGTTCTTTACAAGGCTGGAATAATTTACAATGAGTGTTGTGTGGGTAAGGAACTCAGGCTTTTCAAAATCCCTGGGTTTGCAGTGGGCACATCTCACCTGCAGCACACACAGTCAAACTCAATGAAAATTCACGAGATCCTCTAACCTACATTTGGGAACTTTCCCGAACAGAAGTGGATTCGACAAGCCAGCAAGTAGAGAGAGATAATTCTTAGAATTCTAAAGTCAGTAGAAATATTTAAATCTCCACAGCAAAATTCACTTTTGGTGTCTGTTATTTCCTATCTCGGTTTTGTGCTGAGGCTCAGCACGGTTTTCGCTCAGGGAGCAGATCCTTTTGACTCACCAGATTGAAGATAACCTTGCCAAAAGGGAACTTTCAAGAAGCTGCCCACTGAATTCACAGGGAATGAAAGGAAATTTGCACTTCTGACAGCAATATCACCTGACAAAGTCTTTGGCATTTTTTATCTAAAAAAAAAAATCTTTTCTGCAACTTCTCTTAGTGTTTTCAACAGCTGGATGTTTTACTGTATTCATAGGCAGGTCCAAATATAAATAGTAGTTTCTCTACTGACCCACATACTTGGCCTATATTCAGAGTCTTTTAAGATGTTTCCATTCGCTGCAGAATAGTGTCAAGTCTTTCTCCAGTGAAATTTTATTTATGAGGTCTTCTTTCCCAGCACAAAACAGGACTAAATCAGCTGGAGTCAGGCTCCTTGCTCACAGCTGGAAGCCTGTTTTCTTCCTATCCTCCATGGACACGTACCTTTATCCTCAGCATCTTTCACAGCTGCATTTTTAGATGTAATTTCCAGTGCTAAGTGAAGAAAGAAGACTGACAGAGAGGGTAAGCCATAGCTAGGGGGAAGACTGAGAAAATAAAAGTCAAGGAAGGAAGCTAGTGGAAGCTGAGGCACATGGCCCCACAATTACTATTTTTTAAATATTTTATAACTACATTTACAATACTCTTAACTCATCTGGCCTGTGAAATCTCCACTCCAGAGAATCCAGAGTAACTGAATTAATCTAACTACAAAACCCATGGCTCAAATCCTCTGGCCTTTGTCTGGGGAAGTCTTTCATTGGAGCTTTCAGCTGGAAAGGCACTGCAGGAATTTGTGGCAGTGGAGCATGCCTTACAATAAATATATAATTCATCATGGAGAGGTTTGTTAAAACCGTTAGGAATAAAATAAATGTTCTTCTTTCCTATTGAAAAGAGATGTCAGTTTTTCTCTTACCATTACTAAAAGGGCCAGCCAGGGAGAATAAAGGCTTATTACGAGGGAAAGCATATAGAGCCCTTTTATGAACTCTGGCTGCAGCCCTTCTCTTTGTGAGACTCTTTGTTTCAGTTTGTTTTTCAGCAGCTGTATCTGATCTGTATCTCGCACACTTTCATCCTGTGACAAAACACAGCTGCAAAGTGACTGCAAGTTTCTCATCTGTCCATCTCTGTGCATTCTCACAGATGGGACAGGTATGAGAAGTCCCAAACCCAGCTTTGGGGTGTTTAATCTGATGAGCAGTGGTGCAGTGAGTCATGAGGGCTGGCTATCTCTTGGCTCATCTTTCTTGGAAGAATCAGTGATAGCACTGTATCACCAAAGATGCTGAAGTTCACCAGTGTGAAGTGAAGGCAATTACTGGCATAACACAGTGCCTGGAGTTGCCATCCCTTAAACAGGGCTTTTAAGGAGAAATATTTTGTTTTCAAATGCAGGACAAGAAAACCAGTCACCATGTGTTTAGTCTAAGCCTTCCACTCTGAAAAATCCTCAACACTCAGACAGGAGTGGCAAGAGCACAACCAATGCACAACAGCCTCGAGCATCTCCTTGCCTGATTTTTGATGACTTAGTTAAAAATATTACAGGATCCCATTGTATAAAATGTGCATGTTAATGTTTAGACAACGCTGCCTTGAGAGAAAATTGTTGATTTTACACAGGTGGGGTTGCAGTGAATTCAATGCATCTTGAACACCAAGGAAGAGCCATGGATATCCCATAACTTCCAGATTTGCCATTTCCACCCCAAGTATTTCCTCTCCTGAAGTTTCCTAGTTTCTCAGAGCACATTCTCTATAATGACCTGCCCACCACAGATGGGTTCCCCTATTGCAACCCTGCAAAAAGACCCTCAGGAATAGCCACTTCCCAAACATTCCCATGGAGCCCTGTCCTTCCTGCCCCATGTGCTGCTGAAGAATCCCACAGTTGCCAATTGTGATTTACAGAGAGGGGCAAGACACACTAATGACTGCAACTCCTACCACTAATTACTGCTTATTCAGGCACTGATGGACTTCCTTGGCCAATGCAAGTCAATGTAAAAGCCTTTCCAATTTGGACTTCCTTGGCCAATGCAAGTCAATGAAAAAGCCTTTGCAATTTGAAAAGAACAGTTTTAAGTTACTAAACACTGTGGATGTCAGGCACTGGTGATGGTTCACATGCCCACATTTCTCTCCACAGTTAGAAACAGCAATGTGCAGGAACAGCAGCTGCACTGGGTGCCCATGTTTGACCTGGGCTGCACTTACAGCTTTTACTGCTCTCCTTTGGATGCAATCAGCCAAAAGAGTAGACTGGCAAACACAGAATCAGAAAACTCCCCAAAATCATCAGGGGACACCTTTCACTTTTGTAATTCCTGTCCAACCTGGCCTTGGACACTTCCAACAATGAGGCAGCCACAGCCTCTCTGGGCATCCTGTGCCAGGGCCTCAGCACCCTCACAGGGAAGGATTTTTTCCCCATATCCCATCCAGCCCTACTCTCTGTCAGTGGGAAGCCATTCCCCCTTGCCCTGCCACTACAAGCCCTTGTAAATACACTGTCTCCTTCTTTCTTGTAGGCTTTTCTTGTAACCAGAGAGAAAAGCAAAATAATCAAAATTTTTGCAGGATGGAAACTCTGAGTTATTTTTAGTGAAAGGATCAAAATTAGTTCATTAAGAAGTTCTGTCTGATAATGTCAAACCATTCATATCAATAATTAATCTTTAATATTGCAGTAATTTTTAGAAGCTGAAGAGTGTTGAATTCTGAAACGTGGAGTCAAAATGAAAGTTGCTTTTTCAATCTCAAGTAGTATCAGTGTTTCCATTGAAAACTTCATCAAGATCAACTTCCCCCAAAGTTCTGAGTTTGATGCCAAAACAGCATTTTCAAGAAGAAATTTATTCTGTTAAAATTAAAAATAATTTTTAAAACCCCAACAAACCAAAACAAACCAAACAAAACCCTCAAAACGTGAAACCTGGCTGCCTGGCAGCCTTCACCTCTCTAAAAATAACTGAGCCAAGTCGAATCCACCCACCTTCCCTCTCCATCACAAAGGCAACCTCTCACCGTTTGATTACAAACCTCAGGGCACGCTGTGGTTTCGCTTCCAGCCGTAGGTCCCGGAGTTGGGCTGATTACAGGAACACCCCGTGACTTCCTACACTAGAAAGGATTTTCTCAGAAAGAATTGGCCCTGACTGCAGTGCCAGTAGACCTGCCTTGGCAAATGGCTGTGATGGACGTTGTGGTGCAGGATAAGCTCATTCTCCACGTGGACAGGTTTGAGGTGGAAGCCCGATGGCATCACACATCTGGCAGCCCGGCTGCTGCTCAGAGGGATGATTTTCCCACTCTGGATGGAGGCAGCTGTGGCACTAGGGCTTTCCAGTGAACATCATCACACCCCTTAAAGTGAGCAAAGGCTTCTCTCACTTTCAGGACTGAATTTCAAACTGTAGCTAAGAACATTTTGGGATCTGAGCTCTGAATTTTTCATTTGCGGGGCTGAGAGAATGCACTAGTTTAATTGAGAAACTGAATGAACCCAAAGTAAAGGAGGAGCGCCATTTCCAGAAACTGATTTAAATACTCTTTTAGAAATCCTTTATTATGTATTTAACTTTTTACTTATGGAACACTTCTTTCCACTCCTGCACACAAATCCCACTATTCCTCCACATTTAGGCAACCTGTCTAGTGGAAGGTGTCCCTGCCCATGGCATGAGCTGGATGAGTTTTAAGGTCCCTTCCAACCCAAACCATTCAGGGATTCCATGACTTACAGTTGTGCAAAACCTTCAAAATTCTTTTGATTTGGGAGCTGTTACTTCCATTTTGCACTTGCTTTCCATGGGTGTAATTCACTTTAGAAGGAGAGAAAGCAGGGAGGAAAGGGAAATCCACAGCAGGACAAGGAAGACAAGAAGAGCACACCCATGTTTTCAGCTGCATTTACAGGCAGGAGGTCCAGGGGAGGAGAGAAATCAGGTACCCACTCTGCTGAAAACAGAGGTGTTTCCGGGTCACTAAAAATTGCAGAATTATTCCAAATTTTCTCCAGTCTTCTTTTCCACTGCAAAGACCAAAACCTGCCCCGTCAGATGCCAACCAAGCTGTTACTTGTTTTGTTTTGCAGGTTGCTAAGGAACAGGGCTGTTTTTGCTTACTTGCCTCCCTTGGGCTATTTCACAACACTTTGTAATATACACTGCTCTTTTTTTGCTGCACATCTGGTTTTGATTTTAGGTTTCAGAACCCCCTCTGAAAACTGAGATATTAGTTTTTCATATCTATCATCTAGACAAAGTGCATCAGCCTGTCAAACTGAGTGCACCGGTGAGACACATTTAACCCTCTCAAGTTACCCTCCCAAAAGCTATTTTCATTTGTTGTTGAGTTCAGATGGCCAAAGCAGCTCAAGTATTTTGTCTCATTTGCTGTGTGAAATTAGCTGCAACCACCATTAAATTTTAGGTATGAAATAAAAACTACCAATTCCTTCAAAACGTGCCATTGGATAGGAAACTCTCCTGCCTCACAAATGCTAACAAAGGGAGAGCCGTGCTGTGGATTAATTGCTCACCACCCCGTTAGATGCTCGGCAACTTCTCCCAAAGCTCCTAATCTTTCATTTTCCTTGGAAGCAGCTACTCCCAGAAAGCAGCTAACCAGCATGGAGAGGGCTTCTCCCGTGTCTCTGGAAAATGGTGTTGTGGGATGGCAGAACAGCCCAGTTTGTCCTTTGGGGCGGCAGCAAACACGTCCTTCAGCCCCAGCACTGGAGCTGGCCACGGGATCACGGAGTCACTGAGGTTAGGAAAGCCCTCTAAGATCATCAAGTCCAACCATTAACCCAGCACCACTAAACCATGTCCCCAAGTGCCACATGCCCATGTTTTTTGAACATTTCCAGGGATGCTGATTCCACCACCGCCCTGGGCAGCCTGTTCCAATGCCTGACCACACTTTCAGTGAAGAAACTTTTCCTAATATCCAATCTAAACCTCCCCTGATGCAACTTGAGGCCGTTTTCTCAACCACATACAAACAGAGCGATGGGGATAACATGTACTTCTGCTCTGCTGCTACCCCTAAACCAAGTGGTCCTGACCTAAGGCCTCTCCAAACTCTCCAAGCAAAGCTCTGACAGAGAGGGGGTGGGCAGAGCTAACAGTGTTCCTTTAGTCTTCACCCATCTGGTCCCAGCGTCATTTAAAGTTGCAATTAAAATTTATATCACTAGGCTAAGATCACTGGGAAAACTTCTGCCAAGAACTACATACATTTGACACCCTGCAGAGAAAAGAAACTGCCTCTGCTTTATCCTGATAGTTTGCTTTTCCCAACACCCTGAGGATTTGTCACCATGCCTTTCTCAAGCCACTCTGATGACTATCTGGTCCTATAAAATTGTATATCCCAGGGAATCCTCCTCTCTGAGAAGGGTCCAGCAGGTTCCAGAGCTCCATAGCAGGGTGATTCACTCTGGCCCTGCAGGCTCTGGCCCCTGGTCCTGCCCAGCAGTGCCAGGGAAGTCCTGTGGAGCAGCAGGTTTGAACGACACAAGTTTTTCTAAGAATCACCAAAACTATCTGGGATTATTTATTAAAAAATAACCATCCAGGAAAGGCAGGTCTGGCACCTGCACTTTGTGCTGGATGAGGTGCAGGCTGCTGGGGCTGTGAGGGCAGGATTTCCAGGTGGGAAGAGTGAGGCTTTCCACAGGGCATCCACGTTGTTCAGCAATACCAAACCAACCCTAAATCCACAACCTTCATCTTCAACACTTTATGTGAATATAAAATTTGAAGTCTGATTTTCACCCTTCTCCTGAGACCCATCCCAGCAGTGTTAAACATTCCTTCTGAAAAAGTAATTGATGCCATGGAGGTTCACACCAATAAAAAATAAACTTGGAGACTCCCAAATTTTTGTCTCACAGACAGACTGCCCTTCCCTAAAAGGAGGGCGATACCAGAGGACCACTCCACCATGGAGGGGATGTAGGTTTATAGGACTGCACAGATGCCAAATGTTGTGAATTTTGGAGACCTGCTTGGCTCTGGACACGATGCCAATGGCTGCACCTAAAGGTACTTTTGCCCAGCTTTCTTTCTGACAGGCACTGAATGCAGCTCAGCAGCCAAAGGGAGATGCCTGGAGGACAACTGGGCAGTGTGACACTGGATTTTCCCTTCTCCACTTTCTCCTGGGCACAGCAGAATTCAGCCAAACATGAGCTCCACATGGTAAACCCAGAGCCTGGCAGCCAGTCCCCCTCCTGTTTGGGACTCTCAGGAGTGGACCAGGGCTAATTGCTACAAGGTCTCTGTGATCCACACAACCACAGACACTGTGATCCTGCAGTGCAGCAGAGATTGAGAGTGTATGGGACAAAAATCCCCTGGAAAATTCTCAGTTTAAAGCACAGTTGGTGTCGTCATTACCCCGTCACAGCTCCTTAGCTGCTCCGGGGGCAAAACTTGAAACAAAGGTATTAAATGTGGCAAACCACATCTTTCTATCTCTTTGCATCAAATCTAAACCAACCCAAAGCTTGGAGCCCTCATATCCAATTTCCCCCCACGCCCCTCTTCCCTTTGGTGTGGTCAGGCTTTTCCCTCCTGCCAGGCCAGCCCTGGAACACTCAGGCAGCTCCCTCCACCCAGTGAGGGTCCTGCCCAAAAGCCGTCCTGTGGCGTGAGCTCACCGTGACCTTTCAGCAGAGCACAGCCCTCGGTCCCTCCCGTGGCTGGAGAGGCTGGTGGAGCCTCATCTGCGGCCCGGGTGCTTCACACTTAACCCTAAATCCCTTCCCCCGAGGCAAAGGCTGGGCTCGGTGCTCCCTTCAGGCAAACGGCTCCTCCTGATGGATGGGTGGCAGGGCAGGAGAGGGTTAAGAATATCATGGAGCAGTGGGGGCACAGGAGGGCTTAATCTGGAAGCAGTTTAAGTAACCTAAGGAGAATCTGATACAGACCAAAGACACCCAAGTACAGATGAATTTAATAGAAGCCTCTCTCTGCTCGAGATCTACAGCTGAGACTCCTGCAGCAAAATGTGCTGTTTGGAACATCCTGTGCTCCAACCACCATGGCTATGGGAGGGATTAGAGCCAGTATTATGTGCTGGTGCTCTGAAGGACTGAATGTTCACTCCAGACACACGTTTGGAGGATGTATATTTATGCATAGATTTTGGGATGCACCACATCCCACTGCGAACTTGGACAGCAGCTCGCTCTTCCATCTAAGAATTCCTCTCTTAAGAAATCCCAGTGCTGTGTAAATAAGGGCACAGCCCGGGCTGTTCCAGCAGGGCTGAGCCAGGTTAAGACGTTTTCACCTCCAGCCTGCCCACAGCTGTGTATCCACTGCCCCCCATTAGGGGTTACCACCCTTTTCCATGAGCCTCATAACCACATCTGCAGACACTCCCAAATCTGGCTCTGTCAGAGAGATCCAGCTTAGCTTAAGTACTTTTTAGTAGGTTATTTGTTTCAGCTTTTTTTTTTCCTTTTTTTCTTTTTGAGCTAGCTCATCTTGAGATTGAAAGTTTCTTGACTCAGTTCAGCTGCAACTGGAACAGCATCTCTGACCACACTCCAATAAAAGCCTTGCAAAATGGCATGTCAGTCTCTTCAGACAGAGCCTGTAAGAGTATTCGAAAGATAATATATTTAACATTAATCCCCTACATATTCTTTTGCGTGCTGTCTCAGTGTTTCCTAGGTAGTACTGGAGATTTAAATACCTCGTGGTGGACTGATCACTTTTGTGTGCCACAGTCTTTATTCTCCAGCACTTGACCTGAGATAATCAACACTCTGAAGAAACCATCACTAAAAAAAGCAACCCCAAAACCTCCAGTGCTTCCCTCTTCCAGAGAATTTCTGTTTTCCCTTAGGTGCAAGAATCCAGTAAGTCACTGGGGAACTTGATCAGAGACTGTTGATGCATTTACACTCTTTGTATTATTACTCTATTTCATTTTCAGTTCTTGGCGTATGGGACTGAGGAGAGCTGTGCAGCCAGGGCCTCGCCTGGCTGTGCCAGGAGGCAGGAAAGGTACTTTGGGGAGACACAAATATTTGCTTCGCCGACCTCTGTGTTTGGCTCCCAAAGAGGTTTGATTTGTATTCTGGGCCGTGCTTGTGCTCTCAGGGAACACACATAACTCAGGCCAATTGTATGAGATGGGAGTACAAAGAGGAGCCCGGCTCAGGCTCTGACATTTAGCAAGCCAAGAGGTTTGAAAATGGAGCCAAGTCCATTGCCTGGCTTGGCCGTACGAACCAAAACACAGGCCTCAACCACTGGAATTGATTATAGACACATGAAAAGAAAATACATAAAATGATACATAAGGTTCTTGTAACCTCCAGGAGCTGATGCCAGAACGCTCTCGTTGGTTTGGTCCTGCCCTGGCTCGACACCACAGCGAGTGCAGAGCTCGGCCCGAGGCTGTGCTCAAGTTTTCAGCAGATTAACTCTTCAGCCCGGGTCACTGCAGCCCTTCCTGCCTGCTCCCAGATCTGAGCCTTCCCTCCAGCCCCCGGGGAAAGGAGCAGCTGAGTGTGAGTGCATGATTTACAGCCCTTCAGCTGGTGCAAAAGGTGCTATGGCTGCCCACAGGAGGAAAGAAAATGGAATTAAAGGAGATTAGGAATCTATACAACAGACGAACCAGAAGGCTGTTTATGCTAAATGTAAAATACTCCATGAGCCAGCCCCACATAAAATGTATTCTTCCTCTGCTGTAGATCCCAGGTATCCCTCAACACAAACTGAGGGCTTTGGCTGGCATTTCTTAGCTTAATTACAGCTCATAATTTAGCTAGGAAGCTTAACCCATAAAGACCACTCCACTGATTTAAACAAGAAAACCCAGCGGGCACTAAAACGTTACATGTCGTACAAGAGTGTGAGTCCTTAACAGTATTCTTCCAAATGCAAAGATTTGTGCCTTTCTGTAGAGTCTCACTGTTCTCCAGAAAAACAGTTTTTTCTCACTTTGAAGTATTTAGCGTGATATGATTAATGTGACACTTTCAGGAAGGGCACGAAAGCAAACATAATTTTACTGCAATACCAGTGAGACTCAACACTTCCCTGGAAATGGGCAGAACTAAGATGATGTTCAGCATTTTCCAGTAACCCTTGTGCAAGGTGTTGGGACCTTTCTGAACTGACCGCTGAAGGGATTGTCTGAAAAATGAATTAAACCTTTATCCAAAAACCCCAAAAACTGAGTTACCACAACTAATTTGTCGTGGACAAACACCTTTCGCTTCTGAAACACCAAACCCAAGGGCTTGAAGCAAATAAAATATTCCTGGAAAAGGGCAATGAGATGATCTTTAAGGTCCCTTCCAACCAAATCATGCTGCGATGCTCTGAATACTGGGGTCCAATATTCAGGAATATCATATCTCCTAAGGAATGAGTAATTTACTACCAATACAGTTACTCCTATAGCAATTTCCCTTCAGATTTCAGAGACTCCTGTGTTCTGCTAACAGAAGGCAGGAGTTCAACAGTGCACTCAAACTCCCCCAATTTAACTTGAGGTTTAGTCTTTTCTAATTCAAAGACATTTCATTTGAAAGTGTTTTTGCTTTATAATAAACAGATAATAAACAGATTCTTGGTTTCCTACAATAAAAAGAGAAAAAGACTGTAAACGTCAAACTTTTAAAAGGGCACATGGGACGGTTCTCTAATTTTATTCTTTGGCTGTGGAATCTGTACTCATTAAAAGTGAAAAGATTACTATTTGTGCTTTAAAAGCTTGCATTTCTACCCCAAATGAAAGGCAAAATGGGTTGATGTGCTTTCACTTCTGGGTTTTAGACTTTTTTTTTTCCTTCTTTTTGCAATATGGCACCAAAACGCAAAGTTTGGATTTCCTAGAGTGCAAAGAAACAAGCAACTAATGTAACACTCTTTAAAAAAATCTTTCTGAAAGGAAATACTTGTATTTAAAGATATAAGATATTGAAAATATTTTATAGACTATGAATTTTAGCTACTCAGTGGTAGAAGGGGTCGTGAAATGGCCCAACTCTTTCCTTGCTATGAATCATCCCGATGTGCTGATGATCCAAATATGTAATTCTTCCCTGTTTTGTTATAGTTTTCTAAAGAAGCATAATAGATGAATACCAAAAATAATATAATTGAGTTGCAGACATAGATGGAGATTGGATTCCTGACAGCCAGCATGAGATAGACAATAATCTAACCTGATGGGAGAGGGCAAGGAACAAGAAAATGTTTCCATCTCCTCATTTTACTATTGGAAATGGAAATATGACATCGCATAAAGGTCATATTTTGGGAGACGCTGAGCTTCTGTACATTCTGTTGTCGTACTATAGTAACAAGCATCCTGAAAGCCTGAAAAATAGGATTTTATTTGAGGCTAGGGGAGGGGTGGGAGAGGCAGGACCCACATCCCGGGCTGATCCTGCTGTGGATGTCCCTGATGCAGCTGCAGCCCTGCCCAGGCTGGGCACACCCTGCTCCCCACGGGCTTTGCCAAATCCTAAATGTCGAGCTGGCTGCTCTCAGCAGAGCCCAACCAAGCCTTGTGCAAATCAACAGCACATGGAGGAGCTTTCCCCACGTTCCCCACGGCTTTCGTTCGGTTTGGCTGCGGAGTTTGGAACATCCCGCTCTTTAAAGGGTGTTTGGGAGCTCTGCTTTCTCCTACAGCTTGGGAAAAAAAAACCCCTTTAATTATTATTTCATTAAAACTGTTATTTTGAAAGTTGTTTTCGTTCCTGCAGCAGAGCCATAATGATCCAGCCAACACTCTCAATGCAAACATACTTAACATAAAATGGTTTTTAGAACAAACCATTCATTTCAAGACTTCCTGGTAATATATATTGCTGTTAAAGCAAATATTTTTCCACAGGTTTTGAGTCTGTGTTATCAGGGTTGCAATAAATTCTGCTATTCCCATATAAAGTCATTAAAAATAGAAAGGAATTATGTGTCAACTAAATTATTTCTGTTGGATCAAATTAATGAATCTCATCCTTATTTTCCAACCTTAATTGTCAACATTTCTTGAAGGAACTGAAAAATATGTAAATAGGAACAATCACTTGAAATAAAAATATGCAGGGCACGTTCTGCAAATATTGACATGAAGTGATTGACATTATCAGAGGATCTCTTTGCCTCGAGAGCTCTCAATGAAATTAAATTGTTTCTGACAAGTTCCTGAAGAAATGTTTAGTTCAAATGAAACCATATTTTCAAAGAAAAACATTTTGGAGACAAATTGTGTTTCCCCCCTTTAGTACAGTGTCCCTCACGACTCAGGAACAGAGGGGAGCTGTTTGCCCTGATGGGACTTTCAGTCTAAATTTGCCTATTTTTAGTGTCAGTGGCAACCTGGGGATTTTGCCTGCTTTTTTTTTTGTTTGTTTTTTCTCACTATGAGTAATTTGTGCTGTAGATTGATGTTGCTGTTGTTTGTAAACAGTGGGTTATGAGCTGTTCCTAAAAGCTAGAACGGGTTTTACCAGAAGGGAGCTCGGCTTTTCCTTTAGTTTTTCTTTCTGTGTGTTCAGCTACACACTCGATTCCACGTATTCTTGTAAATGCCAGAGCAGAATAGATGTGGGAACCACAACACTTTCAGCTGCCCCACCTCGTTCTCACCCCAGAGGTTTCTAAACTGCTCCTCACAGCCAACTTCTGCAGATATGCACGAGCAGCAAACCACGGCTCCCTCCGGGCCATGTCTTGTCTCCACGCTCATTTGCAGCATTTTTCTTGGGACAAGTCCCATGGGATGGATTTGGAGGCTGTTGCTGATTTTTGCAACATGGCTGTACTGAGATGGGGAAAATTCAAACTAGGACACGAGCAATAGAAACAGAAATGAAAAGACAAACGGGTTTCACACACAAACACTTTTTAAGTTGGGGTGTCCAACTTCCTCAGCCTGAGGGTCGGGGGTAGTTCTAGGTGCCCTTGTGGGTCCTGTGGATTAAGTTGTCCATGTGAATAAAACATCTGGCTGGATGTAGCTGGATTTCATCTTACAGACTTTTTAAGCTCTACTTTAAATATTCCCCCTCTTCTCCAAGACAAGATGTTGGTAAAATGATGGGAGAGGCCTTGTCATCCTTCCAGAAGATCAGCTGTGCTGCGTGTTGAGGCTCTCTCCTGCTGTTTCAGCAGCTCAGGCCAGAAACTGGAAGTGAAAAGGCATCTTGCTGGAAGAACCCAGAATCAAGAAGTGTGGAGCCAGGCTGCAAAACCAGGAAAGTAATCAGAAGGAAGTAGGTGACCAAAAAGGAGGAAGGAGATGTTTCTAAATAATGCCTGTATTTGTCTAGCTGGGCAGCAGAGTTACCAACTGGCCAATGCAATGAAAGGAAATCTGCATTTTAACCCTGTTTCTCACAGCAATGTATGGAAGCATCTCCTGTGGGAGCCATTGGTCACTTCTTCTCTCCCCAAAGGTATCCATAACAATGCTGTGGATTTCAGCTGGTAAATTTTTGGCCTATAAAGGAGAGGGCTGAAGAAATGCAGCATTACTTCATAAGAGTTTCTCAATAACAAGATTTTTGATCTTCCTAACATTATCCAGAAATAAAACAGATATTTTCTGCTCAGCTGAACCCAGCTGGCTGTGTGGAAAACATTTCAAAATCTGCCACAAATCTTTGAGTTTTTTTCCTGATGTCTGTTAATTTAGTTAAAACAAATCAATTAAATGCCCTAATTACAACTGAAATATATAATTACACTGTGCACTCAGTTCAGTGCATGCTAATGAAGCAATCACCACCTTCTTATTAGTCACTCTGAAAAACTAAACCCAAGTGAGAGCTGAGAAATATCTTTTCTGTGTCTTCAAATTAGGCACTTGGTCCGTTCTTTTCTTGTTTCTAAACTTGAAACTTGAGCAAAACAGGCAGAAAAAGATACAGAATCATTATATTATTTTTTTTCCTTGTAGCAAGAATTCAAGAGGAATTATCATACCCTAATGTTAATCAGCTCGGAAATTAGACACTATTTTTAACATATGTCTTAATATCTTGTTTAAAAGCCTTAGCAAATGAGTAAAAGTTTTAAAAGACAGTACACACCTCTTTTAAAATTACTTTTCTATAATGTCTAACTCTGGATAAACTTCTGAACAGGTAGGGCATGATTTTAAAATATTGAGAAAATAATCTGCTGCTGAATATTGACATCTGTTGGAGGTGAGAGTGCTCAAACTGCTGGTCGCTGTCCCTGTCAATGCTGTTTCCTATCAAGAACAAGCAGTTCTGAACCCTTTTTACCTTGGATTCATCCTCTCTTTTCCTTCATCCCAAATCTAATTCAGATGAGAGGTATTTTGGTGAATGTGCTTCGCCTGCCTAAACAGAAATATTAGAGCAGCTACTTAAATGGTAATTGATAAATGCATGAAATTATTACCATTCAAACTGCAAATCAGTTAGCAAAATTCAATGAAGGTTTAAACACTTCATTGCATTAATGATATAAATGCATAAATTTACAGAGAACAGCATCCAGCCACTTGGCAGCCTTCCACTGTATTTACTTAAAGGTGATAATGCATTTAAAAAGCACTTGAAGCAAATATGTATTAAACACTGCTAAACTTGCAGAGATTTATTAGCACAGGCTTTTAGACTGTCTCTGCCCTGAAGCAAACTCATTTTTATTTCTGAAAATTAAGAAAAAAAAATAGAGCAATACATCATTTTAAGAAATATCAGCAGGGTCAGTATGGCAGTTATCTTAAAATCCAGTATTTCTTCATGACAAGTGGAGGTCTGAAGCCTTTAGCTGGTGTGGGACTGACTGATAACACTACTCCAGAAATGCTGATAATATCCACAGGATGTTCATTTACACATTAGTGAAAGAATGGAAGTCTGGAGAATTCTCTAGGATCTCCAGAGATTAATGATCTGGCACTTCCAGCACCTTAAAGTGCTCTGATTTCTCAGACAGCACCGAAATCCTGTCATGTCCAGACAAAAATCAGGCACTGCCAATTCTTTGGAGAACTTCAGCTGATGAACATTATTACTTCTCACAGCAGATGTGAGCAGGAAAATATTTGCATGTATTTAAAGGTATTTGCAAAAGTGTTCCATGAGCATTTTTAGAGTAGAGTGGATGCAAAAGGAAATATCCTAAATATTAAATGAGGATCTCAGTATAAACCAGCTGGATACGTGCCCACACCACTATCTTCACTGAACAGAAATTCACAGAGCTTGGAAAGCAAGTGGGAAGCAGGGCTTGGGACTCCTCTTTGAATAAAACATTTCCTTTGACTCCTCTTGGAATAAAACAATGTGATTGAAGTGGTTGGTCAAACAAATGTGGGGACTGTGTGTGTTGTTGGGGAGGGACCCCAAGCTTCATTTCAGCTACAGTACAGCAAACTCTGTGTCTGGAGAATCAAATCAGAGTGAACTCACACACTGTGAAGGGCTCACCTGCTCCATTCCCACGTGTCCTAAATGCACCCAGACCTTAAACACGAAGGGCAGCACCTTCACTTCCATGTGGAGGACATGGAGCACATGGGTGAAGGGGGGCATTTCTTGGCACTCAGCAATAGCACAAGGCACAGCTTTCATTCCAAAAACTGTGTCAGGGCTCTCTCTGAAGTCCATCACACCATCCTAATTAGTGCTTTTAGTAAGAAACAACATAAATTAGTGAAAATTTGCAGCATGAACCTTCCCGCTCTCCCACCAAGGTCCAAAGTGCTGGAGGCACCCTGAAGCCAGCACAACTCCTGCAGGCTGCCATGGTGAAATTCCAACTGTCTCATGCCTGGTAGGGTCAGGAACATGGAGTGCATGTGTAAACACAGCCTGTCTGGTCTGCTCCACAGAGACACATCCTGCCCTTGGGTCTTTGGGTCTAGAGTGACAGGCCAGGCACCCTCCTTCTGGCTGGGGCATGTTCGGAATGGCTGAGCTGCAATGAGCAGGTGACAGAGATTTCTCTCTATTTTAATGATTTTCTGGCCAAAATGCTCTCTAAAATTTAACTCAGTGAGACCTTTAAATACAACTGAGAGCAGAATTTGGCTCAGGGAGTGTTTCCCCATTTTATTCCCTACAGCTTTTCATTACCACCTTCTAAATCTGTAACGAAACCAGGAGTGTTTTTACGGTGCTCTGTATGAGAGCGTTGCTAATAAGTAGCTCCATTAAAAATAGTAAACATAAATCATTTATCCATTTTATGCATTTCTAAGTCCACTGGAGAATATTTTTGGCTGAGCCAAGGCACAAGTAAGGGTGTTAATTATTATCTTACTAGAGCAATCAGTTAATAAGGCAGTTAGGAGAGATGTTTGTTAGGAGGTTCTGGGGTGCCCGGAGGCTACTGAAGTCATTGTCTGGGAGAGAACACGACCGCTGGAGCTCGCAGGAGTCTGGTGGCACCAACCCAAAGCCCTCGAGGCCTCTGTCTGCAAATTAGCTGAGAGGAGAGAGCAGACACCAGGTCTGAGCAGGGAGCTGTAAACAAGAGGTAGGAACTCCCAGCACAGGCTCTCAGGGAGCAGAGCAGTGGCTGGGGCCCCCGCGAGGAGGCTGGAAGGGCTCAGTCAATGGGGTGGAGATGGGGAGGGAATTGGGTTCAGTTTTCTTCTCCCAACAAACAGCAGCAGCCTTTTCCAGGCTCTGCTGTCTCCTCAGGCCAAGGAACAGGACTATGCACCATTTACAAAGCTGAGAGCACCTTGAAACAGCTCTGCTCTCCCTGAACAGTTCAGCCCTTGTGAGGATGCAAATGCCTTCAGCCTCCTCCAGGAGAGAAGAGTTCCATTATTCACTGCCCTGGCCCACCAGAGCTGGGTGGACATCCAGACCAGCGTGGTACTGACCAAATCCATCAACTGACTGACCATGGCCTTTGTTCCTACTGTGCTTCCCGAGAGGCTGATCCCACTAAACCCACTCTGGTAAGCGGTGCTTCAATCCAGAGGCCAAGGACAGAGCAAATTTTCAGATTAAGTGCTAAAGATTCAAGGAGAGCAGCACACTGGGACATCCTGCTCTTCTTCTGCCTGACTTCTGCCTGTTCAGTGCTCAGTAACTTCTGTTCTGCACTCACCACTGCAGCAGCGGGTGCCAGGAGCCAAACATCTCCATTAGTGACTTGCAGGAGGGAGGTTATCCCAGCTTCCCGAAACCGAAGGAAAACCACAGCTGTCTGCCCTCAGCCCAGGGTGTGTCAAGGAACCTGTCCACAAGGGAAGTGTTGCTGGTTATGAATTACACGCTACAACATCCCTGTGACTCTGTTAGGGATGCACTCCGAGGTGCTCCAGGGGAAGCCTGTTCTAGGAGCTAAATTCTCCCTGTGGGATGGAAGAAATATTAGAGGAATTGCTGGAGAAGGGAGGGGGAAAAGCCACTTTCTGATGTACTTCAAAGCCAAATAATCTGGCTCCTTCTGTCTGACATCCACAAGGGATGATCTTCTGTAACTTCAAAACACTTAAACTGATTTGCAGCACAGAAATAATTTTAAAATGCTGCTCTTTTACTTGTCCTCCCTAATCCAGTTAGCCCTCAAAATACAGCTGTAGGAGAGAGATCCTATTTCACTTGCATGTGGGAAACCCTCTTTGCTTGAGACAAAACAATAAGTCCAAGAACATATCCCAGATCTATCCTACAGTTTGGGATAGTACCTAGGCAGAGGCCTGTTCCTTGTCAGTGAGGGAAATACTGTCATTCCTGTTTTGCAGATGGGAAATTGAGAAAGAACGGGTTGAAGAGCTAATCCAAGGACACAGGAAAATCCATAATCAGGCTGAAAGTGACCCAACATCTCCTAACTTCATCCAGTGGGATTGCTGCTGGGCAGATTCTTTTTTTCTCTCAGGAGATCCAGTAAAGATTCCATCAAATCTGGTGTGAACAGCCCAGAGCCGACACTGTCCCTGGGAGCTCCCCCTCCAATGAGAGAACATAGATGGAAAATAAATATTAGATACATTTAATCCATTATTTAATAATCTATCAGGGTTTTTGCTGGAATGGCTGGCTCAGGAACACAACCTTGGCCAACCATTGTCCTGAGAGAGCTCCAGCATCTCTCTGCCAGAGAAACCCCCCCTTCCCACAGACAGGGAGATATTTCAGGACTATCATTCTGTAGAGTTCAATTGACACTCCAGAAGACGACTTTGCTTTTAAAGAGATTAAGTTGATTCCTTCCCATAAATTCAGTAGCTACCCCAACTATGCCTCGTTGAGAAAACTTATTCTGACAAGAGTCATGAATTATAACCAGGATAAAATGTTTCATTAAAATACAGATAAGGGAATTTAGGAAGCAAGGGGTTTGTGTGGGTAAAACCAATTTTGCTGCAGAAGCAAATCCGCAGCCATTTTTCAGGTCACTAAGTTGAAGTCTGGGCGTTATAAATCCATCATCAGTGTTTTCTTACAGCTATAGTAGCTGACACATCTGAATCCCTGGGAGCTAAAAGCATGCCAGGAGAAATGAGCACCATCAAAACACATCAGGAGGAGACGTGCAGCGAGGGCTATAATGTACCTGACTGCTGATGGGACAATATTGGCTTCCCTTCCCCCAGAGTTCATCATCAACCACTGCTTGTCCATGAAGGAATTGATTTAAGGGTATCAATTAAAAATTAGCCCCACTACTACTAGAGAGATGGGTTTAAGCATAATTAATGCAAAAAGCTTAATAGCATTGTTTCGCTGAGGTTCAGTTGAGTATCCCTGATGATGGTGGATGTGCAGCATTCCCACTTCCAGGGGAATGTAAATGATTCCCTCCTGCACTGGTCCATTGAAGTAGTTGTAAAATCTTGATTATATCTATGTCAGATGGGTTCAGTTCAGAATAGAACTGCCCAGAAAATTATCCCTCCCTCCCTCCCCCACAAAACATTACCATTTAATTAAAAAAAATATGTTAATAATTAAGCAAACAATTGTAGACAAAATCATCTCCAAGTTGTTGTTTTTCTGGTGAAAAATGAGCGTGTGAAAAAAGAGCTTCTTCCTCACACTGTTCGAAGGTCATGTTTATGTCTAGATTCAAGTAAACAACACATTTGTCAGTAACATTTTGATCAAGACAATTATTTGCCCTAGGTGATAATCCAAGTTAATTCACAAACAAAATGGGGTCAGAACTTCAATCTGTGAAGGAAGGAAGGAAGTCCTAGGGATTACTGCTGTGCCACCATTAAGTGTCAGGTATTTCTGCAAAAATCCATGGCAGGGACAAGAGTTTCTAATGACTCTTTTCAGCTGAAATACCCTAAAATGGAGGTACCAAGATTTACAAACTGGGTTTGTCTCACACCCTCACAGTGCTGGGTGAGTTTGTCCCTTTCTGCTCTGTCCCAACACGCTGCCATCCACAGTGTGTGACTCAGGACAGAGAAGGGGAGAGCTTGGGGTCAGCTCTCAACAATGATCCATCAGGATAACTCCCTGCCCAAGCCAGAGACGCTCCCAGGAAAAAGCACAACAAAGCTGGGCAAGAGGAGAATCAGTCTGGAACTGGTATTTCAGGTATCTCTTACCTCTGTCCCCAAGAACGCGTTATCCTGGTTCTTTCCAGAATTTTGTGATGGTGGTATATAAATAATGAAGTCAGAAGAAGTTGTCTCAGTGACATCTGTATAAAAGACTCAAATTCAGTATTATTTTTCTCTTTTTAAAAAAAAAATCTAATCTGGACAGTACTGTAGAAAGTTTGTGCTTCAAAATCTAAATTTTGCAATATGTTTTTGGAAGCCTTTATATTTTAGAAGCCTAAAATATGTTCTGAGGACATTCCACCACTTTAAATGCCTCGATATTTTAGGTATACAGTACTACCACAGTTTCAAAAATAAACATCTGAAGAAAACTCTGGGGTTTTAAAAATAAGACATTTGTAGCTTTATGTTGCTCAAAGAAATCTGGAAAGGTATTAATCATTTCAGTTACTCAGTGATTTCAATACAAATGTACTGAGAGATGAATACGCATCTACTGGTCATGTTAACCTGCCTTCACCCAAAAATAATATTTCATGTGATACAATGAAATGCTACAAATATGAATCATTGTCTTCTAAATCTAAGCTAAGGCCTTTAAAAATTGATATGGGTGATTTTTAAAAGTAACTTTTCCATATATTTTGAAATAATTTTGCCTCTATTTTTAATGTTTGGTTTATCTACGCATTTAGAAATCTCTTTCTACAGCCACTCAAAATAATACTGAAAAGTCAGTGCCTGGTTACTCAGTTCTTCATGACCTGGGAGCTCAAAGGCCTGTGCAGTGTCAGGGACTCTCACAGCAGGAAGTAGGAGGATGAATTTGCAGGGCTTTTGCTCCTAAACTCCTCCCAGAGGCAGAGGATGAGACGTGGGGCTGAGTTCCTCACTTCTACCTGGATCAGGAGCACCAGCAGGGAACCAAAGGCATCTCCAGGCTTTCAATATCCCCCTTGGTTGCTGCATCAGTCTGAAGAGCTGTGCTTTTAGGAGGAATAGGAAGCACCAATCTGCTTTGTAGCCACAGCTCCTAATTCTCCTGTTCCACCCAATGCCATTATTTGGAGATTGGCTTGTGCAATTCTCTATTTATTACTGGTTGGGTTTTCCTTTTGTTGCAAGAATGGAGCTGACAGCTAAACACGTGTACCTACATTATGAAATCCTGCTTAACGAGGAAGGGCTAATTAAGCTGTTACAGTGTTGGCCCATGCCCTGAGCACTGCCAGCAACGCCCCACGACTGCAGTGCCCTGGGAGGGACAGGGATGTGACGCAGCACTCGGAGACTTGGGAGTGGGAACGTGCCAAGAGAGACAAGTGCCTGTCCAGCCAGACATTGCAAGAGTCTTCCTGTCATGGCCAGAGCCACCATCACCTCCTCTCTTCCTAAAATCAGTGTGCACACAATAGGCAGCACAGAAACTTCTCACACAGCTTTTTTAACCAAGCGACCCTGAGGGCACAGCGTCAGAACTTCTGTGTGAAACTGCTTAAACCCAGCTGCTCACAGCCAAACCTTTCTTTGGAATTCTTGGCCTCAAAGTTTATGGTTTGGTACCCCAAGTCAGTCTCCTCCACAGCCTGGCTGGGATGACCACAGCCAGCAGCACTGAGTGGTGCCTTTTCCACATTCCCAGCACTTCCCAGGAAGGTGCCTCAGCTGAAGGACTCAGAACCCTCCATGTTATTCCAAGAGCATTACATTATTCCCGATGTAGTAAGAATAAAAAACATTCTGTATTGTAAAACGAACACAGGGCAGCCTTTTTGCACAACAAAAGCCTCCAGCCACAACACCAGCAAGAATTAAAACCACACTTCCAAGATGTCCAGCTACACTATATATTTTATCATTATTCTGCAGACATATGTTTTGTGTGACTTGGTTCATTTATTTCCTTTTTGTTTTCAAAAGCTAACACATGGCCCTGAACAAAAATTACACTTAATTTTTTATTTGTTCAACTCAGTTAAAATCACAGCACTTGCTTTGTAGAGTTTTACATAACAATGTGCTGCTTTGTATGACTTTTATGTAATTTAATTTCAGTAAACTAGCCTGAAATAATTTAGACTGTCTACAGAGAGTTTGTGTATTCAGTGTTAGGGACTTGCATTTTACACATTTATTCATGTCAGACTTAAAATTTGATTTGAGTGTGGGAGTTAGCAGCTTCCCTGTTCCTACATAGAGATAAAATCCACAACAGGTGACAGGATAAATTCTTCCATCCTATCCAGGACTACAAGGGAGGGATGCTAAACTCTGGTGCTCGTTTATTCGAATGGAGGACCACTGGCAAAAAAAAAAAAAGGTGGTTCAGGAAAACCATTTTACAAGTTTTAAGGGCTGGGAACTGTCTTGTGGAAGGCTGGGATTGCCTGATAATGATGGTTGCCTGATGGACAGACTGGAGGAAGGAGATAGTTGACAAATGAGATGGTGACAATCCCTCACTGAGCTGTCTGGACAAAGAACAACAAAATGTCAGCAGGGGTAAGACAGACTGTATAAATCAGGGGAGAAGGCATGAGCTGGAGGAAACCTGGACATCTCGAAGCTGCTGACCAAGACACACAATACACTGTGCAGCAGTCAGGAAATCAATGCAGGTTTCCTCAGTTATTGTTTGGTCCAGGTTTGTCGTTAATAGATTCGGACAGGCCCAAAGGATCCCTTTGGAAGAACTGCCCTTCCTGCTGAACAAGACTGGACTTCTGGGAGTGTGGCTGAACAGGGGGAAATGAAGGGATTAACACATTCTGAGGGTGAGATCCTGGTTTTGTGGCAGGGGAGCAGTGTGGCTGGTGTTCCTGAAAGCCAGGGAAAAGATTAGTGTGACCACTTAGTGAGGGGAGTCTGAGAGGGAGATGACCCTGAACACTGGGGACAAACACCTTGGTCAAGCTGGGGTTGCACTAAGGGAGCTTTTCCTGGCTCTGCTGTAGCAGGGGACCAGAAATGAGACAGAAGTGACTCACAAAGGATGAAAAGATTCAGCACAGGCACCCTAGGTGTCAGCAGGAGAGCCCCACTGTGGGTCTGACTACAGCAGGACGTGCCCACACGGCATTAAGCAGTCGGTGCCAGATCACTTTTGAAAACAGCAGCTGATTCTTTCTGAAATTGCTTCCCCAGAACTGACTGTTTCTTACGAGGAAGCCCCTGGAAATCAAACGAGCCGTCAGACTTGTACCACTCGAGTCTGCATTTCTTGTCCTTCGTCTGCTTTCCTTCCTCTTTTTGTGCCTCTTCTGCTTTCGTAGGAACGGCGTGAGGAGCAGCGGGGCTCTGACATCAGAGCTGGAGGCGGTTGCGACACAGCGAAGGCTGACGAGCAGAGGAGGAGGAAGGAGGGCAGAAGGGAGGAGGAAAGGCAGCAGAGAGGAGGAGGAAGCAGGGCAGCACAGGGGGAGGAAAGAGGGCAGCGGGGGAGGAAGGAGAGCAGATGAGGAGGAAGGAGGGCAACAGAGGAGGAGGAAAGAGGGCAGCAGGGGAGGAAGGAGAGCAGATGAGGAGGAAGGAGGGCAGCAGAGGAGGAGGAAGGAGGGCAGCAGAAGAGGAAGGAGGGCAGCAGAGGAGGAGGAAGGAGGGCAGCAGAAGAGGAAGGAGGGCAGCAGAGGAGGAGGAAGGAGGGCAGCAGAAGAGGAAGGAGGGCAGCAGCAGACATGGCAGCTGTCCCGTCCCCGGCTGTCAGCTGGGGCCGCGCACTGCGCTCCTCATCCCGCAGCTCCCACCCAGGGCTGGGCTCCCTCCTTCCTTCAGCGGCAGCGACGCTGCAGTTCCAAAAGCCCAAAACGCTCCACATGCATGTTTTAAATTACAGATAATTCATTTTGCTACGCCTTTTCCTTGGATCCGTAGACAAAATCAAAGGCTGGTTTCCCTGGGAGATACACATCGAGCTCTGCCTGCAGCTCTCCGCTCCGGCGTGTTGCAACACAGCTCGTAGCAACCAAGGGAGAAATCAGTTCTTTCTACAGCGAGGGGTTGAAAAACAAAATAATTTCATTGTACCTTAGGAAAACCAGCTTTAGCAGATTGGTGAACGCGACTTCCTCTGCATTTCTGAGGCCTGACCAACTTCAGGACCACAACTCCAGTCAAGATTAAGCCCATTGTCTAAAGAGATCATTATTACACTTAGATTCCTATTAAGGTTTTATGGTACGAAGAGGAGGGAGTGGGGAGGAAAGTAATGAAGTTACAGGCCTTTATTGTACAAAGGCAACTGGAGACTTTTTTTAGGATGCTATCTATCAGCCTGTCTGGCAAATGTCTGCCGAGTAATAATGTATCCGTCTGCTGAAACAAGCCTAAATAATGCATCATTATATCAATAATTAATAGGCACACGGGTCAACAAGTTCAAGATTGTTACAGGCAAAGGAGATGTGAAGGAAATGGCTCATTCCAGGCCCTGCCAGGCCCCACATGGCAAGCACAGCTCTGCAGGAAAGCAATGGAGGAGTGTTGGCAGCCAAATGCCAGAGCAGCACGTGCAGGGGACGTGGCTCGTGTCTGCTCAGTCCCAAAACAGGAACCCCCCAGGATGGAACTTCCCGCAGAATAGAGGAAGGGAGGCAGGGAGAGTATCCCATACTCTTGATTTGGGAACCCAACCTCTCTAACCACATCCAACAGCCCTGACAAAATGAGAGCCAAGTAGATATTGCAAATTTTAGTAGCAGCTGATGATAGCAACAGCTGAGGTCACCTACTGACCAAAAAAAAAAAAAAAAATCTGTGCCTGAAGTAACCTGAAGTATTTTTAAATGGAAAGTGAAAAGAATTGAAGTTACCATATGAAAATGAAATCAAAATCAGAGGGGATGTCAAAATAGAAATACAGAGGCTATATTAATGATAACATCTTTTTTCCTGAGAGGAGTGCTGAAGATCAAGGTATTTTGGTAATTGTAATTCCTCACTCTCAAACCAGGAGGGTGGGCTTCCATCCCATACAGAAGCCTCCTGACATTATTTGGGATTCAGGGACAGAAATGCAATATTGAGGTTGCTATTTGTAAAACAAAGAAAGGAGGCAAACCATGATTGTGAAAACTTCATCCCCTCCAGGTTTGGTCAAGTATCCCTATATCAGATGTTCAAGGTGATCTATGCACACACTCCCTGCACACAACGGGGCCCCTTAACAATGAAAATATTAATAAAAATCTCAAATTAGATGTGGATACGGTATCTTGGTGAAGCAATTACAGTGCCTGTGTAAAATTTGTCTTGATAGTAGTAACTTAAATGTTTGGGGGAAAGAATTGAGATTTTGGCTAGGTTGGGTTTTATGGTGGTCACTTGGTTTTTGGGTTTTTGGATTTGGTTTCTTGTTGGGTTTTTTGTTTGTTTTTTTTTTAAAGACAGGTCTTGTATAAGAAAACACAGCAAACATCACAGTTCCATTTTCAGAAAACCACAGCCTACTTACAACCAAGTCAGTACAGAGGGAAACTAAAAGTAGAATAGAGAGTAACAAGTTGCAAAGGCAGTTCTAGTAACAAGTCATTTTAAAAAGCAGATGACCAAAATAGAAAAATCCCAAATTAATAGTTACAGTAAACTGTGCTTTTGAAGTTGTGTGATAAGTTAGTTACTGAAGATTCTGTCAAAGGGATTTTCTTCAGAGTGAAGTTCTAGAATATTTGGAGGCTGATTTGTCCTCTGGCCCATTTCTGACCAGCAAACACTGATCCTGCTCAAAGAATTCCACCAAGCTCAGGGGAGTGACACCAGCAGCAGGTGAGGACAAAACATGATCCTTTTCTGAACTAAGATGAATTAATAACAGAAATCTGTGCAGTCCCAGTTCATACAGTCAAGGCTCCCAAGAATACATTATGAAGATTTATTTTCTTCTTACAGAGCTCCTGGCTTTGGAGTTCAAGTGTGCAAAAGGAGACTTGTGCATCACCTCATAGTCCAGAGACACAAGAACTTGGGATTATATTCTAAAGAAATTAATTCCTAAATGCTGAAGCTACTTTTTCTCTCCAACTTTTTCCCAAAAAACACTGAGCTGCTTTCTTGGGAATTTCTGACCCCTATAGGAATGCATCCATGGAGGTGGCTGTGTGGGGCTGTGCTCAGCCAGCACACCCCCACTGGGTTATGGAAATCTGCATTTAACCGTACAGCTGTAAACTTTGACAGTAAATTCCAAGGCCATTTATTTCCATACCTTGCCTCAGGACAGAGGTTCACATTCCCTGAGGAGGATGGGCCCGGGGGATTGCAAGGGGCTCTGCAGTGCTGGGCAGTAACTCAGGAGCAGGAACAGGACATCCAGCTCCTGGTAGGGGCCATGTCTCCATCCCCTCCTCATCCCCTCCCACCTTCCATGGAAGGAAAAGCAGCTGCTTCTGAGCCCCACCTATACATCTGAAATCCTATGGACATGCTAAAGAGTGGAATGTGCCTCTGAGGGCATCTGCAAATGACTCCAAGATGCAAGACACTCAACAGGGAAAGGAGGTATGGCACCAAGACTTAGGTGGAGTGTAAATTTTCCAAATTAAAGACAATACAGAAAAGATGACAGGACTCCTGACCAGAGGTGTAGAACATCATTTTGTAAAGAGCCTTAGGGATGTAGATACCCAATTCTCTTTCATTCCTAGAATGAATTCCTGGTTCATTCCCTTCACCTTTGAACATCCATGTGGAATGGTGTTAGGTTCCCCTCTTCTCTCCTAAGGATAAAACAATGAAGGTCATTTTTTTCAACGTATAGAATTGAGTTTCCAAGATTCATTTCTGGAGTAAGAGCAACCACTTCACATTTCAAAAGTAATTTATCATAAAGACACATTTCCCTCACCTTAGTTGTCCTGAAATCAGAAGGCACCTTCTATCAATACACATAGTCCTCACCATCTTCTGACTCTTGTTTCTCTGACCTTTCTTTACACCAGCTCCATTTTTATTGTGCAAAGTTCCTCTGCTCTATTATGCAAAACGCTTTTCATCTATTTAGACAAAAGAGCTGGACTTCAAGAGATCCTATGTTCTCATAGCTGAAGTTTGGTAGTCAGCAAATTCACATGGCTCATTTTATATGTCCAGTTACTTGATCCCAACTCCCTTCTCACTCACATGATAGGAAGGATTATTCTTCTATTCATGCCTCAGTCTTTTAATGGATTTAGGGCACAGTTCTTAAAAATGTATAAGAGAGACAGGCATCACATGATTTTGCTATGGATATTTTATGAGCAAGTCTGGGTGCATGCTGTGTGCTTGAAACAAAAGACTGCACAATGTGCTACCAGGGCAGGAGCTGTGTCATTATGTCTTGCATTCAAAGCTTCTGGGAATCTTGGGCAAGAAAAAACAACAAAACAAAGGCATGGGAGAGACACCAGGATCAAGTAAATGGGTCAAGACAGCACCGATACAATTTGTTGTTATTAAAACCTGTAATTCAGTCATTTGTCAGAGAACAAATCCGATTTAGGAAGCAGCAGCCTGGGCCCTCCTTTTTTTATTGGCTATTATTTGGGGGTTGCATTTGTTAGTTAATTGACTCAAACTATTACCTTGGAAAGACAATACTGGTTCCTATGTGCTTCTTACTTCTGCACCTGCACCAGCCACCATGAGATGTTTTGGTACCAAGAATCACTTCAGCCATTATTTATCACCGAAGTGATTAATTGACACCAGGAGCATAAACTTCCACTGCTACTGGCCTGATTAAATGTGTTGGCTGACATTCTTCAGAGCATTCAACCACCAAAGAAGACATCAGTGATGTTCAGGCACTTGAATCTTTCAGATGTGTTTTCAAAGAATGCTCTTGCAATACTTCATCTATTCCTTGAAAAAGATGGACACAGGATGGAAGTAGGGATACAGCTCACAATCCACTGCTCACCAACCTTTCCAAATCCCTCACCACCAGTGCAGACAGACAAAAAAAAAAAAAAAAAAGCTATTTGTATTTTCTTTCTTCTCTTCGTATCATTTTCACTATTAGATAACTGCAGACTGGCACACTCATGTGGTGCTTTACAACTGCAGAGCTGGAGGAAACGGCCCAGCTCAGTACCAGTAACAAATACCCAAATTCTAATTGCACACACACGCATATAAGGGCACCTTCAGCTACAAATGTGGGTGTTTTTCTTGCAATCTTACTCAGAAATGAACTTCTAGCTTTGCCAGAGATATTAGCTTCAATCTTGTTTCACTGCAGCTTCACCACCAGGGAGGGCACGAAGGAATTTTTACGCATTAGGTTTACACAGCACTGTTTTTCCTGTTGGGAAATTTGAGTCTCCTAACGATATATTCCATGAATCCACAGCAACCCCATAATAATACTTAGAACATACACTGTCTTTTGTAAATATTAGCTTATTATACTAAATGTAACAACTTCAGTTTGCTTTTTATGGGAATGCTTTTTTTCAAGATGCTTCATGGTAGAGCAATGTAAATACCTCTGAAGTGGTAGTTTCTATAGAGACTTATTTTTCCACTGAATTGTAGAATAAACAGCCCAATTTTCTACAAATCTGGAGCATCTCTCCAAAGTGGCAGATAATGATACTTTACCACTCTGTAGCCATTTATGTCTTTGAAGCTTGCTGTAAATATGAACCACTTATGCCTTTGGGAGTATCCTTAGGTAGCATCATTAGCCTCACTAAGAAAGAGCAGGAAAAAGACTTTACACAGAGTAGGGTGGCAGTGCTCAGCAGCTTGATGTGCATCACACTTTTATTGCTGGCTCTGAGACAGTCCAGTTTCACTCCCAGCAAGAACAGGTCTCTGAGCAGTGAGCTCCTGAACATGACCCTAAAACAGACAGTAGGATTTTTTGGAAGCTCCGTCAGTTTTGCCCAGTGGATATGTGAGGAGTTAGCAAGTTCATCTCAGGTTTGGCAGTGCTGATGCATGCAACAGCCCCAGTCTGGGGCTGATTTGTCTATAACACTTCCAGCTTGCAAGAAAACTAATGCAGGGAATCCATTCTTCCTCATATCAACACAGCCTGAAGAAGCTTCCATGAGAGTAACCGTGAGGAATTTCTGGCCTCCCCTCAGCCCCTTAGGGAACGCTGTGCCCATCATGGAAGTTGATGAAAGAAGCTGAAACTCTCCCGGGCTGAACAACCATTCCTGATTTTTTTTGTTGCCCATTTTTACAGGGAACAAACACAGCTTAAAACACAGTGAGAGTGCAAAGCCTCACTTGGCCATAAGTGTCCCCTGACCCCTTCCCTCTGCACTGGGGCTGCTCCTGCTCCCTAGGCTGCTGTGGAAAGGTGCCTGGGGAGCATCATTCACCCCCCAAGGTGTTTATCACCCCCCAAGGTGTTTATCACCCCCCGAGGTGTTTATCTGCCGGATCTGCCCGTGGCTGACTGTGCCGCGCATCCCCGGCCCTGCCGCCCCGGCCCCGCGCAGTTGCCGAGCGCGTTAATGTTGAGCTCAGTGTGGGAGTCGTCCCTCCTCCACACACCAGATGGTTCTGCGTTTGTTTCTCGTGCTTACCTATCTCCTCCTCGACTCCTGAGAGTCATGTGAATCTGGGAAGAGGGAAAAAAAAGAAAAGAGTTCCCCAGCAGCTAACAGAAAAAAAAATATCAAGAAGTTTCCTTTTCACGTGTTATCTCAAAACACAGAGAATGGAGTCAAGAAGCATTCAGAACTTTCTCAGAAAGGAGGGAAATCAAGAGAGGGGCAGATGTGGGAAGTTGCTCGGTATCCAAATGGTGTGGACAGCTCAGGCAGTGCTCCCTCTGCTCCAGGGACAAAGGAGACACCCTTCAGACCAGTCTAGATTGGATTACACTGCCCAGCAATCAGTGCTGGACTAGACTGTCCACTCTGGCTGCCTTCCAGTTCCACTGCATAATGAAGAGCAGGTATTTTCCATTTCAACCTTGTCCTTCCTAAACCAGCAGCATTCAAAAGATGGTGAATCTGCCTGATTTAGCAATGACAATCCATCTGATTTCGCTCTTTCACTTTTAGGAATGAACGTGTTTTGATTTTATCTAAACAAAATAGGTCATACTTCTGCACTACCTGTGCAGTAAATGAGCCTGTAAATCTATAAATAAATAGAAACTAGTGCAAGTGAGGTATTTTATATGCGATATTTCTTCTCTGGACTTTTTCAGTCCAGTACAGTCCTACTAACTGTTGTGATTTGTTCTGCAAGTTGAATGAGATCCAGTTCCTGGGGGTATATAATTATGTCTAAACATTTTTTCTCCAACTTGATTGCATGAAGAAGTCTTAAAGTGCAACCAACCCATCTGCATTCCCAAGACTTAAAAACAGGAAGGCAAACGGCGAAATCTCCAAATGAATTTGACAAAAAGCATCTGAGGAACACCTTGTAAAAGCCTGTCTCAGGTCTGTGGATACCTGACACACAAGTGTTGTAATGCTGACATGCTAAGATAGAAGTTAGGTCATTTTATCTCTGGAGCCTTGGATCCTGTCAGGATTGGTGTTCCTTCCCTAGGAACCCTCATGATAAGCAGGCCAGGAACAAATCCAAAACATGATGAGGTCAGAACTGCATCTTTTATAACCAGACTGTAGTGAAGGGGAGCAATAGGAGGCAGCAGCTCAGCTCACAGCAAAGGAGACAATGGCAAAGTACAGAACCTAAAAATAGGGAGCTCTACAACAAGAACACCCTCACCCAGCTATGCAGGCAGAGCCACTGTTCCCTGAGCCTTCCTCTCCTTCTGCAGATCTCTCCCACCTCATGCCTGGGCTTCTCAGCTTTACAGGCAGAGCACTCACAGGGCACACAGAGGGGTGACGTGTGCCAGGCACCAGAACTGGCTCCTGCTTCCTGCAGGGAACTGAAAGGGTGTTCAGCAACTCCTGGAGGGGATGGCACTGCTAAAACCACTGCTGAGGCTGCAGGGATTTGGCCAGAAATGCAGCATCCCTTCCTACCAGGGAGAACAGTTTTGGAAAGACAAGGGTCACCTCAAATCATCAGGCTGGGTATCCTCATGGAAAAAACCCAAGTTTTAGGGTTTTTTTCCATCACTGTATTATCCTTCATTTTCTTCCCATGGTTAGGGCTTGATGAACATCCATTTTCCTTTCCCTTCTGCCAATGTCTGGTGCTCTCACATCCTTTCCCACTTCATCCATATCCTCCCATACTGCAGAGCCCACTTCTCCCCAAAAGTGGTTTCATTTCCTCCCCCACTTCTCCCACCACCAGAAGCCCTCTTTCCTCCTATTCCCAGCGGAGAGTGCTTTGCTCCCCAGCTGATTTGAATTCCTCCCTCCTTCTGTGGGCGAAGAATCATTCAGAGCAGTGGCATTTCAAACTCTGCAGAGAAGGTAGGTAGACTCAATCCTGAGTGGGAGTGCATAGCAAGTGCAGTGCTAGTGGGTGCATCCAACCCCAAGACCAGAAGTTCCCCAAACTTTCCCGGTGTATAAACAGTGCCTAAAGGTCGGATGCTTCCCCCTGGACATTTGTGCTGATGGCAACTACCACAGCCAAAACCTGTGCCATGCTATATATATAAAAATATATAATGTTTAGTAAGTAATCTTTGTATTGTGTATCATTATTATACCATATAGTTACATGATAACATTATCACAGATCAGAGAAGATGCAGAAATAAGTTAGAAATATTATCTAGAAGAAAAGACTGTAAATAAAACAGGGAAAATGTTTCCATTCCATTTTAACACCTGGGAGGACAGACTTCTTACCAGGAAATGTGTCTCTTCCATCAATAGAGCCCTTTCTCTGAAGAGCCACTGACTGTAACATTTTAAAACTCATGGCTTATCAACTTTCAGCCTTTTCTGCTGAAAGTGGAGTTTAATTCTTGCCTTATCCCAGAGGTGGGTGTAGAGGTGGTCTGGTCTGCCTCTTGGCACCACCAACAGAGCCTCTTCTAGTCACAGGGTGATTGGAACCAGAAGCCACAGAGTCTCACCACAGCCATGTCTCAGTGACATTTTCATTCTGAGTCACCATTTGATTCAAGGCAAGAAATAAAATTGCCACTGATGGAAGCTCTGCATAATTCTTTATCACCTGAGCACATGAAACAGAAGAGCTACAGAATGAATTAGTCCAGAACTTGGTGTGCTTAACAAATGTTGTTTAATGACTCTGTTCAGAACACCTACATGTTTTGTTCCTGTTACTTGGACAGCTCTTACATGTGACAAAGACACTAATTTTTAAACAGAGGAGGGAGGAGAGAGAAGAGCTTATGGACTCTTTTTTTACTGAGTATAATAATAGTAATGTGGGGCTCCCTACCATCTATGTCTCAATGACTTCTTTTAAACATGTTTAGCCTATAATTGAAGGATAATTTTTCTTATTGCCAACTCCATCAGCTCACACTGACATCAGAAAACCCAACAGTGTTCTGGCTTACGTTTCCTCACCAGTAAAGAATTTTGAAAACTGAATTTTCCTCTGTGTGCATGAGGATAATCCTTAAAATTATGGCTTTGGTTGTACCCAGCAAAGAGGCTGCAGCACATACATGCCCCACCAGTCCCTGTGTGCACTGGTGTGTCCTGGACATGAGGGCTGTCATGTTGCCTTTTCAGGAAAGTCATCTCTTTGACTGAAAAATCTACTTAAGACCAATAAAACTTCTGTTTTCCTTGGTCATGCTTTTTCTGTGTCTGATTCTGCCACAGTTCAGATTCCCGTGGTGTAATTAAAGAGACCACAAGTGGCAGAGAAAACAAAATATGTGCAAGTGTTACATATAAAAGTATTGAGGACAAAGGTTCTTTTAAAGCTCATTTTTGAGCAAACTGACATTGCAGTTTTTCTCACTTGGATTTCAGACAGAGGCTAGCAAAATTTACAGTAACAAACCCTTTAATTCTCACTCCATTCAGAGAATGACTCAGCACTGCAAGGAAAAGCAGCCTAAATGTTGTGAAGTTTTGACAAACCAGCCGAGGAATGAGCAAGCAGGAGTCCAGCGTGGAAGCAGTCACAGAGTTTGCATCTGAGGAAAACTTTGCTGATTACATTTTGGAGGTGGTTTGTCACAGGGCAGCCTCGCAGCAAAGTGAAATCCCATGTGTGCACTGAATCCAGTGCCAAAGAATTCCCTTCTGGGTATAAAACCGGTCAAAGAATTCCAGGAAGCCCTTTCTTGCAGAGGAAGCTAATTCAAAGTCCCCAATTGCATACCAAAAAAATAACTTTCCTTCCACATTTCCCAATCTCAGGCACCTCTTTCTGCCTTCAGGGCGCCTCCACCACTATTTTCAGAGTTCTCATCTTTCCCCCATATCCACAAGACAGCTGGTCCTGAGGAACTCATCAGCCCAGCCTCCACTTGTCTCCAGCTTGGGATGACTTGGACTGCTCCCAGACACATTTCTTGAGAGCAACCCTTTGATAACCTGCACGCTGAGATAACCCCAGGTTCCCTCCCTGCATCTCCTGACAGACCGGTCCATCTGTCCAGCTTCTGGAGGAGACACAGTGAGACCAGGAATGGAGGGGTCAGATGAGGGGTATCAGAGATAAGGAAGATGCCAGGATCTGGGAGAGGGCAGGGGGAAAGGGAAGAGGTTACACAGGACCAGAAGCTGGAGCTGATCACTGTGGAAGATTCTCTGAGGTGAACTTGCAGTGTGGGCTGCTAACCTCTGTGACAGCACAGCTGGGAAGTCTCACTGCGAATCCCTTCAGTTTCTACACTTCACATACAAAAAGAACATAAATATTTTTCTTCCTCTGGCTAATTCTTATGCAAATAAAGAGAAGTTAAAAGTTTTAAGAAGCTGCTGCTCCCTCGTCCAGGTTCACACCAAGTCTTTGCTTCACAGACACTGAAACATGAACACATCATGTCTGGGAAGAAAGGCTTCATTCCAGATCCAGGCTGGATCACAGACAAAAGCTGGCATAGCCTCAAATCTCCAGGAGAAGCCATCAGGGGACACTAAGACTGATCTCTTCCTGTGCCTATTGCAACACATCTGCTTGGGCTGGGATTCCGGGCCGTCCCCTTTCTGACAAACGTCAGCAGGCAGCGTGTGCTCCTGAAGGCTTTTACATCTGCGTCCGGCTCACGCTCACTCCACAGGTTCCTGTTTCATATCCTGTTCTGATGGCTCTCTCTGCATCATGTACGTTAATGTCAACTACACACAGGGGGCACAAACAATTGTATAAAGTCTGAGAATTTGTTAGGGGCCAGCTCGGTGTTAAAACCACACTCCCACTCCACAAATGCACATGGCACTGCACCACAGCTTGTATTTCAGAGGAGAGTTAAGGCACAAAAATAAGAAATTCGGTTCTCAGCAACCTTCTAACATGCACCTTCAGAGGCTTCCTAATTTTCAGAATTCTTATCAATGTGACAAACTGGCTGCTAGAGCCTGCAGCTCCTCCCCATCCCAGTGAAGTGCATTGCTCTAAGTCCTTCAGAGGCAGTGATCTCTGTGAGATGGAAGCAGAGAGCACTAACAGAGACAAGTGTTGGTTTCAGTGAACTTGAAGGAAAACAGTTCTCCCAAACAGCTGAAATATGTTGCAGAACTTTGAAAATCTTGTGTTTCTTACCTTTGGGAAGGAAATGTTTTGATTTCTAACAAACAGATCTCTTTGCATCTGAGGCTTGCATGGACACTGCTCTGACAGGGAACACGGCCCTTTCAGCCATCAGAGCTCCTGTGCTGCCTATTCCTGCAATTCCAGACAGCAGAGATGGGATTCCAGGCTGCTGTGGGGCGTCCTCAGCTCACACCCACAGAGACTCAACACTCAATTCTCTGCCGACATGATTTTTCCTACATCTACCCCCGTGCCGGGCACTAATCCAGGGAAGTTAAAAACCCTCCCCCATGACACCCACTCAGCACTACAGTATCTGTTTCCCAATCCTTCTGATAAGTGTTCCTGTTATTCTGTTCTAATCTTGTCCCAAACACACCAGCATGCCCTGAAATGAAATAGCAAAGGAGAACTCAAACTAAGCATTTACCTGCAAGCAATTTTCCAATAAAAAGTGGAAAAGTATGTCCCAGTCCAAATCCAGCAGAGGATCACAGCTCCTGTCTGCTCCTCAGTAGCAGTGACCATGGCAGGATAGTGCCACATTCAGCAGTCAGACATGAAATATTTCATGCAACAAACACCACAGACAGGGTGTTTGGTTCTGCTTTTCATTCTGCAGGTTACAAATGTTTTGACAAATTTATCTCACTTGCAATCAGTAAATAAACAAGTCCTAAGATGCTTGATGAAGGAACTGTATTTCCTGCTAGAAATATTTTCCCATGTCATCTCCAAAGGGAATGTAAGTCTTCAGTGGGTAATAGACCAGTCCTACTGTCATGGCCTACTCAGTTAGACCCAGATTACCTAAATCCCCTGAGCAAGAAATGCAACACAGCTACTGCTGCTTTTCAGTAAAATCTGAGAATAGTCCAGACTCTCTGAGTTACCTGATTAATGCTGTCACTCTCTGTGCTACAGATGTGCTCCTGTCACCTCCTGTCAGCTCTAAAGGTGTAAGAGTAGAGTATATCCATGGAAAAGACTCATTACAAATTCCTGTTTCAAGTTGGTCTTCACTGACAAACAGCATTTTGGGCTTTAGGATTCACCTGCATTTCCTCTCCGAGACAACAGGAAGATCTTCCTTCTTCCAACTCCTAATATCAGATGTGCCCAAAAAAAAAATCTCCTGAATTGTTTCATTACCAACACAAGGATTCCTCAGATTGAGGAAGAAGGGCTGTATATCACATGAGAAAAAGGATTCCTCCTGCACCATTGGTTCTCCTTCGAAACTTAGAGGAGACTGCTTTGTGTGCAAAACACTGAGCTCTGGGAGCACGAAACCCCTCAGTTCACTACAGGCACAGCAGATCCAAACAGACCATGGAGCTGGTTGTTTGTATATATTTCTAGCACATCACAACTCAGAACAGGTTGAAGACTGAACATGCAAATAAATGCATCTGAGGAATGAGAGAGTACAGTTTTCTCAGTCACCAAAACTGCTCTGCAATTTTTGATCTTCATTTACATCTGCTTTTCTGTCTTCTAAAAGTGCTTGTATATATTTAACTGTTTCAAATGTACTATAAAGAACTGTGAAGAGTTTACACTTCCCTGAACATGACCTGAAGGCTTCAGATTTATTCAGACAGAAATTCCATACTTTATTAAAGATAAATTATGGGACTACATAATCAGATATAATTAATATAATGTGTTCTCATTCCCCAAGGAGGGGAAAAAAAAAAGAGAGTGATTATCACTGTGAAATATCAGCCATGGATTAGAGCAGATTAAAAAAGAAAAGGATTAATATGCAGACTGTGTCTCTTGGTCAGATACACATCTTTAGCGGAGCAAATTTCACCTAATAAGTCATTTTTCCTCCATCCACCAACCACTAATCTCTTGTAACTGTGTTCCAGGCTACAGACTAGAGTGGAAATCCATGGAAAATGCAGGCAGGGTGCAGATCCTGGATACCTGTATTTGTGATGCTGTTGACACAGCAGCGGCTCGGGGTGCTCCTGCTCCAGCCACGTTTCCTGTTTCTATAAACATGCTCTGTTTGAAAAGGGGCTACTCTGGGCACACATGTGCACTTTATGGCCACTCCTGTGCCAACATAAATCAGCCCCAAATGCCATCTTGGTGACATAATGCAAGACTTATGCTTAAGGGAGTCCACATCCATAAGTGAGCGGGTTCCAAGGTAATTAATTTGAGGAGTCCACTTATATTTCAATCTCTCAACCAGACAGGCTGCCCCGTGGTTCCCTTGGCTCTTTTGCCTCAGACTCCCCAAATTTCACTCTTCCATTTCCTTCACTTCCTCACCTTTCAGGGTCAGAGTTTAACACCGCAAAGGGAAATGAAACAGAGAAAAACAAAACAAAACAAGCTGTGAAGCAGATTAAAGCCACATTTGACATCCAGAGGTACATGGTTCCTTTTTCAGCTGCAGGTACGAAGTAGTAATAATAATTTTGTGCCCACAACTCACAGTGTAAGCTTGTGTTTTGAAAAGAAAATGAGGTTTTCTAAGTGCATCTTTGCTCAAAAAAAAAAAAAAGTCATGGCTTTTAAAATCGATTCTATTTAATTGTTAAGCCAGCTGAATTCTTAATTGCTCTTTTTTTTATTGCTTAGAAATGGAAAAGAGAGAGAAATCCTCTTACAATTCCCTCCACTCTTGGTGCTCTAAATGCACAGTCTCTGAGGGGAAGGTGCTTGTAGAGCAAGCCACAGAAATGAGTGTTTCTGCTTCTTAGAGAGGATGGGGCTGCCAAGGGCCTTCTCCTGAACAGCACCAGGAGAATTATCATCAGGCCATGGCTCCTGCAGAGCTCCTGCTCTGACTGCACTGTTCAGAAACATCCATCTGCTCAGAGAAACTCACTGAGGACAGAATTCAGTTCCTTTCCCAGGAAAATCAGAGAATTAACTCCTACAACCTTCTGTGGAGGCTGGCTCAAATGTAAATGAGAAGACATGCAATTAGTCATGGGATGAAATGGCCCATAGGATTGGAGAGGAGAGGTGCTTTACAGGAGGTAATTAGCTTTGGCTTACCCAATTTATACACAGTGCCTTGAGTCAGTGGGCATGAGGCCATTTCATGGGATCAACCCTAAGCCAAGGATTCCATGTTTGCCCAGCAGAGAAAGCTGGAACTGTTTCACACAGCCGACACAAAGGTTCTTAGCTCAGTCCCACATTTGTTCCTGTAGGGCCCTCACGGCTCATGAGGAGGTCACAGGGGTTACAGCCCATTTCTGCAGATCCCAATCGATTCGGAAACTGCAGCGTTCCCACATTTGTTTGTGCAATACCACTGCAGAACCCGTTTCTATCAGACAGCCTGACACAATCTTCCTGCTTTTTGAAGAAGAGGATAGTGATGATGTGGACATTTCCAATGAGATCTCCTCTGGTTCATTTTAAACATTCAACCTCACTTTCAGAAGGGGTTTCAGCTTTGTTTCTGGCTTAGTCTGGTAAGTGTGTAGCCCATGCCAGGGCAGACTCAATCCTTAAAGCACAGATTCCAGGACCTTCTGTAGAGGTCATCATTCCAGCATGATCAATATAGAATGGAGCAATGAGAAGCCAATAAGGGAGGTCAAACTTCATGGACCTGGTGAAAAAGGCCCAGAAAAAGAACATAAAACCCTGCAGCAGAGTATGAGATGGCATGGCAGGAACTAACCTTTCCTGGTGAATAAATATTTAAACTTTTACTAAACTAACCAGGCAGAACTGAAAGACCCTCACTTCCAAGTGGATTATTGCAATTCTTCTTCTTTCTCATTTGGGACCCACAAAATCAAATTTCAAAAACCATTGCCAAGGTTTTGAAAATCTAATATAGTTTGCTGAACACCAGTGGTTTTTTCTCTTAAATAAACGTGCAACACTTAGCCATGATTTTGGAGATCTGAGGGAGGAACAAGATTTTTCTTTTTTACACTTGGAATTCTTCCTCTGTACTTGCCTTATGTCTGAAGAGATTTAAACAGAGGGGGAAATGTGGCTAAGGGAGTTATTCAACAAAATAAAACAGTGCATGTGAACACTTAAAGAAACAAAAAAAACCATGCTGAGACTTGAATTTCTTATAAGAATCTCCTTTATTTTAGAGGAGAAGGATTGCAAGGATTGCATGATTTTAATGTTTATGTAAAGATAAATGAACAAGTAGAATAATTGAAGAAAACCATTAATCAAGACTAAAGTTTCCAGGTCAACTCACGGTCGTATTGGACCCTCTGGCTCATGTTCAGAGTTTTAAAGGGTGGTTCTGGAGCTCAAAGGTGAAACAAAAGTAGCTTTTCAACACATCATCCCAAATTCAGAACTGAATTCTTCCTCTGCCACAAGGCAAATGGATGATTCTTCCAAACTGGAGATGGAAGAGCCCTGAAGGAGACCCCACTGCAGGGATCAGCCCCAGTTAACACAGGAACAAGCAAGCTGAGAGTGGAGGAGACAAAATGAATGTGCAGGTAGGAAGGAAACACAGCATAGACTGGGGGCTTGTCTAGAGTTTTTGAGCTTTTAGGAAAATAGATGTCTTCCATCACATCCTGTCTCTTGCTTTAGTGATCATTTTACAACTTCCAAATTCGTATCAGCTGAAAAGGGAACAACACTGTACTTTGCACGTGATGGTGCAACATGCTAAACTGATTGGATGATACCCTGTGCCAGATTAGGGATCTCTCTGGCCCTTCTTGTATCTGTGGTTGCAACCACGCACAAAAATGTAACAAAAAATTAAAAGGAAGTTTGCAATAGGCAGCTATGGGCAAATCTGCCCACAAGAAGTTCCTTCCTTCTCCCTAAAAGTCAAAGCCTCATTAGCACTCTGAAGTAATTGCTGTGCCTTGCACAACTCTTAATTATTTTCAGTCCTTGCTGTAGTCATTGTAAGTGTCCTCATAAACTGGATAAATGCACCTTTTGGAGGGTTCTCTTCTTCCTGGTAATATTTTGTGGCAATTAATTTAAGATCCAGATAGCTTCCAAGATGCCTTAATCAACAGCATATCTTGTCCTCACCACAAAGCTCCTGGAATTTGTATGTGTCAAGTCCAGACTCCAAGAATGCAAACAGGTGCCCAGAGGAGGGGAAAAAAATGCCAGAATTTCCCATGCTGTGGTAAACACGTGGCCCAGCTCCCTGCCCACCAGCTCCTGCCACACATTTGGGAAGAGAAGGTTTGAATCCAGCCATTTACTCTCCCTTACCCTGCTCCAGGGAGCTGCACCACCAGACACCCACCTGGGAGATGCGGTGTGGATACCCCTGGAAATGGATTCTGGGTGCAGGGAAGTCCTTCAGGAAAGACTGAGGGGTGAAGGAAGTGGAAACAGAACGACTGCAGGGATGCTCCCTGCCTCTGCTACTCCCAGAGGTTGTGCTCTTGGGGAGAAGGGGCAAGGAGCCTGAATTGGGGGTTTTAAGTCAGGGGAAGAGGTGGAACAAGTCTGAGGAGAATGTGGGAGGACCTGGGAAATAAAACCAGAGAATTGCTGCAGAGAACCAGAGATCCTTTGATCAGCAAGGGATCATGCAACAAGCCAGGAATGAAATCATGGCTTGAGCAACCCCTTTGTGCCACCATAGAATCCTGTGGGGAGTAGCCATGGAAAGGGTGGGCTCAGCCTGGAGTTTTCACACTTAGGAGCACAGGCAGGGAGCCCAGCTAAAGAGCTGAGGGGGGATGATTTATGAGGACACAGCTAAATGGTTAAACAACAAGTAAAGGCAGACATAACAGTCTACAAATACCCACAGGAGCAAATGTCAAGGAGTGTGAGGAATTTTTGGAACAGCAAGATGAATTTCCCAAGACTAAGGTGCAGTGCCTTGTGACACACTTGGCCAAACAGATGAAGTTTTGTTGGTTGTGACTGGCTTGGGCAAAGGACAGGCAAAGGAAAGGCGAGGAACAAAAATGTGTCGTACAACAGGTGAAAGGCATTATTCAAATCTGTTCCATGTTCAGGTGAGCTCCAGGTCTCCATGACCAGAGAAGCTACTGGCAATGTTCAGCAAGGTACAGGAGTTGGAGACAGGGTTTTGGAGCCCTCTTGCAGCTGCTTTTCCCCTCAGGATTTTCATGGTAGCAGCAATTACAAATGTGATTTAATTGAGACAGTTTCAGGTTGATTGTACAGATGAAGAAGTCACGCAGCTGCTGTTGCACAACACTCAGAGCTAGAAAGACTGTCCATCACAGCAGTGTCACTACAATTAGCATCCAATTTGCCCTGAATAAAGGATGAATGTTAAAATGGTACCTCATCTCATGCCCACTTCAACCCCTAAATAGCTCTTAACTAGACTTGAAGTTTGTTCTGTGCTGAGCACCTGCATGAGGGGTGAGACCCAGCACAAGGTCATGTTTCAGGGAGGGAAAGATTTCAGCAGGAGGCCTGGGGGATGTGCCTGATGCTCCACATGAGGGAAAAGAGCTGCTCGGGCTACACTGAGCAGGAATGCAAGGGAAAGGGAAGGAATGCAAAGCCAGAGTCAAACAAACAAAATGGACCTTTGAGTTTTGGTTCACAGTGTGGCATTGCAGCTGTGGCAGGGTCAGAAAAAAGAGACAAGGTAGAAAGGGAGAATGGGATTGGCTCTGAATCCCTCAGATTGCAAAATTATTGCCTCAGTAAAGGAAATAAATAAAGGTAAAGGGGAGAAAAGAGCTCATATACAGTCCTGAACTGTGGTAAGGGGGAGAGGAAAGGGATAAAACAAACCAAAGGCACAGCCACAGGAAACAAATGCAGCCCTGAGATACCTTCTATCTCCCTCTTTTCTGACAGATGTCCCATTCCCAGTCCCTGGGGATTGGTCTGAGCACTCAGGAGGATAAAGCAGTTTCCTTACTTCTTCCTGCCTTGATTGAGACACTGGATCACTAACACAGAGTATTGTGTAACTCAAGGCAGGAACCTACTTCTCACTTAGTCCTGAAAAACAATCCCAATGCTGGCATTCAGTAAACAGGAGCCACACAACTCCCATGGTGAGGAGGGGACTGAGAAAAACCCAGGGAAGCTGCAGGGGATTTATTTTGGCTGAGCATCTTTAGGTGGTCAGGGGATGACTGAAGTTTTGATATAAGCACAGAATGAAATATTGCTCAAGTGTCCCAAAGAGAAAAGATGGAGTTCAGAACTATCTAACAACAAACTGTGCTTTATCTCCCATTTTAAGTCTTGGAAAGAGATGACCATCCTCCGGGAAATGCCACTCAATGTCACAACAACATCTCAAAGCATTTTGGAGATTTAGGTGTTGATTAATGAGACGTTTAGGTTCACAAGCCAAAGAAGCTGGGGAGTTCTTTTTGCCAAAGGTTTACAAGTGGCAGGCAAAAAATTACTGAGGAAGAAAGGCCTTGTAATTAAATGCTTAACTTGAGATTCAGGTTCTTCTTCTCACCTTAATGCCTAAAACACAACAAGAGGTGCCTTATATTTTTGTAAACACGGTGTTCCTTAAAGGGACAGGATACAGTGTACAATTCCCAGTCCTTGGCAAGCTGTCAGGAGCCTACAGTGGGAAGAACTGCCTGACTATGCAGAAATCTCATTCCTGTGGTAAATATTTCTAAGAAAACTCAGGTAGTGGCATGGTACCCAGGATTGTGCCAGGGGCCGATTTTGAGTCTATTGTGTTTGTTTCATTGCTGAGGAAGAAAAGTGTTTTTCAGCTCCCAGACTTCTCTGGACCTTTTTCTCTTCAAGGTTTTTTAGAAAACTCCTGAGCAGGAAGCTAAAACAATTACCTGAACAGAGCCAAACAGTCTGTAAACTTTGACTCTCCCAAAGAAGCATTTTTTGATGTACAACAGTTTCCAATACAGGAGACACTTTCTGCCCTTTAGTTTTGTGGTGTGTTACAACACATCATGCTGAAAACTAAGGTAGAACACCAAAAAAGAAGAAAACAATCCTTACAATGAATCTTTACTTTTGTTGGAGTCCTTTTCTGGATGTTTATGGCAACCCAAGTTGCTGAAACATGCCTGCTGTGTTTTTAATTGTCATTTTAAATGCCAAAACTCAGAAGTCCTGCTTATACTGCATGTGAACACAGTGTCTGCTTATGTTCAAACCCTCAGGCACTTTAAATAACTCCACCGTACACAGAGAACGTTGTTCGCTTTGTTTTTATAGTTTCTGCCCGTGTAGAAGGAGCTCTAACGTCCTGAGAACAGAAATGTACGTTCATGAGCAGGAGATCACAGCTGGAACCTACCTGAGCCTTGGGTCACGTTTCAGCAGCGGCACGGGCCGAAAAAGCCGCTTATTTCCCAGGTTCATTTCCAAGAGCCACAAGTGGAACTGCACATAGTAGACTCACTGACGTAAGGCACAGGTGAGTGCATGTTACAGGTCCAGCTCTGTGCCTGATCCACAGGGAATAGCACAGCAGGCTGCTCCAGCCAGACTTCAGAGCCATTACTGCTGTAGCCCTGGAGGAACCCGGGCTGAACCCCGGTGTGTTAGTAAAGGTGGCAGCTGCCATAACAGACTTCTGTGTGGGTTACAAATTTGGGGCATAAAATGAGGGTCTTTTTATTGATTCCAGTGAGTTTCATACCAAGCCTCCATTGTTCTGCCCTAAAGAATAAACCATTAGAGAATTTATAAGCTAATTTGTTGGGGTTTTTTCTTTCAAAGATTAAACAGGAGCAGATCGTAACTTCCTTTGAATGCATCTATTATTCATGAGTGTTCAGCAAGGTTTATTATGGGCTTAAACACAACAGCATATATATCTTTATACTCAATTCCAATCTCCTACATGGGCTGTGAAACTCACATTTTATGTTTAGTTGTGATTGAGCATGAAAATCAGAGGGTAGTACATGTTCCCTGAGTAAAGACACAGACAGGTATCTGGCCAATGTTCATTCTTCACATTAGTTTTCTGTAAATAATCTTACATGCAATTTTGCCACTTCCTCTCTGCAGGAATCTCTGGGAGTAGGTTAGCAAACTGTGGCTTGCAGAGGGCTGACACACAGTATTTATGAACAGAGAGGAAGTAAATTAATTTCAGCATTTGATTCAACATTGGAGAAAAGCTTTTTGCAGTGTTTAATCACCCACAGTAACAAGAGGAGGTACAGTCCCTCCTCTAGCCCAGCCTTATTACCAGGAAGGGAAAATTGTGCTAAGTTAGGACTGAAAACAAGGGGTCAAAGAAAGAGACACTTCATTTCTCAGTGTCCATCCCATAATGCCAGCCTGTAACAGCTGCTACTATTTGTAAAACGTGCAGAAGAGGGATAGGTGGAGAAATGCAGCCACACACACAAGGTAACACTCTTTCTAAGCAACCACCACTTTTTGCAATGACCTGAACAAGGGTCATTTGGGGTTTTCCTTCCCTTGGACTCTGGGTTTCCTGAGAGGAAGGAGAGTTGAAATACAGGAACCAGTGGCTGCACACCATGTCCAGCAGCACAGGAGACCCCTTCCTCGTTGAGAGAGGTTTAGGAACCACATCTGAATCTCCAAACTTCCTGGTGTTCTCCCTTTGAAAGGAGGGAAGACGGGGGAGGAGATGGGTGGAGAAGGTGAAGAGGTGGTTCTGTCCTTTGAAAGGCCCTGCAAACACAGCAAAACTGCTCCCAAACCCTCAAATCTACCGGGAAAATAGGTGGTGATACAAGTGGGAGAGACAAGGGGATGTTTCAGCTAATAAAACATGTCGGACTAGCACCACACTTCTGCTTAAAAAGCTGTTTATAATGAACAACAATTACTTACAGTACCATTGCGAGATCATTAGAGGACTCAGACACTGAAGAGCATCTGGCTCGTCTGGGTGAGGCCTGGAAAACAGTGTCACATATCAGCAAACACCAGCAATCGATGGATTTTTTGTGAGGGCTGTTGGAATGGGAGGAAATGTTCAAACTCTGACTTCTGGGCCACTCTGTGATCTAATCCTGGCCAGGGAGAAGAAAATCTGCCCCTCACTAGATCTGATAAGAGAAAAAACTTCAATTCCCTGGATTAGAACATCAATTTGGCTGGGCTGTGTTGCAGATCACTTTTCCTCCTTTCAAAGGGTTAATGGGACCCCAGAGACAATAAATGGATTAAGCAGCTGTGTAGGTGCTCAGGAGATGAATATAGGTTGATTTTTCACAAACTTAACCTATGCAGAGTGAGTCATAATTTGCACCTTGTGTCACTCAATAAATGGGTCTCTAAAAAGTCAACCCACTGTGAATGGGCTGTGAGCTCTCCAAAAGCAAGAATCCTGCTCTCCTGCCCACAGGAGGATCAAAAAAGCTTTTCTCCCTAGGTTACAGTGTGATGGCAATAACAGGAACCAAACAAACAACTCCATGTTTGTGGGTTTGCCACGTCGCTCTTAAAAGGTCAAAAGGTTTTTACTGAAACAACGGGTTTTGTTCCATGAAAGATGAATTCTTAATCATAAATGTGTATTAGTCTCACTGCTGCTCCTGCTGTGCCTTGCAACGCTGCTTCTTTATTCAATTATGCTTCACATCAACTTTTTAATTAATACCTATGTTAGGAAAACCTTGAAAGTTTTGATAAATAACATCTGCCTTTGTGCATTTCAACCGTGCACTTCTGTGAGAAGGAAATGTTTCTATTTTGTAGTCAGCCAGGAGAAAGAAAAGCAAGTAGAGAGGATGTCTACATGTTCACAGGGATCTCAGCACTGAGCAGACAGAATAATCATCTTTTGTTGAATACGAACCTAACGAAAAACAAATCCAACAATACCCTTTTGTTCTGAGCAAGAAAGGCAGGGCTTTAATTGTCTTTAAACGAGATAGAAAATTTCCATCCAAATGGAACCATGGAGTAGGTAGACACATTACAGTGTTTTGGAGTTCAGTGATTAAATTTAATACTGTGCCAGGCACTGATTAGTTGATGAAGGGCATTCAAAACTAGGATAGAAAGGGAATTGTGAACAAGGGAATTGTGGCTCCAGTTTAGCTCTGGGCCTCCTGAGCAGTTTGGTGTTCAGCTTTCTACTTTAATAGCAGTGTCAAACAAAAAAAAACCCCAACTTTTTGTTTTATTTATTTCCTTAAGGAAACTCAGTGCAACTGTAAACACATAAAGCTTCAGCATTCAGGACCAGATCCCAGAAAGGACCTGAGGTACCAACCAAAGCACAGAAACACATCCTTTTCTTCAGTACTTTTCCAGCTCACTACCTCAATGCCTGCACTCAGGGTACTGGTACATGTGAATCCCATTAGTAGGCACCGAATTTTCCCAAATCACTCTGCAAGAAACCCTAATTAAGGTTTCTGAATCCCAGTCTCAGAGCTGGGTGCCTCTGCCCCTTTGCCTGAGTGCATTAAACCCCCCCGTGAGCCCAAAATGGCACATTGTCCTTAACACTGTACAAAGATGACAAATTCCCCTAGAGAACAGGAGAATAAATCCCTTTAAACTCAGCTGTGATCTCTCCTAAGCCAGCCCAACCCAGGCCACGAGCATGTGGTGCTCTGAGAAGTCACAGCACAACCTGAGCCCCGTGGGTACGGGTAGATCAAGTCAACTTCAGCAAAGACTTCACCGGCTTTGCAGAGGATGAGCATGTCCATCTCCTGGGTTTCTCAAATGGAGAATTACCCCCTAAATTCTGACCAGAGACCTTTAAAGGAATTAAAATTTTTACTCCAGTTCCTGTTCTGTCTTCATATGGACTGTTCCACCCTATCCTAGCATCTCAGCGCCTGAAGTCCCGGGTAAGACCCACCTAAGTCTCACAAAATATAAGGAAAATTAAGCTGAGATCTTTGTGCTGTAGAAGACATGCCAGTTCTTTTCTCCTTCCTTTCCCATCATCACCTGTTCCTATAGTCCAAGCAAAGGCCATCATCATTCTAATCTGAAGCAAGTCCTCTTAAATTGATGTCTACTTTGGCCCAGACATGCTCTTTGCTGCATAAGTATAAATTTTTTGTCTTTTCATGGACTTTCTCCAACTATATCCTGGTCTAAGCAAGATTAGAATCTCATTTTGGTGATAATTTGCAGGGTTATGCTAAAGGTCAGCGTTGTGCAGGCCACAGATCTTGGTGAAATCTCATTGATTCAAGGGGGAAAGAATTTACAATTGCAATTTACTATAGTAGTAGCATGATTTTATAAAAAATACGATAACTTGTAGGTGATGTTTCAAGCTTCTTCTTGAAATTTTAAAATCCATCCATCAATTAACAATAATTAATCACCAAACATATTAAGTATTCAAAAGAAGTGCGGATATGGCACTTGAGGACATGTTAGTGATGAGTAGGGTGGTGGTGCTGGGTTGGCAGTTGGATCTGATGATCTCAGAGGTCTATTCCAACCTTGACAACTCCATGACTGTGTTATGTGTGCTAAGTTAGTTGCAGCTTTCACTACAAGAAAGTAAAACAAAAAAGTCTAGGAAAAACTGTGTTGGAGTCTATTTAACACTTCAAATGAATGCTTGTGTAAAGCTCTTCTCAGAATCTCCATCACAGGCGACTTCCCTGACTGCCAGAAGGCCTGGGAGCTTTTCCCATCAATGTGAGAAGCAAGAGATTTGCACCTTAAGAAAAATTTCCAACTCACTCTTCGCGTATTATTTGTGCTCCAGGTGGTGGTAAGACATAAGTCTTGGAAGCTCTCTCCACAATGGTTGAATGCCAAGAAATGGAGCAGTTTACTGGAACAGCAGCAGTTTCTGATGGCTTTGCAATGCCAGTTTCAACTCGAAAGGTACAATATTTTATATTCTGAGAAGCTGAGCTAGGCCATTTTGGCAAAGAGTCTGTCTGCCTAGCAGGGGTGGGGTAGGTATTTACTATCTCTCTAATGACTTCCTCCTGCAAGTGGGTCAGGTAATTCAAATAACTCGCCAGAACTGCCCTTGGTGGAGTCTGGTGAAGTCTCGCCTGTAAGTAAATAGTCCCAGAGCTGCAGAGGGCACATCCTCTGTCATGTGATGTCTCAGCCGTTTCCTGGCACTGCCCCTCCAACAAATCCTTCACTTTATCTCCCTCCCATTGTAACGGTTTCACTGCTGAGGTGCTGCTCTGGCACTTTCTGCTGTCAGTGGCCTGCGGTGAACTGCAAAAATACCTGCTGAAAAGACCAGTCATATACTTCAGTGATACCAGAGGCTCCTCCTTTCTCTGCCTCCCTTATGGGCAACCATCCAGTTTGTCAGTTCTGCTTGTCCAGCTCCAAACCAAATGTTTCAGCATCCAGCCTGCACAAATAATCAGGTTTTAAACAAAAGCTGCAGCAGAAGATTGGTTTGTTGCCTGCAGTCAGTGCAATGCTTGGCTTTCCCTCACGCTGAGCCTTGATATTCAAACACATGGATCATGTTCATTCTGGTGTTTGGAGTGGGGTAAAAGGCAAGGGGTGTGTGTGGTGGGAGATCCCAAACTCAGCAAGATTGCAGAGGTGCTGCCTTGCATGGGTGGTTGAAATGCTAAAGGAAAGGTTTGAAGTAACTCAAATGGTAAGAAATAACTACCAGCTCCTACGTGGCTCCTTGAGGCAGTTGGATGGAGAAGGATGCCCTGTCCCCTGACAAATTAGGGCCAGGAGTTGGATGCTGATGATCCTGTATGTCCCTTCCAACTCAGGATATTGTCTGAAATCTTCCTTTACACAAACAGCCTCCCCTGAGGGCTGCTGGGGAAGGACACACAGGTCATTGAAAGAACCTGCAAGCATTCATTATATTCTTGTCTGCCAAAAACACAGAGGCATGGCTTGGTTCACCATAAACATTTTGGGCAATGCTGTTCATATTGTACCAATAACTAAAACCAAGCAGCAAAATACAAAGATGTTCAAAGACTCTTGTGAGCTCTGGGTTAGACTGATGTCTTCTGGGGAACAGCTTCATGGATCTTAGCATTTTAGGGTAGCTTTTTACAGCAAAATTCCTGAAAATGAACAAGTCATTTCGTAGATGAACTGTGCTGTCATGAAAAGTTCAGCTTGTCTATCTTTCCAAACAAGCACACTCCTGTAAAGAACAAATGAATGCCAATATTATTCCTAAATGTACTTGAAAACGAATTCTGTGCCCATGTGTCACTTCAAAGTACTCTGTTTTGATCTTCCCAATGTTATCTTCCCAGCAGTCAAGACACAGAGCTGACTCTGAGAGCAGGAGTGATGCCTCCAGAGAGCACGGAGCAGAGCTAAGGGTGCAGCAGTGTGTGGTACCAGCTGAACCAACTGGGACTGGCAGAAGATTTGTAAAAAAATTTTTACTTTGCTGTAAAACTTTTACTTCAAGCTCCTCCACCTCCCATCAAGGCAAAAGACTCTCTGAGGGTCTGGAACACCCGACCCGACAGACCCAAGTCTGCACTGGGAAGACGTGAGGCACACGACGCACGCCCTGAGCGGGAAGGTGGCCCACAGGCCCCGGCACTTCTGAGCAGGGCTTTGAAAAGAGTTTCCAAGGGCCCTACACAAAAAGTCCTTTCAAAAGTGCTCCATAAAACACACCTGAAGAAAGCCCGTTAGCCCTGCGCTCTCTGTTCAGCTCAGGTGTTGTTTTTTCACACACAGAAACACATGTACAGACTTAGTGCACCATACAATGCCCCACTAAAAGCATCAAGGGCTGGTTATAACTCCATCCAAGATCAACAAGGTCTTTTTCCACAAGCAACCCTTTGTGTTTGGGAAGCCTTTGCCCTGAATTTTACTGTCTCCAAGTCAACCAACAGGTGCTCTGCAGTCAAACGTGAGCTATTTAAGTGCAACCTGCATAACAACTTCCCAGGCTGGCAGGCAACCTTAAATAGTAGTTAGGGATTGGAATGGGTAAGTTTTATGCAGACAAACAGAAACACTCCCAACAGGAAAAGAAGGGGGGGGTGGGGGGAGGAGGAAAGGAAAATGATATCTTTCTTGGTTTCCATTTAGTTTTCTCTTTCATATGTTGGCATAATAACCCTCAAAGAAGAGAGCAAGGCTCCCCAAACCAGACGCCGTGATAATCTGACATTATACAGTGGTTGCTCTTAAAATTTTCCAGTTTTGTTTTGGACAACAACATAATGTGCTGATTGTATATGGGATATTCTCTCCACTTGCACAGGGCACAGATAGCCTTTACTGCTAATACTGAAAGTGTGTTATTTCAGGCAAGTTGACTTCTATTTTTTTTCCCCTGGAGAAAGCACTTTGGGGTAGGAAAAAGAAAAAGTGAAAAAGCTCTTTCAGCTAGATGCCAGATGTGTCATTTTGCATTGTAAAGCCACACCACAATTTATAAGCCATGCAACTGCTCTTTGTGTACCATTCCCAGATCAGATTTTTAAGTCTGTTTCTAGGATCAATGCATTGTAAGGCATAAAATGTGATGTTTATCAAATAAAATCATACCCATTTGAGATGCTACACAATTACTCAACCGTCAAATGCATCCCTACCTAAGTGTTAAGTTTCCAGGCAGTGAGGGAATTGTATTGTTCAGGACATTGTGATATTCCTGTAAGTGCCATCATTTCTGCTACTGGGATGTTTCAGTCTGCATAAAAAAAACCTCTTACTTCTTCTCTGCCCTCTTGTTCCCCTATACAAGTACTGTGGGTTTTTTATATTTAATCATAACTATTCATATTTGTGGGGCATGGACAGGAGAGACACAGAAGAGAGATGTTCCTGGGCACTGCTGGTTGTGAAACAAGAGAGGCACAGGGAGCAAGTCAACCCCCTAAACAGCACCTATGGTGTTATGATAACAAAAAAATTAGATTTGTTTTTATTGTGTGGTCTTGTGTGGTTATACCAGGCTTGATAACACACAGACACAGGAACAGCCACCCCAGTGAGAGCCAGCAGAGCTTCAACTACTGCCTAAAAATCCACAAATCATGGATGCAGCTGGAATACAGACAGCACCTTTCCCTGGGCAACGGGACATTTACTGGGATATACAGATCTCTGCATGGGAACTGGCTCTGCTGGCACCAAAAAAAGGCATCTCCTGTGCACAAGTGGCTGGAATTGGATAGCACAGGGAGGGCAGATGAGATCACTTCACCTGGCCTGGCCTGCCAGACAGACCCAGCTCAGCTGGGGCAGTTTTGCTCTTTGAAGACTTGCTCAGTATCAGTTGTGCAACAGTTTATCAGCGTGGGCTGCTTCCGTAGATACGGTCATGACCCCTAATAGTGGAAAAACTTGTTTTGTTGTAGTGGAGGGATTTTCCTGAACTAGGTTAAATAATATTTATTGAACTAAAGTCTGCAGTTGCTGGAGCTGCTCTGGATTGACATGAGCACGGCTGAGATCTTTCATCTTTTCTTTCATCTGCTACAATGCAGAAAATCACTGTCCATTTTTTTTATTCTTTCAACCTTCATACCAGAAACTCAGAACTGGCTTTCTGGATCCCTTCATCCTTCAGACAGAGAAATCTGACAATTCCTCAAACCACAGGAAACTTAAAAATAGCATTTGTTCCAGCACAGCTACACATTGTTGTTCTTGAAATCTGGGTTAGAAAATACTTGCAGAGTCTCTGAAAGAGAGAAGCCTGAAGCGGAATGTCTCTATTACTGCATTCCTTTATTTAAACAATTAGCCCTGTGAACAGAAGAGCTGCTGAAGCTGGATTTGTTATTGATTTTGTTCCTTAAGACAAATTCCTACAAGGATTCCCCGGTGTCTAGTTTTCTCTGTACTTCAGTAGAGGGGGAGAGGGGGAAGCACAAGAAAGGAAGACACAACTTGGGCCTCTGCACTGTATTCAACTTTTTATTTTCACTAAACACTTGGGATTTTATTTTCAAGACCTCTACCCTAAATTGGAAGAACAGGTTGAAAAGTTACTGGAGGACAAATCCAGAAATTTCTTTATCCTCTCTGCCCTGCAAGTTTTATCATCCAGGGAAGCAGGTGCTGGTGACCGTTGTGCAGGAACCCACTGGAGTATTCTACAAAGAACTTATCAGGATTTCTTTTGGGAAAGCAGGACACAGGCCTCACCTGGCACTAATCAATAGCCTCTACTGAACAGCAATTCTGTATTTATTTACCCTTCACCCTCACACTTCAGGGGGCAACCACACTGTTTCCCCTGGAGGAGAAGACTCTCAGACTGATCTAAATTCAATTAACAGCTCCAGATTTGAACTCAGATGGACTTGACTACAAAATGCTCCTCCCTGCTAACCATGCCCACTGAAGGGTTTTATTAGCCCACACAGCAACTGCTGCTGCCTTCTTTGAACTGGAGCACACCTGGATTTAGGGATCTCCCTGGCCAGCAAAAAAAAACCCACTCCCTGTTGGTACAGTTTAACAAAACAATATAAGTAGAGCAATAGTTGTGTCACCTTAATCCAGTACAGGAACCTACAATTACTGGATATGCATTTACCAATTTTAAGCAGTCCCTCAGCATGATACACTTCTTCTCTTGCCCCTTTTTCACACGCCAGTTGCAGTATTTGAATGACTTCCACTGCATTTTCAATTACAATCTGCTTGTGAAAATCCTACAGTGTCTTGTTGATAATCCTTTTTAAGCACAGACTATCAACGAGGCCTGCAAATGTCCAGACAGAAGCTACCCAGAGTGAAGAGGTCATGATGTGCAAATGATGTTTCTTTTCCACTGTAGGTGGATCAGTATGTCTTTAGGAAAAAAAATCTGCTATCTTTTGGGAATGTTTCCAGTTAACTCCATGCTAACCACATTTGATTTGCTTGGTTCTGCTTCAGGAACTGAAAGTAGCTTGGCTCCAGCATTAAACAACCAAGCAGGAAATAGCAGAAGGTTTACCATATACAGGCTGGCCAGGGGTGGAGCGACAGATTGAACTAAAAATACAGCAAAGATTGGTTTGGGGAGATTCAGATTGGTTCCAATTTAATTAGGAGATATACAAGCTCCCAGTGCTGGTGATTAAGTTATCTTCATTGAAAACACATTGACATATTCAAATGTCACCATGCTTCAAAAAGGGAAGTGTTGAGACATAAAAGCTTAATGCCCTAAAATGAGGATCTGGTCAAAAAATGCTTTCTGCACTTTGTCAGCCTGTCCCCAGGCCCAGCAGCAGGCAGGGTGCTTCCTCTGCCCCATCCCACACACAAGTAAAAGTATTAGAGGAAACTCCTAGCTGCAGCAGAAAATTCACAAATAGTGCTAATCTTACAAGTTTAATCATGGATGGGGATGGTGTTGATTCTGAAACTGAGGGAAAGATAGGAAGAGCTTCAACACTCACATGAAAAGGGGCAAGCAAAACACAGTGCTGCAAATTCAATATAAATATACAATGTATTACAGATAGAAATTTTGAGGAAATTTTGGCGAGACAGTCGTTGCAAAGTCTAAAGTCCTTAGCAGCAGAGATTTTAGTACCAAAATAGCCTTACAATCAATATTTAAAATCCTTCATATTGTCCAATCTTTTAATTAACTTGTTAGAAAGATGAACTAAAAGAGGTTATGCCCTTATTTACCTCTGATGAACACTGAGGCAGCATCAGTGCAATCAGTGAATCAAGGCAAAACCAGCAGAAAGGAAAGCCAGTTTCAGACCTGGGGAGCAATCTCTAGGTTTGTCCCTATATTATTCTTTCAACACCAAATATTTTACTGTCTCCCAGTGAAATTCCGGACAAATGAATCCTACTCCAGATCTTAACTGGACTGCAAAAATAAAACCTCGACAGCTCATTTATTGATACAGTGAAATATCCAAACAAGTAATTTTATTGCTATGAAGGAAAATATAACAGCTGGAAAAATAAACCTCAAGCTGTCATTGAGAGTTTGGCTACAGAGACAAAAAAAAAAAACTTGAAATGGTTGAAACAAACAAAAAAAGCCCTTCCTGAGGAATGCTGAGAATGGGGTGAGCCCCAGCTCTGATTCCTGGCAGATCCATGTGGCTGTTTGGTTTGATGGATGAAGAGATTGGAAGTCAGGTGGGAAAGTGCCCCCCTGAAAGTAAATCCACATTATATCCAATCCACCAGGGAGGGAAACTGTGGGAAAAAAAATATTGTTGGCAGAGTGTGAGGCAGGAAAGCTGCCACACTATTCTGCTGTACTTGGGAGGAAAACAGGAGCCCAGATGTTAACACAGGGTCTCCCTAGCCTGGAAAAAGAAAAGGCGAAGAACACCTATCCAAGAAAGTTACTCCTACCATTATCAGTCTTCCCAGTTCTATTTAAAGAAAGCAAAAGGGCCGAGAGAAGAAGCTGTTTTGCAGCTCTGCACAAACACCCGCAGATAAGGGTGGTACCAGGTGTCAGCTTGCCCTGCAAAGTCACTGAAATGTCAAGGATTGTTTTTCCTCTACTCCCTTTCTCTTTCCTCCGACTGGGAACTGCCAATGTTTATTTAAAAGATATCCCTTGTATTTGGCAAGAATGCCAGCGGGGCAGACGTTAATGGATTATTCTCTGGGGCTGGCAGCCTGCCAAGGTGATAAGGATAGCGTGCCTGCCCCAAGGCCCAGAGCCCTGCCATTAACAGGGCCCGGCCAGATGCTCTGCTCTACTGAGTGCAGCAGACTTGAAAAGCTGCCTCCAACTTATATTTGATCTGACCTATAAAAATAATGAAATCAGGAGAGAGGCAGACACGGGCTATAGAGGGGCATTAATCCATCTGGGAGACCCAGGTCTGGTGCTTCTCTTTGGCAGCGGCGTGGAGAATTGGCTCAAAGCACCGTGAAGTCCCGGCGAGTGTTTCTGTTCACTCCTCTGCCCTTGAACTAGATCTCAACCTGGGAGCCCTGCTAAAAGCAGCACAAGTGAAGGACCTCACTGTACTGCTGCAGCTCAGCGTGGAATGACAACAAAAGCAGACCTGGTTTGAGCCCTGCTCGGCAGAGGAGGAGCCTGGCTTTGAGCAGCCATCCCCACAGTACCACGGTTAATGCCAGTACCCCCTGAGAAGGCAAACCTGAAGGAATGTGGTATTTTCTGTCTTGAGATATATTTAGATTAACACTGTTTACTATTAATCTTCTCTGCAAAGCCCTTTCTTTTCCCAACAGACAAAAAAAGCCCAGGATCCACCCCTGTTATCATGTGTTTTTTGGAAGACGACCTTTTCCGTGGCCCATCAGACAGCACAGACTATAATTAAGGTGCTTATAATACAATTTAGTAAAAGCAGGAGTTGGGGCACAGTAGCATTTACTGCTGTGATTGAAAGCCTTAAAGGTTATGCGGAATTGACTAAGTAGTAATTTTATCTGTTTGGAGCTGGCAAAAGAAATAGAAACTTTTTGCTCATTTGAGAAGCTGGGCTGCCACTAATGAAGTCAGAGCAAATAGAGTTGCTTTCCTGCTTCTCATGAATGCAAACAATGAAGGGAACACCCCAGACAGGTGCTCCCTCCAAAAAGAAAACATGCATAAAGATTTAGCTACCTTTTTTTTTCTCTGGATTTCTTTTTTCCTCACTTTAAACAGGACAAAAGAAACCCCCAGGGTTACCTCAGGAAGGTCCCACTGCCCAGATTTGCTGGTGACCTCTCCTGGTTCTGATGTGGCCCACATTAAAATCAGGTTCAGGACATGATAACACCCTCATGTCAAGATGTAAGTCATTCCATTCCACAAGTGATGGCTGCTGATACTTCCAAAGGAAATTCAGTGCTGAAATAAAAATACGTTTCTTTACTTCTGACATTTCATTGTGCCTTTGCACAGCCGCTCCTGAGGTTTTTAAACAGGATTGTTCTTTGAAACAGATTCCAGCAGCAGCACAAAACTCAGACATCAGGAGCTGTAGAGCCATCCTCAGTCTCAAGGCTATCATAAGGGGAGTCAAGAGAGAACTACATAAATCCAGACAGAAATAATCCAACAGCAACCTGAGGTCTGGTCTGGTCTGACTTTTCTGTTTTTCCCTTACTCTGATGGTAAGGCAGAAATTTCAGTTCCTGCACTGAAACTTTACTGGGTTATCAGCAGTGAAAGTTATTGAATTCTTGGATGTAGCTTTGCATTAGCATCAATTCCTGCCGTGGTTGTTTAACGTGGAGGTTGTTTGGTATCAAAGTGCCTTGGACTCACAGCCATGAATTACTGGAGCTTAAGAAAGGGAAGTCACCCATGGATGTAGTGAAAGGTAAATCACTCATGGATGTAGTGAAGCTGAAGTCATCCGTGGATGTAGTGCAGAGTTCCCAGGTTGTGATGGCACGGCCAAAGCAGTCTGGAGAAAAAAGCACTTCTGCAAAGTGGGATACACAACTCAGGCCTGCAAATACCATTTTATTATTGTTTCTTTATCTCTCACTAGGAGACAAAGGTTGTGTTTCTCAGCAGCAGTTTTACCACGACAAATAGCAATCTGATTCCATGGTATGATGGCTTATTCCTAGCACTAGGAGTGGGTGCACCAAGGCAGGACAGATGGAGGCTGTGCCACAATCAACATTCAGAGGGGTGTCTGTCCTCACCCACTCATCTGCCTGCTCATTCCTCTCCGACTACTCTGGGACTGCTCTGACCCCACCCGTGAGCTGTTTCTTTCCTGCTGCCTCCTTACTTGTTTTCCAAGAGCTTTCTTGCTGCCCACATGTGTCCCCTCCTCCTCTTGGACGCTGAATTTGCTACAGAAGCAACAGATTGCTGTGGTGTTGTCCTTTTGATCTAATGAGAGAAACTCCTACAACCATGATGTGCATGTGCTTCTTCCCTCATTATTAAGCAGGGGACTTGGATATACACATCTCTCCCGGGATCCTACTTTTGCTATGGGTCCTACCCTTCCTGCCCCTGCTCTCTCAGCTTAACAGGCTTTTCTCTCCCAGCCCTACACCTGCATCATCATTTGTGCTGCTTCTCCCCGTGCAGCCCGGAGAGCCCCCACACTTCCCCTGCCCTCCCTGTCCCCTGCGGCTGCTGTTCTCCAAGGGGAAACCTTTTACACACAGCGAGGGCAGCAACGATCTCAGTCTCACTTCACAGATGCTTACTAAGTTCTTAATCATCCAGTGTTTGTCCACGGCTGGAGTACAACGCAGGGTTTCTGATTTCAGACACAAAAGCCTGGCTTTCAGTCAGGCAGGATGGACTCCAGGGTCACTGCTGAAACACCACCAGCACTGGGCCATTTTCTCTGTTATCCCAGCTCTGATGAGCTCTCTGTGGTTGAGCTTTGTTTTACAGGGATATCAGGTTTCTTTCTCGTTTTCGCTCATTATCATTTTATTTCTGAATCATGGATTCCAGGATGGATTTTAAAACCGGCAATGATCATCGTGCTGATACTGTTCTAAGATCTCAAAAACCTATAATCTCACACAAATAAATGTAGCCTTTAAAATCATCTGGGGAAAAGAAGGAATGGTTATACTCATGCTGCTACAGGCAGCGAGGCTCTTACAAACCTGTGTGTTGGTAGTAAGGGAACCCAGATCCAAAATGTGCTCCTCAAATCATTTTCTAAACCCCCTGGAGCACCAGCTAACAAATCCATGTTTCTGTGCTCTGGTTAATCTCAGAATAAAACAGCACTGCTTAGCACAAAGCCAAACTCTCACTGACTGAGGGAAGTACAAAAGTGCCTTTTCTTAGTAATTGGAGTTATATCTATCAAAGGGAACTTACTGCAAAGGACAATTCTTTGCCTCTCATTCCCTTCAAAACCGTATCAAACCTCAGGATTATGAGGTTATTTAATTTAATTCTTTTTAGACCGTTTTCCTTTACATGCTTTGCCTTCTTTCTAAGCACTTTATTGGATTGCTCATATTTCTGTGTAGATTCCACCTGCCTCCCCAAATCTCCAGTGTGCCCCTGCCACTGGTACTGAGTGGCACAAAGTGCTCCAGCTCCCAGGGCTGCAGTTTGAACCCCATAAAACAGCTCCTTCCCTTCTGGAGCCTTGAAGGACTGTGGAGGTCATTTAGAGACCAACCAGCAGCTGCTGCTGATACGGGGGAGGAGGTTGCCCAGGCTGAGGATTGTGGCTTTAAGGGAGCACCACACATGGGATTTTATCCGAGGATAAAGTGTCTTTCCATCACTGCCAAATCTCTCCGAGGATATGGACATGCTACACAAGCCCGTGCGTGTACACATCTGTATTCTGCTCGAAATCCAAAATCCCCCGTGTTTTCTCTGGTGTTAAAGTGTCTCTTTGGTCAGAGCAAGGCAGGACTGTGAACACTCCTCCTGAACATCCTCCCTGGGAGCCCAACCATGCCCTGAAACTGCTCCTGTGCTCTCCATTAAAGTGGGAAGAAAAAAGAGCAAAACTCCTGCAGCTCAGTTAGGTCAAATATGAGGTTTCATTTGCCCGTTTGCCTCATTTCGCTGTCATCCTGAAGGGAAAAATAGGGGGTGGGAAGGCACCAGGAGAGAAAAGCATCATAAATCATTCACTGTATTAGCAGGAGGCTGGGTCGGCAAGCCTTGCTCATTTAGCTACCTTAAATTTCATCCAACCTGCTTATCCCCCAGCTGCAGGAATAACAGACCACTTGAAAGGTAATATTTTTGCTATTAGTGAAGAAAGGAAAAAATGTGATCTTTGCTGTAGCATGGGAATAATTTTTCCAGAGCTACACAGAATGAGCCTGAGTGAATACTGCTATTTTTGGCAATAGCCCTCCTGTTTAGCTCACATCAATAATTTTAATGCTTTATTTGTGGTTTGGGCAATAAGAAATGGTGAAAGCCTGCGGAGAAAAAAAAAAAAAAGAAAAGTGTCAAAATTAGCTAAATAATTTTGAGTTCATGACATTCATAAAAATACATGAATGTTTTCAGAATTCTTAGAGTCTATACATGCTCATAAAGCTGAGCTATGAAAGCATTTTATTTTACATATGCAAACATCACCGAATTACTCTTTATGAGGTTTTAATTGGACCTCTAAGGTTTCAGTGGTTACAATGACAGACTGTCAAACATTCTTAGATTCCTGTGTCTTACAATGTCAGGAACACAGAGAATCTCATGTTTTGTCCCAGTAGCGTTTTTTGCAGTATTTTTTCACTTTTTATATCACAGCAGCACTGAGTCAGAGGCTCTGGTGTTTGAGGTGCTGCCTAAACAAAGAACTAAACCAGACTTTCAAGGTCTCAAAGCTCTTTACATTTGATGGGGAGATATTTCACTCCAATAATTACAGCCGATGTTGCATCATCTTCCTTGCACTCCCACAGCAGTTCTGACCCCACTGTAGGTGGCCAGAGACCCCAGTGCTCCCTCTGAACATCACTTTTCCTCCCACGTGCCACTGCTTGCTCCTTCTGTTCCAGAATCTGCTCTGGGAGAGAGAGCAGCACTACTGGGCTGTATGTGGGAAAAGATGTGCCATAGGTGGGAACGTTTCAGCCAAGAAATCTGTTGTCTCCCAGAGCTCGTAGCAGACTGGTCACAGGGTTCAAAACACTTTATTTCAGAAGAAAAAGCTGGATCCTTAGCTTGTCCCTGAAAAGTGTTCCCTTCTTTTACAAAACTTATCCAAGTCCTGATAATTTGTAAAAAATACACACAAGAAGTATGTAGTTGACCGCCCTTACAAAAACCACATTAAAGCATGAAGCAGCCCACCCAAATATTCACACTATCTTAAATACAAGAGGAATCACACCCTAGTTAGTCATATTGCTCAGGCTGCTCTAGTTGGGCATGTGCTTCATTACTCAAGTGGATTAATCAAGGAAAGGTATTAGCTGGGACAAATTCTGTTTCCAACAAAATCAAGAAATGAAGATACTACTGGCATTCACGAAAAAATAAAGAATTTCTCATGTTTTTACAGGCAAACAGCTACACAGAACCATCCATTCAGGCTCAGCAGATCTAGTTTAGGACTGTTGCTAAGTGAGTAACTTGGGCTAGAGGAGGAATAATCATTTTTACTACTGCATAGCAACTCTGTTTTCTTCTAAAAATTACATGTTTAAGTTCTGAAAATTCTGTAGCCAACATTAAATTCAACATGATCACATTAACAGAAGAAAAAGTGCAAGAAGGGAAACTCTAGTGCCTTTCCCCAGTCAACAAATGCCCTTTAATGATGTCAGGCTGAGACTTACACACAGAGAATTAAGTGACCGGTAAATTTTATTTTATTTTATTTTCCATTTGAAGCTAACAGGGTAGCAAGGCCATCTGCATGGTGTTTACACCATGTACTGGCTGCAATTAGAAGCTGTGAATTTGGTCATTAGTTGACTGGTTTAAACACAACTGCGTTGGCTGAAATACGGCTGTGCTGGGTTCAAGAGCAGCTGTTGTGGAGTGTGTTATTGTAGTTAAGACCATTCCTGAAAGCTGGAGATAGAGGTTCAAGGCCCTCTGGAGAAAAGAGACTAGAACTCAGCTTTCCTATGGCCTGGGTAACAATTCCCTTCACTAGACTTGACTTTTTAAATTCTATTTATTCTAAATCAAATTATGAGTATTTGATAAAAACAGCAATGCATTCGCAACAAAGAAAATATTACGGTTATCAGATAAATTAAAGATAAAACTAACTGGGAGCAGTGATAACTGCATTTTCTAGCAAAATTACAAAAACGAGCTATCATCATAAAATATGAATGCACTGCCACCTTGATTTGAGTGTACAGAAGATGGGAGTTTTCACAATGTCTCTAAGATGATGGGTTATCTTCCACTGTATCCCAACGTGCTCAAATTGTGTCGTCCATCCTCAGCCCAAGAACCTCCTCCCTTTTCGTACATCTTTCAAAACCCAAAATTATTGTTTTAAAGCAGCTTTGCTGCATAACCTCCTACCTCAAGCCACTGCCTGAGGCACAGCTGCTGTGAATCATTATGTAGGAAAATACCCCCCTCAATGAGGCAGTGAAAGTGCATTAGAAAGAATATCAGGATCTCCAGAGCTGGCACAGAGAATCCCCGCAGCACAAGCTGATGAGAACGAGCAGATTTCCAACAGCATAAAGCTTGAATAACAGTGGTTGAAAGGAACTAAATAGGAATCAGCCCCACACTGATTAGGGGCTGCAAGGGAACATGTGGCCTCAATCAGGACAACTCTGGGTTTGAGAACAAAAGCTGCTTCTCCCCTTCCTGGGGACACTTCTTGAATTACATATTCCTTTACATAGGAGACGTGCTGGGCCATGATACACAGATAACCACCAGTCCAGGCACAAGGCTTCCTTCTGCTCTACACCACTGTAATTATCTTAAGCAGGGTTTACAAATAAAAACTCTGCTCCTCAGCCCCTCATTTCAGTATATTCCACCTGTCACGATAAATACCAGGGACCACAAACCAAACATGGCCTCTGACTTCAGTTCAAACAACACATGGCCCAGGGTTTCCAAGTTATTATTTGATAATACTGGAAGGTATTGCAGTGTGTGGTCCATCAGAGACATCTGAGCTGCTCATTCACCCCACAGGGAAGGAAGGTTTCCCATGCTGGTATCTTTTAGCTGGCCTGTAATTTGAAAAGGATGGAGATTTTTAGAGCTGGTTACAATTTAAGCCTTCCAACACTGAGCAGGATTTGGACTATAATGCCAACATTCATTAGGGAGGGAAATACGAGAAAAAATACTTCAAAATTTAGAACATTTTAGACAACTATTTGTTTTATTTCACATTCAGAGCACTCCAGTATCCTGGCAGACATGGTACTACACAAAGTAAATGCATCATAAGGAACTCTAGCTCATGGAATCTCAGAATGGTTTGGGTTGGAAGGGACCTTAAAGATCATCTTGTTCCACCCCCTGCCATGTGCAGGGACATTTCCACTAGACCAGGTTGCTCAGAGCTCCATCCAACCTGGCCTTCTGGTTCAGCAGGGGAGCTCAGCTTTATACAGTTGAATTCCTTGTGATGTCTCCTCACACATCCGAAAAGTGCATTTCAGCCTAATGGGCAAAAACACAATGGAAATGTCCTTTCCCCCTTCCAGCCTTAGTAGCTTTGGAATCAACTAGAAGATTTCAAAGACATTTAACAACAGAGGTTTGTAAGATATGAAACTTCTATGAACTGTGTGAAAATAGGTATGTGTGTAGGCAAGAGAAAGGTGATTAGTGCTACCAGCAAGGGAAAGGTTGCAAAATGGGCTTGTCCTTAATGAGACATCATCAGCTATTTTCCATGCTGGAAATGAGAAATATGATGCTTTTCCCAGTGGTGAGATATTTAATTACAGTTTTGACCTTATATTCACTAAAAAACCCAACACAGAATACCAGAGTCAAAGTATTTTACTTCTCCTTCTTTGGATTAAAATCCTTGTTTGGAAAACAGGGTAACAAGAGACTTTTCTGGTTAAAATAGTTAAAATGTGATGGTTGATCTGGAGGTGAAAGAAATGGGCAAAGAGAAAACAAGAGCAGCATTTTAATTAAAAAAAATAGATTAAAAAAGAGGAGCACCTGCTAACTTTGATCAGATTTCCTTCACTCCCCCCAGCCTGCAAATATAAACAGATGGGGTGCCTCAGGTAAAAGATATCTGGCAGCATGGAAAGATCTCTTCCCTCTGGTAATGAGGAGACGGATCATATTATCTCACTAAAGTAAATATTATTTTAAGCCAAAATCTCAGTTATATTTCACGGGGTTTTTTTTCCTTCCATTTCTGAACAGATCTCACTGGGTTCAAGGTGAAATCATCTGGCACGTTAATAGGATTGATCTGTAGAAAATTATGGACTAAAAAAACCCCACCCAAAGCCAACAGCGAACGACCAAACGCCGTCGCTGTCACACGTTTCATCTGGGTCGTTGCTGCAGCCTCAAAGTTATCATTTGTAGCATTATCATTTGGACAGAGAGCTCCTGGTGCAATGAATTCCTGGTAGAGAGGTGTAGAGACAAGGGATGTTCAGGAGGGTGAGTGGGGAGTTCACCTTGTGGCCCGTGCAGGAGCCCAGGAGACTGCACAAAGCCGTCATTCAGAGCACAGGAGCGCTGTCACTGACACAAACACTTTCCAAAACATTCTTAACTGGAGTTTTGGTGGAAGGTGTGACACAGCTTCAAATATTTGTTTGTTTCCACGGGAACAACAGCACAGTGGTTTAATAATAAAACAACATCGATCCTCGGAGTTTGAGAAAGTTCCTTGATTTTTGTTTTGAGTTAAAGATTTACTTTTCTATGGGTTTCCCCTTTCCCCAAAAACCAACGAGTTAAACTGTTTTATTTTTTCTTTATTAAGCTGTGGTTTAATGCCCTTTCAGTACTTTGGGGGGAAATCCAAAACATAAAAGACAAGTCTTGCGAAATTTGTATTGTCCTGCTGCATAAGCCAAGTTTTCCACTAAACACATTCACGGAAGTTCACATTTTATAGACTTGGAATATTTCATATCAGATCTTCAATATTCACAATCTTCAATTACCCCCTTTGAATTATGGAGTCTTGACAAAACGTCATGGAAGGAGCAGAGTCCAGAAGTTGGGGCGTAAAATGTCGTCAGCAGTTGAACTTTAATCCCAGTTGTAAAAAGAAGGGAGGAAGTTCAAAGGTGGTTATTCACACAGCTTTATTTTAAAATTGTATTTTAATATAAAATAATCCAAATAAGCTTTTTTATACTATAAAATTATTTTTATACTATAAAATTTTTGGTATAAAACAAGACTATAATAGTCCTTCTCTCCAGTCCATAGGATAAGGAAAATTCTTCCAGAGGGTGTGTCAGAGCAGCATTTTACTTGAAAAGCTTCTGCAAAAGGCAGCTCAGAGGCATCTGTTCATTAACAACCCAGAGAACCCAAGACAGTGCTCATGTTAGGCACCAACATCCATGCTTAAAGTTGGGCTATGGATACATTCCCCATGGATTGTATGCACATTTATTGTACCTGAAAGTGGTAGGTTTGTTGGGCAAAAAACTAGGATTGTGACAAATAAATGGTTTTGAGACTGAAGGAATTTTTTCCTAGAGTGACAGCAAAGTGTGCTCATTCTCAAGCCTGGCGAACATTTTTGATTATGTGCAATTCTGACTAAAATATCTGATGCTTTTGGGGAACCAGCTGCATCAAAATACACAAGAGATGTTCTTGCCTCTCAGAGGGATATGGACGTTTAGGTCCATTGCCTTCTCCTAAGCATGAATATCACTGCTATTATTCAAAAACCCATGGAAATGGTGGCCTGGGAAGCTGTTCTGCCCAAAGTGCCTCTTGTCTGATAAACTATGGAAGAGTGTGAGGAGAATCTCAGCACTAGTAAATACTAACCATGCCACTGGAAAATAAATAGAGACTGACAAATTATTGCTGACGTAATCCCCGTGAGAGTGTCTAGACTAAGGGAGTCAAACCTCCAGTCCGTAGGCTGGAGCTGCCTCCCTGGAGCCTTTCCACCAGCCTGCAGCTCCTTGTGCAACACCCTCTGCAACTCAGCCCACTGGCACCTGCTTGGCGGAACCCAAAAAGGCCACAGAGTGCAGACAGGGAGCCAGGGGATGAATCCTGCTCCCCACCACAGCTGTCTTGTCTTTCACTTCTGCTCCTCCAGCCCAGGAATCCCCCAAACATCCTCCATCTCTTCATCAGGCATGGCACCTCCATGTCTGCAAAGCAATGGATTCTCTCAGCCTCACTTTGTGCTCGCAGGTCTGAAAGGGGGTTACTTTTCCACAAGCAGTGCCTCCCTTTTGTCTCCTGCCAAGGGAAAAGAGAAGCAAGATGCAAAGGAAAGGTTTTTTTTTCTCAAGTGGAGATGAAGCAAAGGGTACTGGAATAAACCCAAGCAGGAGCCAGAAATTACTAACATGGAGGGGGGAAAAGCCCAGAACAATCAGGAGTTGGAGGAAAAACTGGGATAGAGATTCCTTGAGGAAGCAACCCCTGAATAGTAAGAAGTAAAGAGACACAGAAATGTTTCATTAAGGCATTTGCTTCTTTAGGTAAAAAAAAACCCAAAACTTTTTTTAACTCAAATGAAATCTGTAACATTCAAAAATAAATAAATCTCTCAGCAGTGTGAGAGGAATGCAAAATGTGTCTCTTCACTTATCACCCACAGACTTGAACTGAAATAGTCATTTGGCCCTTGCCAAGGTGTGCAGCCGCTTCAGCAGTGCTGTAAATCAAAAGGTCCCCATAGTCTTCACACAAGCAAGAGTCTGAAGGTCACTAAGCATGATGCAACAGTCAGGCATGAAATATCTCTCACCAGACATGGTACTTCATCATCAACACTGGGGAGAAAAAGAAAAAAATCTATGATGCACCTGTACTCCTTCACATCTTTCAGGATGGGGTGAGAAAAGGCAAGGAGAAAACAACAGATTGGTTTAGTGCAGTCAGGCAAAGCCACCCTGCTTAACAAAAACAGCTTCCCCAAGCAGGGTGGAAATGATAACTTCCCTGAGATTTGGCAGATCAAACAGATGTGGGCAGTTTTGACATTTCACTAACATTTAGATCTCTCATCAGGCAGGTGACTTCATTCTCTCTGCCAAATAAACAATCCAAGCGCTTGCTCACCATAAGGAGACTCTTGTAGTTATCTCCAAGTCATCACGTCACCAACATCAAAGAGCAAGAACAGCCCCTTCCCAGTAAGAAAAACACCCCAGTACCTGTAGGAATTCAAGGTCTGACCCACCTCTGTTTTGTGAGAGGTGGCACAAGATGAAAATCACTGCAAGGTGAAAATCACGTGGTTTCATGGGGCCTCCATGAGCAGCTGTGCACACCCTGCCGTGGCATGAATGGTCCTGCTGTTTTCCAGGCAGTTTGATTAAATTACAGCTACTTTGAGAGACTTAAATGAATTATCAAAATGAGCAGAGCAACCAAAACTATCACACACAAGGAATCATTGGTTGTCCTTCAGAGGGAAGAGGCCTTGCTCTCAACACACCTGTTGAATCAGTCTCTATTTCATCTCTTTTACTGGACTTTTGGCTGAAGCCCACCTGTGTGTTGTTTTCCCAACAGTGCAAAAGCAGCTGCTTTCCCAAGGCTTGAGAAGTCCCATCTGACACGCCATGCTCAGGGCAGAGCAGGCAGGGAACCCTCCTGGCTCTGGGACATTGCAATCCATCCAAACAAACAGACCCAATCTGCTGCATCCCTGCCAGCCACCCAAGAGCTTTCATTTTTCTAGTTGCTTCCACTATATGTTAACCAATAATTAAGACCAAAGAGAAAAATAAAGCACAGATAAAGAAAGCAAAAAACCAAAAAAACCCTCAATCTAAAAAACTTCCCCTGTGCCAGAAGTATTAGTTAATAAGTCTGATTATTTAGGCAGTTTAAAGCCCTGATTAACTAGGAAAAAAAAAACACAAAAAGAAAAGAAAACAAAAACCCCAAACATGAATAACTACTCTCCATACTTTATTGAGGGCAGTAATCTGTGCAGAGGGAACCATCTTCCCAGTTGTGTCTCCTCATTACATCCACCATGCCCATTACACCCCCTGGCCCCAGCAGGGGCAAACCCTGCCAGGGCACAGCCAGAAGATCTGCGAGACAAGCCAAGGTAAATGTGCTTTTCCATTTTTTAAATAGGTGTCACTCAAAAAGGAAATTCAGACCTTTTGAGCCATTCTGAGATTTGTCTCCTGTTTACCTACATCTCAAGTAGCTCCAAAAATGTCTCAAATTCTCCCAATTCCAAAGAGATGCGATAAGGCTCCAACTTTTTGCTTTGAGATCTCTAGAGGAAAGGCAATGTTCAAGAGCCAAATACTACAGGTTTCCAGTGGTCTCCAATATCCTGAAAATATGTTATTTTTAGTATGTGGCTGGCAGAGAAAGGAAGTGTTAAATTTTGGACCAGTACCAAATGTGACTGAAAATTAGCAGCTAGGAACATCCTCTTTGATTATTTATTCCACTTTCCATATCCGAATAGTCCCAGAGGGACAGTAACAATGACAATCACTAGGAAAACACCTGCTGATAGCAGGTTAGTACAGAGCATTTGCCTGGCTCTCCCCATGAAAACATCCTGGAGTTTGTTTCCTCATTTTTGTCGAGCACGTTCCTGGTGCAAGCAGGATGGTCTGTCAGGAAAGGGCCCTCATGCTTTGCTGCAACTCCTCCATTGCAACACTTGTAAAAGAGCAGGAGACAAGAAGAAAACCACAATCAATCCACCTCCAGGTGCCTTTATCATTTTCTCAGAGGTCCTAATGGCCCTGAGTCAAGTTGCTTGTCACAATCACAGCCCAAGAAGTGTGTTACAATTTGTCAGGGCTCGTAGAGGCTCCAAGGCCTTTCCTCTCACTATCTGCTAGCAGCTTTCTAAATTAAGAAACATGCCCTGTTGCAGCTTTAACAGCATTTTGATCTTGATTCCATTTGGCATGGTGCTGGGCCAGCCTTCTTTAAGCCACTGGGGTTTCTATGGGCCCTAGTCAGTGTAAAATCAGAATTCACAGCCTCAGAGAGGGATGGTGAAGCAGGACACGGCCCTAGCATCATGTTTCTCATCTATTCGACACTAAATCAAAATTGAATGTCACCACTGTGCTTGCAGCACTCCAGGTTTGCCCAGGCTGCCAGAGAGGGGCTGAGTCAATGGCTGGGAGGCCTTGGACACCATCCTCTACAACCAGGGAATCTCCTGCACCACAGGTTGGTCTCACTCACCTGTTCCATACTCGCTGTATCCAAATCTGTGGTGCCCACAGGGCCACGTGGATCTGCTTCTGCCACACTCTCTGCATGGAAAGGCAGTGGGTCTGTGAGACATCCACACAGAGAGCTGCAGATCAGGAGGGATCCATGGTGCATATGCAGCTGGCATAGCACAGGCACTCCCAAGGTGCAGAACACACTTTGACATCCATTAACAAAGCTGTTTTCCTAGTAGTAGTAGTCAGTGCAAGCCTACTGGGAACCTTCTCCCTGAACCAGGCAGGCTTATCACCACTGTCAACCCACTCCTGGCAGCAAAGGCTTGGGTCTTGACTCCAATTTTGGCTGCCTTGCTGCAGCAGAGAGGAAGACCTAGCTCCAACACACATGGAATGGCCTCTACTGAAGCCCAAAGCAGCTTTCAAACCCTGCTCCTCATCCCCCAGCTCCCAGCGTGACCCCAGAAACACCCAAAAGGCACCAGGGCAGGACAGCACAGGCAGCTGTCACACGTGCCCTGCACCAGAGGCTCTGAAATGCAAGGGAAAGCCTGCAGTGCTGCCAGCTAATAAAGTCAATACAAACGACATCAGCCCCTTCAGGTCAGAAGGAATGACAAGAGGGAGGTGCCACAGAAGGATGCACGGAGAATTCACAGATGGACAGGCAATCTCAATTAAACTGTCCTCCCCTCCCATTCTCCTCTGAATTACTGCTTTAAAACCCCTTAATTATCTAAACTCAATTAGTCTCAGAATATTTGAAGCTTCCTGTTCAGACTAATTTCTCTCTCTTTCCTCATTTGCAGTGCTTGACTTGCATTAAAGAACACTTAGTGCCTGTGGTAAGGAGAACTTTACAAAGGCGGGTCAGGACTTTGGGGTATTGACAATCTCCCCTCTATTCTTCCTGTGCCTGAGAAGATCATGCACTCAGTCCTCCAGCTGAAATTTCAGCAGCTCTGACATGCTTTTCCTGCCTTTTTTTTCTTATACCTTAAGCCAAACATTTCCATTGCTAGTAGCAACTGTCATTCATTGCAGCTATTTTCACTCCTAAAGATTTCTGTGTGTATTTTCCAGACTTATTAGCAAAGCAGTAGTTTTTTATTATTGCTATTATTATTCCTGGGAAACTGAAAAACCATGGTCTTAATTCCAAGAGAGAAAGAACATGGGTGGCAAAGCAGATAGTAAGAGAAGACAATAGAAGGAAGCAGTTAAAATTCCCTTTTGTTTCAGTGATGCAGGTTCTCCATGTAGCCTAAACCTGCACATTTTCATTCAAAGGGCAGCCAAAAAAATCACTGAATTTGGAGTTTCCTACTGTTTTAGCCTCTGCAGTGGTGGAGACCAATGTAAAGATTTAATTTTTTATTAGACCCCTCTAAGAAACCTTGATCTTAAGGTTTTGTGCCCTTCCTGAAGTCTGAGTATGACATTCTCCCTCCAAAGCCTATATGAATATAGGTTCATTTCCTATTTCAGGTGGGGAAGCCTATGGGACCCCAACTAACACAGATATTGGTAAACTCACACCTCCAGCATTGCCTCAATTTTTTTAATGGACCTTTAAGTTTTACTACCTTGATTAAATCAGATTTTTAAATGCATCTCCACAAAACATGTATTTTGAGTTGAAAATTTGCTACTTCCACTAAGCTTAAATCTGTGCAAAAAAAAAAAAAAAAAAGCTCAAATTAACCTCACAATGGTCCCAGGCTGTATTAAACAAAAACGTCTGTACTTAAAGCAGGCAAACCCTCACAGATAGGAAACTGAAGCACAGACATTAAGTGCATTGCTCAAGATTAAGTATGAAATCTCAGGGCAAGCCAGAACTGAAGCCAGTCTGAGTCCTGATTCAGCACTTCAGCCACAGAGCTGTGTCCATGAGGAACTTGCTGCCTGTGCTTGGGATGCTGTGTAGGATCAGATGGAAACTCCACTGGGGAGCCAGACACCCTCTGACTAAGGGGCAGGAGCAGGATCACACCTTTCCTGTTTCACAGGAAACTTCTCCCTCCAGAATCGTTCTGGCCCAGAACTGGCTGGAAAACAAGAATTAAATTTTGCAACCGTTTTTGAGATTTTGCATTTTGTTTTATTCTTGCATTGAGCTAATAGAAAAGTAGACCTTTTTTTTTCATCAAAGCACAGACACAAACCTTTTTTCCTCCTATCCCTTAGAAGTGCTCTTAGTGAGAATATCACTCATCCCCTGTACTCTCAGATCTTCATATCCTGCAGTCTCTTCCCTCCACAAGTTTTACCTCTGAGTGAAGAAGGTTTTCAACAGAACACTTCCTTTGAAACTATTACATTTCTGCCTAAAGTTCTGATATTAGTAAGTCATTCTTTCCCAGAGATTACCATCTTCTTAAGGCATAAGATGCAGGAGGAAGAGGCCATAGACCATGTTAGTCCTGGCTGTGAAGAAGCAGATCATAATGCAAAGAATCATTTTGTGCACTCTATAGTTGAAAATATCCTCCAGGCTTGGTATTGTGGAATGGCCCATTTGTGTTTTCAAGCCACACTTTGGGTTTGGGCTTTTGTTGGGTTTGGTTTGGCTTTTTGTTTATCTTTATAGATGTTGATACACAGGAAAATCATGAAGCTTTGAATCTGTTTTTCAGCTTCAACCTAAACTACTCTTCAAGGGGTAACTCCACTTTCAGGAGAGGATCAATTTGTTGTTGTGCCTCTTCTATCTTTTACAGGGAAACCACACAGAGAATTTGGAAGGATGCTCCTACCTTCCAGCCACCCAGCTGGGCTGCAGCAGCTATTGCTGAAAATGCCAGGTTGTCATTTCAGCAGAGAAATTTCTGCAGTGTCAAATCTGTATCAATTTTGACTCTGGCCCTACAGGTATGAAAAAAACCACTTCAGCTAAAATGCTGTCATTTATGCAAATTATCTAAACCTGTGAATAGTGAATACTTCAGCACACAGCAGGGATAAGAAACTCTGACTTGGGTAAGAGTCTCCTTCTTTCACTAATAAAATGTTGTGGGAAAGACTAAAGTAAAGCTAAAACTACATAAAGCAAGTTATTGTAACAGCTTCTAAAGACACATGAGAGTCATTACATTATTTATGCACAAGAGGGTACTGGGATAGACAGGATTAGATTATTTACCCAAGATCAAGCAGTGAGTCAGTGACACAGTTTTCTGCTGTCCAGTGAAAACACAGATGTACAGTAAGCTGAAAAGAATTCATTTATTCCCCATATCAAAAGGATAAAGGATGGAGCTTTCCCTCTAGCCCAGCTCATGGTTCCAATAAGTGTTGATAGAACTGAATTTGGCAAGCAGGAAATTCACTGCACTAGTCACACATGCAAAGCATTTGCTGAAAATGAAAACCTTGAATTACTCAATTATCAACAGTTTTCACTTGCCCAAGCCACAGACCTATCAAAGTTGTTTCTTGCTGCTTTCTTGAGGAATTAGAAGGATACAACCCATCCAGTGTCCAAGGCATGGCATAATCCACCAGGACATTGTGCAATGCCAGAGTCTTGCCTCATGTCTGAGTTCAAATTGCCCAAACTGCATTACTGGGTTTCAGTCAACACCAGCTTGGATGGTGGGGTTTTTGACTTGTCCATGGCCCAGATTTTAGCAGCCTGATAGGATCAACCCTGGAAGAAGGAACAATTCAACTGAGGGCTTGTCAGGCCTCAGAATGCCCTGAAGTGGGCCATATCCTGCCATAAATATTTGCACAAAAATCCTGCTGACCTCAGTGGTGGTTCTGGGTACAAAATGATGGCAGGATGTGGTCACAGTGATCCTTCTAATAATAGGTTTTCCATTGAGATCAATGGACATTGGGCCCCATTTCATTGCCACAGCTTGGTTCGGAGCTCTAAAGAGAGACATTGTTTTCCTGCAGCAGGGAGCACACAATTGCCAAATTTAATTCTGGCAGAGATTTATTTTTAATGCTGAACAACACCAAAACTGTCTGATACTAATTAAGAGAGCATCTTCTGAAAATCTCAAAGAAAAATAATCTTCCAGTGTGGCTGTTGGAAAGACACATAGAAAACATTAAAACATTAATATATCTGCATCTAAATCAGATATAAAGTGAGTGAAAACCACTTTTCCTTTACCTGAATGCGATTTTAAGATGAGTTTTGCATACATGGAAGTTGCAGGTGCTCAGCTCTTCAGGAGAGTCAAGTCAATTTATTGTAGGTGTTGAAGACCCAGACCCCAAAATAAGTTCTTCACAGGCACATTCCTGAGTCTGTGGGCAGTACCCCTCACTCCATTTTTCCTGAGCCCATCCCTCCCTTGGTGTTCATCACAGCTTTGATGCCTATATGTAGAAATCCTTATCTTCAGGATCCTGAAGGATGACTAAATGTTTTCCAGTGTTTTATTCATTATCTGAGCTCAACTTTAACTGATTTTAATCTTGTGGTTCTGCTATAAAGATAAGCTGTAGCCTGCCAAGGAAATAAGCATTTCACAGGTTAACAGCACAATTCTTCTGAAGAGGAAGCAGGTTTGTTTTCTGCCTTATTTTCTGGAAAATGTTAAAACAATAAAATGAATAAGAAGCAGTGGAGAACAAGTTGTAAAGGAGCTAATTTCCTGCTCGCAGCAGCTCTGATAAATTTCAGTCCTGGATGACAGGGGCTGTGGAGAGCGAGAGGAGGGCTGGCTCTTCCTGGAAAGCCAGACAGGATAGGATTGATTTGAGACATCTTCATTGCCAGAACAGCTGGCATTGGCTAATCATCAGAAAACAGAAACTTCGACCTACAGAGAGCCAGGAGCAAGGGAGACGTCTGGACCAAAACTTCACGTTCCAGATGTGAAACTGAACAAAATAGCAACAGCAATATTTAAGAAATAAAATTTAAAAGGGACCCAAAAAAAAAAAAAAANGGAAAAAAAGCAGCGCCCCTCCTCACACACAAGCCTTCCTGGAGCCAAATGCCAAAGGAAGTGCCAGTGCCCTGACTAACAAAAGAATCCTGAAACGCTGCAGGCTGCGGTGCCAGCAGCACCCAGTTCCAGTGGGAGGCTGCCTGACACGGCTGCCGGATGCTCCGTGCCTGCCGGATGGAGCAGACAGCTCAGCATGAATCATGGGGCAAAGGAATCCTTCAGTCCGGGAGGAATCGGGACAATACACAGCCTGCCTACTGTTTGCTGCCTTTTTTTTTTTTTTTCTTCTCCTCCTCTTTTTTTTTTTTTTTTT